>JAVUPR010000135.1:3600000-4200000 GCA_036785695.1 Gentiana straminea
TTCCGGATAAGGACTCGGTGTCCGGAAACGGGGCGTTACAGTTGGTATCAGAGCAAAAGCGTTCTTTAGACTTCCTTTCCTTAAGATAAGTTTCTTTAGATCTTTAGTAACGTCTGGTTTTCTTGATCTTTCAGCATGGTAACGACAAGAAGAGGCGTTCGTGGAGCCGAGAGCTCGGGGGTTAGTCGGCGGGCGGGGAGCCCAAGTGCCCGTAGTAGGGGCGGATTTGTGAGGCGTAATCCTTCGCCTCGTTTGAGTCTTTCACCACCACCCCATACAGCCACACCTACACCAAGGTCTCAACAAGAGGTGTCACCAAGGCCGCATCGAACCGCCACCCCGACCACCGCCAAGATATAACTACATTTATGGAGAGCCCGGACAAGCACCTATTCGTGTCACCGTAATAGGCGACATTCCACCGATTAGTGCGCCACCACCAAAGTGACCAATGTATATCCACCACCATCTAGTGCTTATCCTCCAAAGTGTATCCTCGGCAGCCAGCGGGTCTTTTACCCTCCTCCCGTAGGTCATGTTCCTCACCCTACGCGCACCACCTTCACCACGCTTTGACCACCAAGGCGTCGGTCATCTACCCTTTGGTTTTCGGCAGCCTCAACAAAGATCGGCTTTATCGTGGGTACTATCCGTATCGAACGAGCCTCAAGTAATCCCACCTTATCCTCAACATCGCAGTATCACCGCATGTATCTTATGGTTACCCTCCAGCTCACCCACCGTTAGACCGGCTTTTGAGCAAGCACCAACGGTGGATTGGTATACAAGATTGAGGAGAAATCGAGTTGAGAACTTCTTTGGTAATGTGGAGCATGCTAAAGCAGAGGAATGGATAAGAGGATTCGAGAAAGCTTGTAGGAACATACACGTTCCTGAGACAGAAATGGCACGGCTAGCGATCGGCTTTATGTTGGGAGCAAGCAGAAGCATGGATTGATGCCATCCAAAGCAAAGACAACGGTAAGGTAACGGATTGGGAAGGGTTCAAGACGATGTTTTATAATGAGTACTTCCCGGTTACAGTTCAAGCGAGATAAAGCAAGTCAATTCCCGAAGCACAAGCAAGGTAATCACCGACGGTGGCCCAAGTATACTAATAAGTTCAATGAGCTAGGAAGGTTCTATCCGGAATTGATGAAGGTAGAAGAGAGAAAGATGGCCCTCTATAAGGATGGGTTGGCCTACGAGATTCGCCGGGCATGCTAGGATTCACGGCAAGGAATATGGCGAGTTGATGAATAAAGCCTTGGAAGTCGAAACTTTCGGGAAGAGAGCTACGTGGTTGTTAATAATAAGAGAAATTTTGGGACAAGTCAAGGCAGTTATAGGGGAGCGCCACAGCAAGCACCCAAGAAGACTACGGCTCCTACAGCAGCTAAGGCCCCGAACAGTGCACCGCTTTGCCCCAAGTGCAACGAAATCATACAGAGAGTGCAGCGAGTAGTAACGGTTGTTACGTATGTGGTGAGCAAGGACACTTTTCTAGAGCGTGTCCAAACAGAGGAAACAAGAGTGGTTCGAGCCAAGGTAGCGGGAGAGGCGGCCCGAGCCGACCGGTTCGAGTTTTTGCAGCGGATGCTAATTTTGTGGAACCAGAGGATGACGTTATTTCAGGTACCATGTTTTGTTTCATTCTTTTGTTAAGATATTTTATAGCGTGATTATTCATGTTGTAACTATATTTAAATAAATGAATATGCATCCTAGGTACGATAATGTTAGAAAACTTAGTGGTCAAGGCTTTGTTTGACACGGGAGCGTCAAATACTTTTGTGTCAACCAAGGTAGCTAAGAAGTTGGATTTACCTTCAGAGCCTTTAAGAAACACTTTGGAGATAACTACGCCGTTAGGGAAGGTAACAAGGGTAACTAGAATGATACCACAAGTGGAAGTTCGAGTCGGACCTTATCGATGTAAGAGCAACTTTACAGTTTTGGACTTTTCGGATTTTGATATAATCCTCGGAATAGATTGGCTATCCGAGAATTATGTACACTTGGACTGTAAAGAGAAGAAAGTGACTTTTAAAGTACCCGGGAAATCGACAAGACGTATCAAGGGAATGTATACAAGCCGAGTAAGAAGAAACATCCGATCATATCGGTTAAGGCAAGTAAGGGCTTGTCAGAAGGGTTGTGAGGGCTACTTGTTGTATGCAGTGGACGTGGAACAAGTGAAGCCTAAGTTCGAGGAGACTCCCATAGTGAGGGAATACCCTGAGGTATTTCCAGAAGAGTTACCGGGAAACATGCCGGACAGAGAGATAGAGTTTGAGATTCAGTTGATACCGGGAGCGGCACCAGTTGCTAAAGCACCTTACAGAATGGCACCAGCTGAATTAAAGGAGTTGAAAGCTCAACTTAAGGACATGCTTGAAAGGAACATAATTCAGCCCAAGACTCGCCATGGGAGCCCCGTTTTGTTTGTGAAGAAGAAAGATGGCAAAGCATGAGAATGTGTATCGACTACGAGCATTGAACAACCTTACCATCAAGAATAAGTATCCTCTACCAAGGATAGATGACCCGTTTAATCGGTTGCGGGGTAAGAAAGTGTTCTCCAAGATTGACCGAGGTCCGGATATCATCAATCGAAGGTTAAAATAGCGTATATACCGAAGACGGCTTTCGGTACGAGATATGGACATTATGAGTTCCTTGTCATGCCTTTTGGACTCACTAATGCTCCATCGCATTTATGGATTTGATGCGGCGAGTTTTCATGCCGTACTTGGATAAGTTCGTGATAGTGTTCATAGACGATATCCTAGTTTACTCTAAGGATGAGAAAGAACACGAGGAACACTTAAGGATAGTGTTGGATACACCGAAGAAGAATCATTGTATGCAAAGTTTTCTAAGTGTGACTTTTGGTTGGATCGAGTGAGTTTCTTGGGTCATGTCATTTCGGAGATGGCATTCAAGTTGATCCAAAGCAAAGATCGAGGCAGCTTGAGAATTGGCCTAAACCTACCACGGTTTCGAGGTAAGAAGTTTTCTTGGGTTGGTCGGTTACTATAGGAAGTTCGTACAAGATTTTTCGAAGATTGCTACTCCACTCACCAGCCGACACGAAGAATGTGAAATTTGAATGGACTAATGAGTGTGATAAGGCCTTTCATACCTTGAAGAGTAAGTTGACTACGGCACCGTGTTAGCAGCTCCGGAGATTTTTGATAACTATGATGTCTACACGGATGCTTCGGGACGGGGTTTGGGTTGTGTGTTGATGCAAGGAGGAAAAGTGATAGCGTATGCATCTAGGCAGTTGAAGGTACATGAGAAGAACTACCCGACACATGATCTAGAGTTGGCAGCGGTAGTTTTTGCCTTAAAGACTTGGAGGCATTACTTATATGGGGTTAAAGCAAGGATCTTCACCGACCATAAGAGTTTAAAGTATTTCTTCACACAAGAGAACCTGAATATGAGACAGAGGAGATGGTTAGAGTTCGTTAAGGACTATGATTTGGACATTCAGTACCATCCGGGTAAAGCGAATGTAGTGGCAGATGCTCTGAGCAGAAACCAGTGTTTGCAGCTTCCAGTGTTGAGGTAATGGCAGAGAGGTTTGATGGGTTGGAAATCAGAAGCTTCGATCGATTGAAGACCGGCGCTTGTGGCACCGTTGTTAGCAAGATCGAGTTGATGGATGATATTCGGGGAAAGCAAGACGAAGACCCGGTTTTGTTGGACTTGAAGCGTGTTGTCGGAGAGAAGCCTACGGTTGGTTACGTGTTGGATAAAAGTGGAAATCTGTGGTATCGGGATCGTCTATGTGTACCTAACGTTGGCGACTTGAGACAAAGAATTATGGAAGAAGCACATAGGATAGCTTTTGCGGTTCATCCGGGTGCTACTAAAATGTACAGGGACTTAAAGGAAAGATTTTGGTGGCCCTCGATGAAAGTGGAAATAGCCAAGTTTGTGGCCGAGTGTGATGTATGTCAGAAGGTTAAGGCGGAGCATAGAAGACCCGGTGGAATGCTTAAGCCATTGGATATCCCGGAATGGAAGTGGGATAAGATCACGATGGACTTCATCACCGGATTACCTAAGACAAGAGGCGGTCATGACGCAATTTGGGTAATCGTGGATAGATTGACCAAATCTGCCCATTTCTTACCATACAAGGTTGACATGCCATTAAAGAAGATGACGACACCGTATCCGGACAATATAGTGAAGCTACATGGAGTTCCAATCTCGATAGTTTCGGACCGTGATTCGAGATTTGTAAGTCGGTTTTGGAAGAGCTTGCAAGAAGCCTTCGGGACCAAGTTGGATTTGAGCACGGCTTTCCATCCTCAGACAGATGGACAATCTGAGAGGACCATCCAGACACTCGAGGACATGCTGAGAGCTTGTGTTTTGGAGGTAGGCGGATCATGGGACGATTACCTATCGGTAGCGGAGTTTGCCTACAACAACAGTTTTCATGCAAGTATAGGCATGCCGCCGTTTGAAGCGTTGTATGGGAGAAGATGTCGCACGCCACCGTTTTGGGATGAAGTCGGGGAGAGACAGACACAGGCCGAGAGATGGTTGAACAAGCAAATGAAAGGGTTCAGCTTGGTCAAGAAGAATCGAAGGCGGCTCAAGACAGAGACGTAAAAGTTGGGCCGATGTTAGAAGAAGACCTCTTGAGTTTGAAGTCGGCGATAGAGTTTACCTCCGAGCTTCACCGATGAAAGGAGTGAAACGCTTTGGACAAAAAGGAAAGCTAAGTCCAAGGTATGTTGGACCTTTTGAGATTTTGGAGAGAGTTGGGACGTTAGCTTATAAGCTTCGGTTGTTGCCGAATCAATGTCGAGAGTCCATAATGTGTTTCACGTTTCGATGTTGAAGAAATGTCTGACTAAGAAGGATGTGGAAACTACGGTTGACCCAGAAATCTTACAAGATAACCTTGCATATGACGAGAGACCTATCAAGATCCTAGACCGGAAAGAAAAGATGATTAAGAGACGGATGATCCCTTTGGTGTTAGTTCAGTGGAGCAATCATTCACCCGAGGAGGCAACTTGGGAAGTGGAAAGCGACATGCTTAGTGAGTTCCAAGAGTTTGGGGATTTACCAGGTATGTTCTAGTTTCGAGGACGAAACTCCTTTTAAGGGGGGAGAATGTAATATTCCGATTTTCGGGAAAGGGCGTACGTGTCTTTTTGCGAATACGAAATATTAGGTTCGGTTTCCTTCTATTCGGAGTTAATTAGTTTGGGACGTTTTATATATATAATTTCGAGTTTTATATATATAATTAAAAGAAAAATTCATTGTTAGTGATCAAGGGCAATTAAGGAAAAGATTGACCCCTTTTTAGTGTTTAGACCTAGCCTAAAAATCGAAATTCGATCTAACAATTCCTCCCCTTATGCGATTGAGAGAAAGAGAGAAGAGAGGCTAGAAAGTTCTTCACTTTTGCTAAGGGAAGGTTGATCGTTTTCAGAACGGATTCAAGAATTGGACTCGGCGAAAAGAGCACAGCAATTTGGCATCAGTTCGTGGGATTGTAGCAGATTTTCGGAGCAGTTTTGATCAGTTTTGGGGCTGCAAAAAGGTAAGAGAAACAGTCCTATGAATTCCATCATTAGCTATAAGGAATTGATCATGTTTTAAGACGTCTTGGTGTTAGAAATATGAATCTTTGTTTTGGTTAATGACTATAATTGTTATAGTACGTTTAGATGGGGATTTTTGTGTTGTTGTGTTGATTATTTGCTGGTTTTGGGTTGAATTACGATCTGGAAATCGCATGGTGATGAAGTTAGGGTTTAGGTCGAACCCAGGTGAACGAGCGTCCGGTATTCTGGACGAGCGTCCAGCCTAGGTTCCACCTTGGACGAGCGTCTGGTTGTATTGGACGGGCGTCTAAGGTGCGATTTTACATTCGGGATTGAATCGTTTTGGGTGGACGAGCGTCCACTATTTTGGACGGGCGTCCGCAAGCTTGAACGGGCGTCCAAGTCTTTAAACGGGCGTCCGGTTCGATCGCCTCCTTTCTATTGTTAATTGTTGTTTAGCCATATATATACATGCTTTACTTACCTAAAATCTATAATTATGATATGTTAAACATGGTATAACTTAGACAAGCCTGAATTGAGCTTCTGATTCGTTCAGTTAAAACACCGAATGTACTCTTAAAGGGAGTTGAAGTTCGGATCCGTCGGAAGAACATGATAGGCTTGTGCTTTGATGAATTAGCATTCATCAATGTCTGTGTATGTGCTAGGACTTGTCCGTGTCTAGTGGTCTAGGAAGAGAGTAGTATGCGTGAGGGAGATTATTTGAAAATACTTAGGCTGGCTAGTTAATAACTTAATAAACAACGTATGTGACTAGTAAAAGATTAAACAACATGTCTCTCTTGGCTAGGCACCTGTGCTAAATCGCGATGCATGTGCTACCTCTCGAAGGTAGAAGAACTTCGTAGGTCAAAAGACCCTAAGTACGGAGGGACTCGCCGAGGTGTGCGTGCTATCGGAGTCTACCTTTTCTAGACTTCGTGGGTATTGGTGTGATCCACTAATATGTTGCAAAAGAGTGTCCCCGAGGTAGAAGAACTCGTAGGTCAAAGACCCTAAGTATGAGGGACCCCGCTGAGGCGGATGCGCGTAGTGCCCTTGAGTGCGGTTGTAGCATAGATAGGCTAAGTTAGAAACAGTTAGTCACAACGTGTTGATGAGCATGAAGTGAACCCTAGATGGAGTTGGTCTCATTTAATCAACTAATTAAATAATTATCTTTTCGTTATAACTATGATTGCTTTCATAGCTTCTCTTTCTTTCTAAGTACGTTGTACTTACCTCGAATGCATACTTTTTCTATGTGTTTGGGGACGAGAAGACGAACAGGTTTTCGAGGAAGAGTTTGACGACGACGTTTGACGCCGCTCGTTGAAGAATCAAGATGTTTCTTTTTCTCGCTTCTCTTTGGTTGTACTTTCCGTACTTTTGAGGTAGACTACCGGTTTGACGTTTTGTCGTATTCTGTCTTTTGGGATTTTCGTACTTTTCCAAATGTAATAATTTACTTTTCTACCCTTAGATATCTTTTCTACTCTTAAATTTTGGGAAAAATTTTATATACCCGAGTTTTGCTTCCGTTTTGCCTTTGATTTGATACGACGTAGTAGAGGCTTACGTATAAAATGAATTTACTTTTATTTTATACGTGCCGAACGTTTCTTTTCCGGATAAGGACTCGGTGTCCGGAAACAGGGCGTTACAAATACATCATAAACAATGGGTCCTACATCATGGTCAAAGATAGAAAATTTGGTTGTGTCACCCATTGTAACACAATGCTTATGACTCCGTCATTCCTTCACCTATAAATTCTATAGTCTATGGGTTGTTATCTCACAACTTATTCTAAAACATTTAGTTTTCTCTCTCCAAAATCACTCTTCACTCCTTACCTTCCCCTTATCTCTTTCTCTCATCAAGGTTTCTTCCCTTTCCCTTCTTTCTAGCTATTCTCTTTGACCGAAATAATGTAAGTAAAAAAAAAAACCTAGCTAGATGACATTAATCATAAACCCCGTTCGCACCTACAACCCCCGTAGGCCCCACACACACTCTCACACACACCTTTTCTATCAGATGTCCCTGAAGGGACGTTCACAGACACTTCTACCCCTGCCTTTCGATCAAGAGAAGCAAGAGGGACAAGTTGAATTATTGTTTTTAATACTTTAACTAGTACTATAACTACATGGGCTAAGTATGTTTTTTTTTCTTTTTTCTTTTCTTTTAGTGTGCAGAACCCGATTTTTGATCATTTAGGTAAAAATTACAGAACATCTAAGTTGATGGCCACACAAGGAGGCAACGATGACAGACCAAGCAACAACAACCGTGGAAACAATCAACAAGTGACAGTTGGAGGATTGAGAAAAGGGCCATGGACACCAGAGGAAGATGCAATCTTGCAAGACTATGTGACGAAAAATGGTGAAGGAAACCGGAATGTTTTACGAAGCTTAGCGGGTTGAACGAGATGCAACAAGAGTTGTAGGTTGCGATGGCTCAATCATCTACGACCTAACCTAAAAAAAGGAGCGATTCACGCAGGAGAAGAAGAAGCCGTTATTGTTCAACTTCATCAAAAGTTCGGTAATAAATGGGCTTACATAGCTAAACAAAGTTAGCATATTAATAATTATAACCATATATAACCATTGATTAATTATTTTATTTTTTTGGAATCGCTACTATTACTCAACCAGGAAAAAACACAACTGTGCACAATTGGTTCTTTATTTATGAATTTGGTTCAATTATGTGTAGCTTCCGGGAAGAACGAGACAACGAGATCAAGAATTTCGGCACACAAGAAGAAAGAAAAGGCAAAGGGCAAATTTGCCATTATACCCCACTCAAAGTGATAAGGAAGAAATAAACAATTACATCCAACCAAAGTATCGAATATATCAATTAATCCTTCCCCATCTTCGTGCATGACAACGTTTGTTCAGCCACCTATTTATGGGAAATTATGCAGCATGTCATATTCTCCTAATAATAATGCCGACCATATCTATACTTTTTATCCTCATAATAATAATAACCAAAACTATTCAGTTTTTCCTGAAAACAATAATAATAATGCTGCAGGGTTTATTGGACAACTCAACGAGGGTTTTATTAATAACCTTAACTCATTCACAACTTTCAATCTTGATTCCAATCCAAGTCCTCCTTTATTCAGACCAAAAGCTTATGAACATAATAGTCATCAAGTTGTGCATACAACACAACCTAATGTTGATATATTTAATCAACATTCAAATGCTAATGATGGGTTATTAGAAGATATAGTAAACCAAACAAAAACCCTAAATCATACATCAATGAAAAATAATGAGGTGCATCAAAGCCATGATCATGAATTCTCGTGGGATTACAAAATAGACAACAAGGGACCTATCAGCTTGCAAGATCTGTCACTCTATGGCGGACAAAATTTTATCCAGACAAACAAATTTCATGAATCAAGCTCTTCTTTTTCAGTTGTGGGTGAGTTAGTTCTCTCAATTTTATTCCTTTACAAGCTAATGATTAGTTAAAACTTGAAATTTATTAATTGAGGTCAGTCCGTTATTTCAATAGTCATGATTCCTTAAAAAAAAAGATGGGTCCCCAAAAACCAAAGGGCCCGCTGCACCGGTCTAAGAGCGTAGACTGTGTTGATCACGTAGATCGAGTGATGTGCATTTATTGTTCAATAACCATCTCGTCCCACCTCTATGAATTTGTTGATGATGTTAAATTGATATATGTGCCTTGATGGTTGAATAACATATTTTCTTTTTGAAATACTATACACTATACTAGGATTCATTGACTAATAGACTATACGCTATATATTAATATATGTTTGAGTAGTGATAATGTCATCACGAATAATCACAACATATTACCACAACACATTTTCGCATATTGATTATGTTGGAGGGCCTATTGATTCCCATGGGTCCTATAAAAATCAATAGTAGAAAAATGTGTTGTGGTAATTTGTTGTAACCATTTTGCTATTGCACAAACATTTCTCTATATGTTTCACCCATGAATGACTTATTTTTATTATTGTATAGTATCACAATGTTATTACACTAAATCCACGTGTAATTTTCATTTTGGAACCATCTTGGTTCGCTTTTTTTAGGGTCTATGGAGACAGATACTGTAAATTATGATTTCTTCAATAGTCTTGACAATTCACCGTTCACCGGCGGACCAATGCCAGATTGGTACGAGAGATCGTTCAATGGTGTTCAACAAACAACAATGCCAAACATGCAAGAACTATTCAACTCCTCCAACTCCATGGCAATGGCAACATCAACAATGGCAATCAATAGTGTTCTTCAAACAACATTGCCGGAAAACCGGCAAGAACTATTCAACCCCTCGAATTCGATGGAAATGGCAACATCTCGGCCATTCATGGACAATTCCGGCAACCGGAACATAATACCCGGATCAGTTCACCAAGCATTCAATGACAATGGCAATAATGATAACATTTCAAACATTGATCAATGATAGAAGTTGTAGTTGTATTCAGTTTTAAAGTTAAGAGATAAGAGTAATTAGTATGTTTAATTAATCAATATTTGTTGGTTAAGAAATATAGCTGTCAGAGTTAAGTAGTTGAAAGTTGTACCAACACACCAATTCTGTAATGGTACTGCTTTTTTAGGACATCCATACATGTTTTCATTGAGATAGCAGTTGGATAAAGTTTTATTTGGATCTATTGCCTTCGATTTCCATCAAATATATCTTATTACCATATGTATGATTATATTAATTTTACATTCCGTAAGGAAATACCATTTGTATTAGTATGACAAATACTAATGATATAATTGTTATGGCACAACACATTTATCACCAAGAAATATGGTGTACTATTGATGGGTTTGAACACATGGCCAGGAACGGCCTAAGCGCAACCATTTCAGTAGGTTTCATCAACACTATATGTAGCAGACCCGTCCCTTGGGACATGCCGCCAACCAGACTATCGCTTAGAGCCCACTAAAAATTTGTTATTTTAAGGGTCCACTTGAAAAAATAAGCCAGTATTATATATAAGTTATGTATTGTTTTTATTCCGGATCCTCAATTATAATAATCCGATAATTTGACATAAAACTTATTATATAAATAATAATTTATATCACGCAATGATACATTTATTTATCATATAAATAATACATGATAGAAGTATTATTAACATATAAATACATGATAGATTAAGTATTATTTATCATATAAATAATAATACATGATTATTATCAAAATGATGCATTTAAAAAAATATTAATCGGTTTCAGAATATTGGTTATTTATTCTACATTGTTTTTTTTTAACAGCCAAGGATTCTCATAAATCAGCAAGATGCTAAAAAATGTTACAAACTTTGTGTTCATATCATTGTTATTTATTCTACATTGTTAGTAGTGTTTTAAATCTTTATTGATAGAAGTAGGAGTGTTAATGTGTTCGGATCATGCGATATATGGTATTATCTCCGTCACAAAATATAAGTCCATTTAGGTTTTGTCCATAATGTAAGTCAATTTAGATAACCAACGAAGAATTTATTATATTTTTTTCTCCTTTTACCCCACATTTATTATATACCCACCTATTTTTCATTACTTTGCATTAATGACAGTCAAAGGTCATTTTAGACTTTTTCCTCAAAATTAATTACATATAAACAATTTAACAAACTTTCTTAATCTGTGTGAAAAAACTCCAAACAGACTTACATTTCGAGACAGATGTAGTACTTTTTTTTTAATCGTATAAAGCGAAATGTATAGTCGTGTTTTTTTGCGATGCATATTAGTGTTTTTTCGAATCGTAGGGGACAAAAAAGACACTATTATAAAAAAAAAATCGTTCGGAAAAAATCTTTATAATTATCGCCCCCGTCTCCCGGGATCCTGCTTCCGCCCCTAATCCGGAATAGTTTCCACACAACACTCACTCATACACCTCCTACTGCCGCGCCGTTCATCCCAAAAGCTGCATCAATATTAAATTTTACACAACCATTATCTGGGGGAGACCATTTGACAGGGAATGAAGTCACCTCACCTAGCTTCTAAACAGTACATAGAGCATTCATGTATTCGTCTGCTTCACTCAAGGCGGAATTGAGTAAGCATTTAATGTAGACAGCTTCGGCATCGAAAATAAAAGAGCATCTAGCTTTCCGAAGATTCCATAAAATACTTACTACCCTTGAGCATTCAGCTTCATCTTGAGCTTCCATTAGTAAAGCAAAAAATATCATGGAGAGAATGTATTTGATGATCTCGCATAAAAACCAAAGAAGGATACTCGTTCCATATCACCAAAGGAATATCACATTCAAATAGACAGTGCCATGTGGATTCTTCACTTGATGACAGATTTGGCATAAACCATTGCCAATTCCTCTAAAACGAGGTGCTAGGGCCGTTGGTAATGCATTATTTAACAGTTGCCATGTAAAGTGAAGAATCCTGGGCTTAACTTTAAGCTGCCAGACTCCATTCCAAACATTAAAACTAGAGGAAGACGAAGCAGCACTAACCTCTTGCGATTGGTACTTCATCTCCTTTGCAAGTTTGTAGCCGGTTTTCATTGAGTAGATTCCATTATTAGAAAAATGCCATATCGCTTGTCTGGCGATCTATTGGTAGATAATGGAAAGCTAAGAATTTTTTCGGCCTCGTGTGAGTTATATATATATATATATATATATATATTATATATATATATATATACACTATATATATATATATATATATATATATATATATATATATATATATATATATATATATATATATATATATATATATATATATATATATATACACACACACACACACACATGTATGTGTGTGTATATATATATATGTATGTATGTATGTATTCCGTCCAAAGAAAATTGGTGTTATCATATTGCTGCTATCACTTCATTTTCAGTTTCCTTCTACGATTCTTTGACCTTTCTTCGGGAAAAAAAATCCGATAATGTTTTTTTATGTATAACTATTGGTCTTTAATTATTATCTCTGTATGTTGTTGGTTTGTTATGTGTTGTTGGATTCTTAATTATCATTTTTAACGTTTTCTTTAACGATTATTGTTATGAACATATGATACGAATCTCGAATTTTGATATATACATGTGTCTGGGTTTTATAGCGTAAAATTTTTATTATAGATGCATGTTTTATGGATGAAAACCCGAAACCCAACCCATTGGGTTTTATAGTCATTTGGTTTGGTTTGAGTTAGTTTTTTTTTAACCAACCCGACCTATACTATGTAAAAACCCAACTCAACCCAAGCTCAGCCCTAAGTAAAACAATCAACAAGATAACGGAACCAAGAAGAACACAAGATTTAACGTGGCCGGTTTCCGGCATTATGTCGACTACTCCACAGACAGAAAAGAGATATTTATTATGCACTGAAGTCTAGAAAGATTTACACACATGTATACTTGCATTGATTACAACAATTGGTATTTATGGTCACAAATCCATAAACCCTAACCGCAATAGGATCTTTGTCGAAATTCCAATAAATGCCCCAGACGTGGGTCCCCAGCAGTGCTGATTCCACCCAGCTTAGTAACCAATACTCAGATGCTCAGCTCAACAGCAATCAACGGATCAACAAAATACTTTGCTGACAGAAGGATCTCAGCCGATTTCAACCAGCTGACTTCCTCAGACTTGAACACTCTAGTTAGCAACCCTTCACCTCAGCTGACTATCAGATAGCTTTGCTAGATTCCAGACGTCGAGATCAAGTCACACTTGACAACAATGAGCAATGGCGGATCTATCAAAATATATCCGGTAAAGGACACTCATGGTGCACAAATTGTATTTATATATTTTTATGGGGAAAAAATCCAGCTTTGATTGAGAACACAAATGATATTTTTATTTTTAATAACAAAATTACATAATTTGAATAAATGAATAAAAAAGTTCTCAGATGTGGACCCGGGCCTTTGATGTACGTGGGTCCGCTCGTGATGATGATGGTTTTTGTCTTGATTACATTATAAAATACTAACATTTCTTAAAAAAATTAAAAAACGAAAAAAGAAAGATTGAATCACGCTCTTTTTTTTAAATTTTTTTTTTAATTTTATTATTTTATAAAAGAGAAAACCTCACAAGGCCAAGGTTCATAGCCGACAAAAGCTGCTATGTTTCTTTGTCGTATGATGCATCTATGATTTCCTAACATCATATGTTTGTGACCAAAAGCTTAAGAGTATTACTTTTTTTTGAGAAGAAAAAGCTTAAGAGTATTACTAATTTTACAAAATCACAATCCAGAAAAGTAAGATATCGTACATTTCTTACATGTATGATACATAATATTAATTTCATGAACTGTTCATTGGATATTTGGGAAACCTACATTTCTTACATTTATACTGAACTGTCAAAGGGATGTGATGTATGTAACGCCCCGTCCCGAAACCCGAGTATTTTCGGAAAACGGATCCGTTTTCCGAAAATACTCGGTTTTCGGGACGGAGCGTTACAGATTAGCTCTAACACACCTACTCACACAGAGTGGTGGTGTGTAGGAGTGATTGGATAAATCACACTCATCTACTTGGAATAACTCTCAAATGCCCATTGTACCGTAACACTTCTCAATAACTAATTTATGGTTGTCACTTACAAGGATAAATTTATCACCGTCGTTAATCACCGTTGAAAGTTCTATTGAAATTCGATTCAATCCACCTTCACCATACATTAACAACGGTTTAAGCATATATAGACAATCCTTACCGGTTACTCCTTTAAATAGTGACAAGATAGAGGTCCAAGTTCGAATACAAAAAGATAACTTCACACAACTAAACTTTCAATGTAGATCTTACACACCTTAAAGTTCTCATCCACACGAAAAATAGGGGGAATATACTCCTTTATTCCCTTTTAAATGTTTATTTTGTCTCTATAAATAGTTAAACAAAATTTTAATTAACCCTTTGAATCTCTTTGATTGAAGCAAGATTTTACACTTATAACATTTAATTGGTTTTATGGCATTTGATGTTAAACACTTTTTATTGTAGATAATTAAAAAAATGAAAGGAAATTTAAAGAAACACATAAATTGATAAACAAAGTTGACTAATTATGGAACATTTCGAAAAAAAGGAAAATACACTTAAAATGAGATGAATGAGTATTAATAAACTGATGAGGGAGTGGGAAAAAGGACAAATAAGAGGGAAAAAAATAGGAATCAGGACAATGAAAATGTATATTGGTTGATAAAGACAATTCCACTGTTCGTCACTCCAAATCCCTCCAAATGTACAGTTCGGTACAGTGGTATTGACCTCATATCCACTATTCCATTGTTCCACTGTTTTGTTGTTTTTGACGAAAATAATCTTGAAATGACATCGAAAATATATCAAATGGGATGTTTGAATAAAAAGAACGAAAAAAGAAAAATATGGTGAAAGAATTACGATATTTTGACGTTCAGATCAAAGATATATTCATTTTCGTAATTAAATATGAGAGAATTTAAATCGTAGTGTAATAAACATTTGTCTCTTTTACACAATAAAAAATTCCTTTCGGTTTGTGGTTTTTTAACAATAAAGCCTAAATTGATTGTGTGATCATTTGTAACTTAAGGCAACCTTTTTTTTTTTTTTTTTTTTTTTTAAGTTTGAGAATAATGATGTACATAAGCAATGATGGAATTATAAAACATATCCGATAAGGACACTGATGGTGTAAAAATAATATTTGTATTTATTATGTGAAAAAACAATCCATCTTCAAATGAAAAAACAAATGATAAATTAATAAAAGATTCTTGGATGTGGGCCCGAGCCTCTGATGAACGTGGGTCAGCACGTGTTAATTATATTAGTAATACTAAACCGAAAACATCACAACAAACTAGGATTAAATGTACGTTGATTTATTTTTTGTTTTTCGATACGACAATGATTTTTTAACATCATTAATTTTTGACAAAAAAATGTAAGATTTTACTAATTTTACTAAATCACAATCCGGCAAACATAAGATATCGTACATTTTTACATGTATGATATATAATATTTGTACTTACCAAAACTGAAAAACCATTCATTCCTCTTCAAAAAAAAAAAAAAAAAAAAAAAAAAAAAAAAAAAAAAAAAAAAATCTTACATGTCCCTTCCAATTTAGAAAAATTCATTCCTCTTCAAAAACGAAATCATAATAAAACAATAAAAAAAAAAATACTACTACATACGTCCCATAAAACGTGTAATAACGTAATTTAAGGGGCATGCATGTCCCTTCCAATTTAAAAAAATTGTTATAACGTAATAACATTATTAATCAGAAATAGTCATAACAAAAAAGCATTTTTGTATTGAAAGAGAGTTTTTCTTTATTATATGGTGGGTTTATCTAGAAAAGAAGGGAATTTGGTCCCAAATGTTAGAACACTTGCACCAGAACCTGTAAATGATGGTAAATCCGTATTTTATATATCCAAACCCTCAGATCTACATAAAATGTAGTTGTATTAGAATATATTAACAGAATTTGTGTTCAAAAGATTATTTACATCATACTTTACGTAATCTGAATCTATTTTTACGGATCCATATATTCTGCTATTTTGTTCTTCACCTCTTCATGAAAATTCTCACTATTCTTAAGCATCTTCATCACAACAGATGCGTGTCACTGAGCCTAAACTTCCAGTCTAACAGCTCTCGGTTTTCTAAATATTCTGGCATGTCGTGATCTATGGGAATGACATAATTACTACCTTTGAGTCTATTAATTCTTCCGCGCGAGAACAAGGACGGAGCTAGTGTGTTAATTTAGGGGGGCTAAGCTCATCTGGACAAAAAAATATTACACTAAAAAAAATATTACGGACTAAAAAATATATACCCGTACGAACTCGATATAGTCGGATCAATAAAATATTCTCCTTACGCGAGAAGGACCGGGTTAATCTCTACCTCTAATCTGGGGAGGAACAATCGATATACTGACTTTATCTTTTTCCATTAGGACGTACTTATCATGTCCTACTACTTATGTTAAAAATGACTCCGACTCCTTCATTAAGAGCGCGATGAAGGACCGGGTTAATCTCTACCTCTAATCTGGGGAGGAACAATAGAAGATTTATGTGTACTGACTTTATCTTTTTCCATTAGGACGTACTTATCATGTCCTACTACTTATGTTAAATTAATTGACTCTGACACTTACATTAAGGACTCCAAACCCTCAATAATCTGACACTTATAGTAAGGACTCAAAACCCTCAATATTTTTATTACTCTCTTATTATCGTTTTATTTATTCTTGCAAACGCTCCTACGACCAGTACTGCCCCTCTGTGGAAAGCCATAACATATGGCATGCTCGGCCATTGTGCTCAACATTTTCAAGTTACATACAGGTTGAGCGGTAGTTTAGAAATGAGTTCTCAGATCGAGTAGAGTATGCTAGTTATATTTCTTCTAGTTCTAGTATATCGGACGGTACTCTAAAAGTGTCTCAAAGATTCCAATATAAGGAGTTACGAACATAATTGTCGTGAAAAAAATACACAAACGTTGAGGACCAACATGTTCGAGGTACATAAGCAGTTATTGTTGAAGTGTTTAAGATGCTAGTTATCTACCTTCCCATCAACTTAAGTTTTTTGGAGAAATGATAATTCAACATGCTAATTATAACGGGCTGTCATGGGGATCAATCCTTGATGCAACATTGTCTTTCCATTTATATTGTGAAAATGTTGGCCTTTTTTGGCCTTGTGCGATTTTTATATGTCTTTGTGTGCCATGTTGGTCCAGACTTGTTATAGACCCACATTTAAATGGGGGTTTCGAAGTGCTTAATGTAATAATCATCTACGTCCCCATCAGTTTAAAATTTTATAAGAGATGATAATTCAACAGTTATGTTTGATCTTCGCATCCTGCTTGCGGTGAGGACTAATGCACCTTGTTGTTGGAATAGTAACCACCAAAAATCGAAAGGAAAAACTATTATGGACCAATTTTTTATAAGAAAATAGAGAAATGACCCCAAATTTATCATCTCAATAGTTAAAGGGTCTCCCACATCTTTTGCCTTTTTTTTTTTAGAAGTGTAAGAATATTATTCTAGTGCTGCAAAATAAATGACTATACATCTATTAAGAAAACGAGTTACAAAAGTTATGGAAAAAGATGACAAAAAGTCTTTGGAGTCTGATGAAACCTTGGACGAAATCCTTTCTTTCGGCCTTGTAATGATCCGGACACAACCATTATGCCACAACAAATGATATAATGAAATTTTGTATCTTTGATCATGTTGAAAATACATCATAAACAATGGGTCCTACATCATGGTCAAAGATAGAAAATTTGGTTGTGTCAGCCACCCATTGTAACACAATGCTTATGACTCCGTCATTCCTTCACCTATAAATTCTATAGTCTATGGGTTGTTATCTCACAACTTATTCTAAAACATTTAGTTTTCTCTCTCCAAAATCACTCTTCACTCCTTACCTTCCCCTTATCTCTTTCTCTCATCAAGGTTTCTTCCCTTTCCCTTCTTTCTAGCTATTCTCTTTGACCGAAATAATGTAAGTAAAAAATAAAAATAAAAAAAACCTAGCTAGATGACATTAATCATAAACCCCGCTCGCACATACAACCCCCGTAGGCCCCACACACACTCTCACACACACCTTTTCTATCAGATGTCCCTGAAGGGACGTTCACACACACTTCTACCCCTGCCTTTCGATCAAGAGAAGCAAGAGGGACAAGTTGAATTATTGTTTTTAATACTTTAACTAGTACTATAACTACATGGGCTAAGTATGTTTTTTTTTTTTTTTTTTCTTTTCTTTTTGTGTGCAGAACCCGATTTTTGATCATTTAGGTAAAAATTAAAGAACATCTAAGTTGATGGCCACACAAGGAGGCAACGATGACAGACCAAGCAACAACAACCGTGGAAACAATCAACAAGTGACAGTTGGAGGATTGAGAAAAGGGCCATGGACACCAGAGGAAGATGCAATCTTGCAAGACTATGTGACGAAAAATGGTGAAGGAAACTGGAATGTTTTACAGAAGCTTAGCGGGTTGAACAGATGCAACAAGAGTTGTAGGTTGCGATGGCTCAATCATCTACGACCTAACCTAAAAAAAGGAGCGATTACTGCAGAAGAAGAAGCCGTTATTGTTCAACTTCATCAAAAGTTCGGTAATAAATGGGCTTACATAGCTAAACAGGTTAGCATATTAATAATTATAACCATATATAACCATTGATTAATTATTGTATTTTTTTGGAATCGCTACTATTACTCAACCAGGAAAAAACACAATTGTGCACAATTGGTTCTTTATTTATGAATTTGGTTCAATTATGTGTAGCTTCCGGGAAGAACAGACAACGAGATCAAGAATTTCTGGCACACAAGAAGAAAGAAAAGGCAAAGGGCAAATTTGCCATTATACCCCACTCAAAGTGATAAGGAAGAAATAAACAATTACATCCAACCAGTATCGAATATATCAATTAATCCTTCCCCATCTTCGTGCATGACAACGTTTGTTCAGCCACCTATTTATGGGAAATTATGCAGCATGTCATATTCTCCTAATAATAATGCCGACCAAATCTATACTTTTTATCCTCATAATAATAATAACCAAAACTATTCGGTTTTTCCTGAAAACAATAATAATAATGCTGCAGGGTTTATTGGACAACTCAACGAGGGTTTTATTAATAACCTTAACTCATTCACAACTTTCAATCTTGATTCCAATCCAAGTCCTCCTTTATTCAGACCAAAAACTTATGAACATAATAGTCATCAAGTTGTGCATACAACACAACCTAATGTTGATATATTTAATCAACATTCAAATGCTAATGATGGGTTATTAGAAGATATAGTAAACCAAACAAAAACCCTAAATCATACATCAATGAAAAATAATGAGGTGCATCAAAGCCATGATCATGAATTCTCGTGGGATTACAAAATAGACAACAAGGGACCTATCAGCTTGCAAGATCTGTCACTCTATGGCGGACAAAATTTTATCCAGACAAACAAATTTCATGAATCAAGCTCTTCTTTTTCAGTTGTGGGTGAGTTAGTTCTCTCAATTTTATTCCTTTACAAGCTAATGATTAGTTAAAACTTGAAATTTATTAATTGAGGTCAGTCCGTTATTTCAATAGTCATGATTCCTTAAAAAAAAGACGGGTCCCCAACCCAAAGGGCCCGCTGCACCGGTCTAAGACCGTAGACTGTGTTGATCACGTAGATCGAGTGATGTGCATTTATTGTTCAATAACCATCTCGTCCCACCTCTATGACTTTGTTGATGATGTTAACTTGACATATGTGCCTTGATGGTTGAATAACATATTTTCTTTTTGAAATACTATACACTATACTAGGATTCATTGACTAATAGACTATACGCTATATATTAATATATGTTTGAGTAGTGATAATGTCATCACAGAATAATCACAACATATTACCACAACACATTTTCGCATATTGATTATGTTGGAGGGCCTATTGATTCCCATGGGTCCTATAAAAATCAATAGTAGAAAAATGTGTTGTGGTAATTTGTTGTAACCATTTTGCTATTGGACAAACATTTCTCTATATGTTTCACCCATGAATGACTTATTTTTATTATTGTATAGTACCACAATGTTATTACACTAAATCCACGTGTAATTTTCATTTTGGAACCATCTTGATTCGCTTTTTTTAGGGTCCATGGAGACAGATACTGTAAATTATGATTTCTTCAATAGTCTTGACAATTCACCGTTCACCGGCGGACCAATGCCAGATTGGCACGAGAGATCGTTCAATGGTGTTCAACAAACAACAATGCCAAACATGCAAGAACTATTCAACTCCTCCAACTCCATGGCAATGGCAACATCAACAATGGCAATCAATAGTGTTCTTCAAACAACATTGCCGGAAAACCGGCAAGAACTATTCAACCCCTCGAATTCGATGGAAATGGCAACATCTCAGCCATTCATGGACAATTCCGGCAACTGGAACATAATACCCGGATCAGTTCACCAAGCATTCAATGACAATGGCAATAATGATAACATTTCAAACATTGATCAATGATAGAAGTTGTAGTTGTATTCAGTTTTAAAGTTAAGAGATAAGAGTAATTAGTCTGTTTAATTAATCAATATTTGTTGGTTAAGAAATATAGCTGTCAGAGTTAAGTAGTTGAAAGTTGTACCAACACACCAATTCTGTAATGGTACTGCTTTTTTAGGACATCCATACATGTTTTCATTGAGATAGCAGTTGGATAAAGTTTTATTTGGATTTATTGCCTTCGATTTCCATCAAATATATCTTATTACCATATGTATGATTATATTAATTTTACATTCCGTAAGGAAATACCATTTGTATTAGTATGACAAATACTAATGATATAATTGTTATGGCACAACACATTTATCACCAAGAAATATGGGGTACTATTGATGGGTTTGAACACATGGCCAGGAACGGCCTAAGCGCAACCATTTCAGTAGGTTTCATCAACACTATATGTAGCAGACCCATCCCTTGGGACATGCCGCCAACCAGACTATGGCTTAGAGCCTACTAAAAATTTGTTATTTTAAGGATCCACTTGAAAAAATAAGCCAGTAGTAGCATAGAACTGGAAGCCCATGTTTTAGCAGCCCAATAATACTTTTTTTTTGTTTGTTAAAAAACATGTTTTTTTTAAGGAAATTAGGAAAAACCTAAATGGATTTTATATTTGTATATTGACTTTCACGATCGACCTCCCCTTCTTTACTACTAGCCACTTTTGCCCTGCCCTTAGCCCCTCGCGACTCACTCTATTCTATGTGATTACATTTACAGTCCAAACTTCCAGTAGTAGTGCAACAGCCAACAGAAATTGCAAATTGAAACCATTTAAAAATTAAATCAAGATTGAAAGATGGATATTGTTTAGAGAATTTGTCTTCAATGTTTTTGGCTTAGGGCCCGATAAATGTATTTGGCTTTAGGCCTTGAAATTCACAGGGACTGCCTTGTACGTAGTGATCCACCTCCAATCCTTGATTGTGGCCTTGTAGTAGGCATAGTAGTCTGAGTTGAAACTAGCATTGTAAATGTATTAAAAGCTTCATGTCGATATATAATGCATAATCTCTATTTGTTTTTTTTAAAACCAACCACGGGCACTTGGAGTGGATGCCCCCTCAGATCCCTATTACCTTTCTATGAGTGGAAGTGTGACCTTAAGTGTCTCGACCTAGCATGACTTGCATCACGCATGCGCATTAGTCTTTCATACCCTAAGGTCCAACATGCCTTATTTCAAGCATTGCGTGACCTCAAGTTCATCTTGCTTTGCTATGAAAATAGTCGTGTCCCTCAGTGCCTTGGTCATGGATGCCTGGCATTGAGCATGTGTAATGGCATCACATTTCGTTAAGGTCTGTCAAGCCTTGTTATAAGCTTTTTCCTGACCTCGGTTCCCTATGGCCTCAAACGGGGCCAGTCTTGGAAATTTTCAGGCCTTCGGCGAAGTCGTCAAATTAAGCCTCTAGAGTTTTTTTTTTTTCGAAAACATTCTTATAAAACATTACTTCAATATCGCGCTTCTAAAATCTGTAGATATAAAATTGAAATTCATTGATGTTAGATATGTTTTCATATATTGTTATCATTTATATTTGGGTTGCCTTAACAAAACAGGTTTGACCTATAATTTTGGCCTTTATCAATTCAAATAATTTTTGTAACACACTATATTAGTGAGCCTATAATTTGATTCTTTATTAATTCATGTAATTATTTTAACACATTATATTTTATTGGTTGGGATTGGATCTACACGATTTTTTTACTGAGCCATGTAATTTCGGGGCCTCCTGACAGTTGGGCCTTCGGCACGTGCCTAACCCGCCTTATATTAGGGCCGGCCTGCCCTCACATTGGATAGGAGTGTGACTTGTAGCGCCTTGGGGCTACCATGGATCGCTTCAAGCATGTGTATCGGGCCCCCCCCCCCCCCCCCCCCCCACCCACCCACCCCCAAAGGCCGAAGGTCCAGAATTCCTCGTTATGAGCATGTGACCACGAACATCCTTTTCGGTCTATCATGTTACATATGCACTACTTGTCTCTCATCCATCCTCAAGGTTTTTCACTGTGAGTCTTGATCATATCTTTGACCCCAGTCCTACCAAATTCTATGATACGATAGCTATGTATGCGGGGAAGGGTAACTAATTTGGGATAATGTTGTGCATGGTCTACTTTCAAGGCCTTAAAGCCTCTCATCTCTCTGTCTTAGGGTTCCTCGAGGGTTTTTGATGGACAATTACGCTTGTCTTTCAAGGCTACAGGCCTAGCATGCCCTATCTATCATCGTCTTTGGAGGTTGTGGACAATGCTTAATTAGACCCTCTAAAAGTGTGTGAACTTTTTTGACCCTGTGCTCAGGACTCGAAGGCTCGATAGTGACCTGGTCAAACACGTTCATTAGTTCACTATGGTAATCGATCAAAGGAATATTTCTCATTGCCTCATCATAGCTGCAATCTTGAAGAAACCCTTGTGTTGATCGAGCCCACATTCCCAACTAAATATCCCATACGGCTCTACGTTTCATCTCCACATTAATGGTGCAACGCCTGTATAAATCCTCAACTATTAGCTTTCAAAGTAATAATCAATGATACGCTGCCGAATACCCAAGCCATTAACTACGGAAAACTATGTTGGCTTGATCCTTCAAGGGTGCATAGTCTACCTCAATGGTCTAGCCACTTCAAATAAACACTCACATAAGGCTCACCCTACGTTCCAGTGATCTTGATGATTGACATCATCAGTTGGTATATTATGGTGCAACATGTATATGAGAGTTATACCAAGTAAAATGATAAGATTAACTCTAATACACTCACTCACACATAGTGCTCACTCACACATAGTGGTGGTTTGTACGGAGGATTTATATACATCACACACATTCATCTGGGATAACTCTCATATGACCATTTTATCATAACATTGTCTCGGTAACGAATTTATGGTTGTCACTCGTAAGGATAAATTTATCATTGTCGTTTATCACTGTTGGAAGTTCTGTTGAAATTAGATTCAATTCACGTGCACCATTCATTAACAACGGTTTAAACATATATAGGTAACCCGTTACCCCTTTGAATAGTGACAACATAGAGGTTCAAGTTAGAACACAAATAGACCACTTCACACAACTAAATTTTCAATGTAAAGCTGAGACACAATAAAGTACTCATCCACACACACAAAAAAGAAAAGGTAAAAATTACTCCTTTATTCCTTTTTAAGTGTTTATTTTATCTCTTCGAATAGTTAAAGAATTTTTTTGTTAATATACTTTGGATCTAATTAATTGATGCAAGATTTTACACTTATACCATTTAATTGGTTTTACGGCATTTGATGTTATTCATTTTTTATCGTAAATAATGTATAAATGTGAGGATATTTAAAGAAGTGCATAAATTAAAAGACAGAGTCGACACAAATACTGGAATATTACAAAAAGGGAAGACAGACACTTAAAATGAGATGAGTGAGTTTTAAAAAATTGATGGTGTGTTCATTTATAACTTAAAGAAACTTTTTTTTAGGCTTGAAAGTAATGATGTTCATGAGCAATGGTGGATCTATAAAAATATATCCGGTAATGAGAGTCATGGTGCACAAATAGTATTTATATTTCTTTATGGGAAAAAAAAATCCATCTTTGAATGAGAACATAAATGATATTCTTTTGTTTTGAACAACAAGATTACATAATTTTGAATAAATAATAAATCTGGGTCCGCTCGTGTTGATGATGGTCTTTGTCTTTAATCTTTATTACATTAGAAAATACTAACATATCTTAAGAAAAATAAAACTAACAGAAAATATCATGACAAACTAGGATTGAATGTTCGATGATCTGTTTTTTTGTTAATCGATGTGTCTATGATTTTTCCGACAACATATATTTGTGACTAAAAGCTTAAGATTTTTACTAATTTTACAAAATCACAATCCATAAAGAGTAAAATATCGTACACATTTTACAAGTATGATACATAATAT
Organism: Gentiana straminea; assembly: GCA_036785695.1. Taxonomy (NCBI): domain Eukaryota; kingdom Viridiplantae; phylum Streptophyta; class Magnoliopsida; order Gentianales; family Gentianaceae; genus Gentiana; species Gentiana straminea. The sequence continues at coordinate 3,624,759 of JAVUPR010000135.1, forward strand.
TTCATGAACAATTCAGCATATATTTGAGAGTTATACTAAGTAAAGGAGTGTGATTAACTCTAACATACCCACTCACATATAGTGGGGTTTGTATGGTGATTTGGATACATCTCACTCACCTATTTGAAATAACTCCCAAATAACTGTTGTATCATAATACTTCTCAATAACCAATTATGGTTGTCACTCATAAGAATAAATTTATCACCGTCGTTAATCACCGTAGGAAGTTCTATTGAAATTCGATTCAATTCACCTTCACCATACATTAACAACGGTTCAAGCATATATACACAATCCTTACCGGTTACCCTTTTGAATGGTGACAAGATAGAGGTCCAACTTAGAACACAAAAATACAACTTCACACAACAAAATTTTCAATTTAGAGCTTACGCACAATAAGTTCTATCTTCTTCAATAAACAATAGGGTAAAAAAATACTTCTTTATTCATTTTCAAGGGTTAATTTTGTCTCTTCAAATAGGTATAAAAAATAGTTAATACTTAATTAATGTAAAATTTTACACTTATACCATTAATTGGTTTTACAGCATTTTATGTTAAGCATTTTTTATCGTAAAAGTGAAGAAATGTGAGGATCGATATTTAAAGAAAGACATAAATTAATAAACAAAGTTGACACAAATTCTGGAACAATACAAAAAAGATAAGATACACTTAAAATGAGACAAGTGAGTATTTGAAAATGGACTATCTTTTCACACAAATGTTGTTTTACACTTACCAAGAGCCGAGAGTGGGCTTCGTTTGGATTTTCCACACGCTTGTCATTCTGACCGTAAATGATTCTGGAAAATATATACTATTCGGCCAATTTATGGTCAATTCACACAACGAGTCATTCTGACCCAATTTGAGTCAGAATACGATCATTATACCGATTTTATTCTAATCAAAATTTTGAATGTTTTTTACTCAATACCGGTCGAAAGACATTCGACTAAAATTGAGTACAAAAAACTTTTAATATTAAACGTCGAAATTCGGTCGAATCAATAGTGATGCTCTTATATTGTTGTTGTTATCCTGACCCAATTCTAGTCTGAATGTGTAGAGTATTCCGGACTCAATATTGGTCGGAATGATGCTCTGACTATGTATGAGTTTGGAAAACTTCAAACATTCTACCTAAAATATGGTCGAATCAAGGTGTGGACTCTCAACACGTATATTCGACCATATTTCAAGTATGGTCAAATTCTGACCAAACTTTGGTCAGAATGAACGCGCGTAAAATAAAAATAATAAGGGCGAAATTGAAAAAAAAATTCTGTGTGGTAAGATAAAAATTTGTGTGAAAAGATATTCATTTTAAAAATTGATTGTGTGATCATTTGTAATTTAAAGAAATTTTTTTCTTTTAAAGTTTGAGAATAATGATGTTCATGAGTAATGCTGGATCTATAAAATATATATATCCAGTAAGCAAACTGTAGATGCACAAGTAGTACTTCTAGTTTTTATGTGGAAAAAAATCCGAATTCAAACAAGAACACAAATGATATGTTAAAGTGCATAACCTTCCCATCAGCTTAAGTTTTTAAGAGAGATGGTAGTTCAACATGGTATCAGAGTCAGAGATCATTAGATCGAACTCTGATGTTAACATTATTTTCCCCATATTGTGCAAGAGATTGTAGTTCGACATGATGTTTGTATGTTAACAACAAAATTACATATTACTCATAAAAACAACAAAATTACATCATTTGAATAAATAAATAAAAGTTTTTGGATGTGGGCCCGAGCCTCTGATGAACCAGGGACCGTTCACGTTGATGATGGAATTTTTCTTCATTATATTCGAAAATACTAAATTTTCTTCAGAAAAATTAAAATAACAGAAAACATCACGACAAACTTGGATTGAATGTATGCTGGTCTTTTTTCTTTTCGTCTTTCGATGCGTCTATGATTTTTTTAGCATCAATTTTTTGCGTCCAAAAGCATAAGATTTTTACTAATTTTACTAAATCGCAATCCAATGAAAGTAAAATAGTGTACATTTCTTACATGTATGATACATAATATTTGTAGTTTCCAAATATCATGAACATTCATTCAACAAGTATTTTGGAGTTATACGAATTAAAGAGGTGTGATCAACTTTAACACACCTCACACATTGTGGTGATTTGTAGGAGTGATTTGGTTACATCATACTCATCCATTTGGAATAATTTTGAAATAACCGATTTACCATAACACTTCTCGGTAACCAATTTATGGCTGTTACTCGTAAGGATAAATTTATCATGACCATTGGAAATTCTATTGAAATTCGGGTCAATTCACCTTCACCGTTCATTAACAACGGTTTAAGATATATAAGATATATAGACAATCCTTACCGATTAACCCTTTGAATAGTGACAAGATAGTGGTTTAGATTAGAACACAAAAAGACAACTTCACACAACTAAACTTTCAATGTAGATCTTACCCACCATGAAGTTCTCATCCACACACAAAATTGGGGGAATATACTCCTTTATTCCCTTTTAAATGTTTATTTTGTCTTTTCAAATAGTTAAATAAAATTTTAGTTAATACTTTCGATCTCATTAATTGAGGCAAGATTTTACACTTACATCATTTAAATGATTTTATGGCATTTGAGGTTAAACAGTTTTAATCGTAAATAATGTAAAAATATAAGGATATTTAAAGAAAGATATAATAAACAAAGTTTACACTAATTATGGTACATTATAAAAAGGAAATATAGACTTAAAATGAAACGAGTGAGTATTAATAAATTGATTGTGTAATCATTTGTAACTTAAAGAAACTATTTATTAAGTTTGAGAACAGTGGTGTTCATGAGCAATGATGGATCTATAAAATACACACGGTAAGGACACTGATGGTGCATAAATAGTATTTATATTTTTTATGTGAAAAAAAAAAAAACAACTTCAAATGAAAACAAAAATGATAAATAAATAAAAATTTCTTGGATACTGATATACCGAACCCGCAAACGGTCTGACGGACCCGGGATCTGTCCCGAGCAGAGGTCACATCACAACATCTGAACAGCTACATCTTCAACCCGCTTGCTACCAAGTCGGGAATAAGCTACCAGCTGTTGGCCCTATCCATACCTGCAAATGGTTCAAGGGCCAAGATCAAATCTTGACAGCCCGGGGCCCATCCGCGTAAGCCTCTTCACAGACCAAGACAAGCCGGACTCAATTCATACATAACTGGAAATCAGCTCGACTAGCGATCTAAAACTGCCTATGGACCCGCACCAACCATAGCCGGCTTCAGGATTAATCACCGCAGATGGGGCCGAAATTATCCTGATTATGCTTAATTGTACTTAACTAGGTCCTGTCAAGATAAGCTCAATCGCGACTAGTCCATTGTCTATAAATAGGAGCAACGTGTAAATCATAATTCATTCGCATATTAATATAAGCAGGCCAAGCCCTGCCAATTTGTCGACTTCAGAGTCTTCATATTTCGCATAAACACCGCCACTTAAGCCGGAGAAATCAACATATAATAGCCAGATATCCATATACTTCCACCGTTACCGCAACCGTGATATTTTCGACAATATCAGATATAGGCCCGAGCCACTAACGAACTAAGGTCAACATGTGTTGATGGTGGTCTTTGTCTTTAATATATTAGAAAATACTAGCATTTCTTAATAAAAAATTGAAATAATCTAAAACATTACGACAAACTAGGACTGAATGTATTTTGATCTATTTTTTGTCTTTCGATGGGTCGATGATTTTTTAACATCATATTTTTTTTGAGCAAAAACGTAAGATTTCTACTAATTTTTATATATCACATTTTGGTAAACGTAAAATATCGTACATTTCTTACATGTATGATACATATAATATTTGTAGTTACCAAAAATGAAAAAACATTCGTTTAAAAACGAAATCATGGAAAAACAATAAAACAACACTCTTTTCGTTTTTTTTGGTCGGTCACATGTGAAGATCAGGCTCATCCAAAAAAGTGATTAAAGTAAAACTAAAAAGTGACCAGATTCATTCAAAAAATGACATCAAATGTGAGTTAAAGCTAACTTACGAATTCAAGAGGCATTCATGCCCCTTTCGATTTCCAAAAATTGTTATAAATTGATAACATTATTAACCAGAAATATAGCAATAACAAGAAGCATAGTATTGAAAGAGAGTTTCTTCTTCCTCCACTAATTACAAAGAATATATGGTGGATTTATTCTGAAAAGAAGGGAATTCGGTCGAAAATGTTAGATCACTTGCACCAGAAGAATCTGTATATGATGGTAGATATGTATTTTAAAGATCCAAACCCACAAATCTACATAAAACGTAGTTGTATTCGAATATGTTTACAAAATCTATATTCTACAGATTATATACAACATACTTTACATCTAACGCAATTTGAATTTTTTATGGATCCATGTATTTGTTATTTTGTTCTTCACCTCTTCATGAAAAGACTCCCTCTTCTTAAGGATCTTCATCACAACAGATGGCAGTCACACAACATAAATTAAACTTCCATGACTAGGAAGTAGGAAAGGGTCCCGTAGCGCTCGGTTCTCTTAAAATTCTGCCATGTTGTGACCTATAGGATTGACATATATACTGCCTTTGAGTCCAGTACTCTTCCGAGATGGACCAATATCAGCCTCTGCTTTGGGGAGGAACATAAAAAGATTTATATGTAATAGAATCTATCAGATTTGTGGGACTGACTTTATCTTTTTCCTAGGACATACTACCTCCGTCCCAAAATATAAAATCTATTTGGGATTTTTCATACAGGTTAAAAATTATAGTTAAAATAGTTGTATGTCATTAATTTTGATAAAAAAAAGTCTAAGATAACCTTTCATTGTCATTAATGTAAAATAGTGGAAGGTGGGTAGATAAATAATAAATTAAAGGTAAAATGAGAAAAATTTAATAAATGATTTAATTGGTTATCTAAATGGATTTATATTTGGGAATATTAGGTTTTAGTCCATTTTTACCCTGTATATAAATTTTAATCCAGTTTGTATTTTCTTGTTGATTTCAGGACAAAACATTTTCCTTCGGACTATTTTGCCCTTTATCTTTTATTTTGCCCTTCTCCCTCTTTCTACTCCTATGATTCCTTACATCGGATACTTCCATGAAAATTACACACACTCTTCCACTCACCTTTCTCTTTCAGCATTTTCTCGATTTGATATATATATATATATAATTACAGCCACACCCATATCTCCGCCGGAGTCCTCCATGGACCGCCGGCATCAACCCCCTTCAGAATAAATTTCATATTCGTCAGAGGCAAATAACGATTTGGCCTCAGAATGGCTCCAAAACCTAGTTTCAACTTCTCCCTTTTGAGTTGCTGATTTGCAGATATGATAACGAGACTACTGATTCTTCTGTTAATAATTCCACGGATATTGGGTTGGGGAAAAGAAGGGCATTATGCTACCTGCAAAATTGCTCAGGTAATTTATATTTTTTTTAGCTGTAAAAAATTGTTCATTTCTCTTTTAATTATGAAATATAGCTCAGTAAATCTCAGTTGATGTTTGTAAGCTTTGAATCTGAGCTGAACATTCAAAAGATTTTTGTTTATGTTGTTTGACTTTGCTTTGAATCCATGTGAGTATGGTGAATAGCTAATAGTTAAGCTTAAAAGGATGAATAAAACGGGTTTGTTCTTTTTCCTAAGTGAGCATGCCAATGCTAAAACTAAAGAATGCAATTGTCTTATGGACACTTGACAGTCAATCTACAAGTTGCAGCAATCATTTCTTCAGCTTTTTATTCTTTTCAATCTTTTTTCTAGGTTTTTTTGTTCCAAAACCAGTAAGTACTTCTCTTTCCTTTCTTTATGGCTTAATTAATGTGAACAGTATTTATACATAATAACAAAAAAAAAATTGAGAAAGAAAAATGGCAGAAAATACGAATATGGTGGGCATGGTATTATTGGATGTGCCCAATATCATGGGTAGTGTATGGATTAATCATATCACAGTATGGAGATGTTGAAGACACAATTAAAGTACCTGGGATGCCGTTCGATCCGAAGATTCGAGATTATATTACTCATCATTTTGGTTATGTCCAGATTTCATTGGACTTGTTGTTGCTGTCTTGTTCACATTTGAAAGGAAAAATGTATATTGGCATAGCAAATTGGCATAGCAAGCAAGTAGAAAAGGAAATCCACAAAGTCCTTTGAAGCCTCAGCAAATACAACTTTGTTTGCTTTATTGTCAATCACAAGTTTGATGGTACCTATGTTCACTACAAGAAAATTGACATTTTGTGACGACCAGGGTTCGTCACATAATTAGTAAATTTCGTCACATTTGGTTATCTGTGAAGGAATTTGTGCGTCACTAAGGTCGTCACCTATCATAAGTCACAAAAAGTATTCTGTGACGAATTTATTATTCCTCACGTTTTTGTTGAATATGTGACGAACACTTCATCACATATTTCATTTTTCACTTGGTCATTTTATACAAATTAGTGATGAAAAAGTCGTCACTATTGCCTTAAATATGTGATGCCACAAATTGCTCACGTATTGTAAGTTTAAGTGATGACCGACTTGTCACCTAAAATAGAAGAATATACAAAATATAATGCAATTTGTGACCTCTAATTCATCACAAATTCTAATGATATGTGATAAAATCTTCATCACCAAAAGTGAGTATATAGTGATGAAGCATTTATCACCTAATGTTCCTATCCTAACCTCTAGTTCGTCACGTATTGATTTGAAACGTGAGAAATTATGTTTGATATAATAAAAAATTTTGTGACAAAATGTAATAAAGTAGTTCCAAAATAGTGTAGAAGTTTCAAAATCAAAACTTAAAAAAGTATTACGCCATCTGCTAGAGATTCAAAAATTCACAAGTTTGATAAACTAAAATTTGCGAAATTCTAATAATGCTAGAGAATTAGACAATTGAAAATCAATCATAAATTTGATCATGCTTAGTCTGCTAGCTCATCTTCATAGGGATCAACATCATCATCTTGATATATAGTTGTTAGGCTCATCAGAATTGCCGCTACTCATTCCCTGTGTTGTCAAGAGGGCTGTCACTTGTGCTTTCTATTTCTCATTTTCGTCTTGCATAATCTTATAAATGGTTGCTAGTAACTTTACTTGATTTTGAATTTCAGCCAACTCAGATTTTGAAACCATAGAAGATATAGCAAATGATTTGGTGGTTTCCATGCAGGCAAAAGAACGTACACCATAAATAGATCGCCCTTTGCGCCCAAGAGTCTTACTCATGATTTCTAACTCAGCCTCCAATGGCACTTGTATAGAATCAAGTGAAGTATCCTCAGGTGCTTCAGCAATCAATTTCTCTTTGTGTTCATACCGCATTTGTTTCATCTTATCCTGAAATATCAAGTCATGGACCACAATCTTATCGATCATCAGGTTCCGTAAAAAAAGAAAACAAAAAATAATGATTAAATAAAGGAACCAATACCAAAACAACCTTTGTGTTGCTTCATAAAATTTATTGACAATGAAAAAGGGGTTATACCTTTAAAAAAAAAAAAGGGGCTATACATTTAAAAAATGCAACAGGTATTGCAGGGCATTACCTCTTACCAAATAGAATAGAAGGAAAAGGAACGGGGTTTGTTGAAATGTCGGATACACCATCCTGATAACATGAAATTGCATGAAACAGAACGGTTTCTACTGTTTTACATTGTTTTGTTTATAGTTTCTGAATGATATGCTCTTAATGGCTGGAACAAACAGGAAGATAATTTCAATATTGAGTTGGAATTCCTATAGTTTCTACCATTGAAATAGAGGCTATATAGCTCAGCACTGCTGCAAACTAATGTTGGGAGCGGGAGGCTGTCGTTTGAGACCAAGACAGCTGAACGTCCTCTCGATTAAGACCCTTTCAAACATTTCTATTCCAAAGCTATTCATCCATACATTTCCTTTCCATACACAGCTTGAATCTTGTATGAATAATAACAACATGGGAATAAAATAAAATAAAATAAAAAACACAGCAGGGGCATCCCACTGAGCTAGCAAACTCTGATCAAGCAACAGGCACATGAAGGAATTGTGCATGTGTGTTATGAAGTCATGGATCCTTTTATTTTCAGAACCACGAATCTACAAGCGTACCACACTATATATTTATTACACTAGTTACGATTCCGTTGAAAATGATTCTATAGCAAACATGCAAGTTTCCCTGTGTCGTTCAACAAAACGATTCCATAAAAAACGATTTAGCAACGTAATTTATAAGTCACAATGTCCCAATCCAAACACTTGTAGAAAGTGAAAAATAACAAAAATTACACAAACCTCACCACCCATTACCTTAATATCTATCCGGCACCATCCCTAAGAATCAACTGCCATATCTTGTTTTTTTACCAGATAGTAAGAATATAAAAGAAACTAAATTAACGCAAGAGAAAGAAACGAAGCCAACAGTGTGATTGCTGGGTTTTGGAGTTTGGTTTAGGAGATAAGATCGAGAAGCTAGTGCAGTTTTCTTAGGTAAATAGCAGGCTGAATGTATTTGTGTTTGTTTTCTGAGGAACGGAGGATTTTTGCTTTAAAGGGTGATAGGGGTGTAATTGTCATTTTACATTATTATACAATTACTTGCCATGGCATTAATTAAAATACCCAGGCATTACCGACTGCCTTTCGAAAAGGGAAGCAAAAATGAAGTGGACGAAGACCTACTAAAACAACACATATCTTATATTCTCAAAAGATTTTTTCCAACAAGAGTTGTCAAATAAAAAAAAACATGAAAATCAAAAAGTAAAGATGAGAACCTATGTTAACATTTATGACATTCTATATCCCATAAGAAACAAGCAACAATTATATAGGTCTATATATAAGAAAACAATACTATAAAGGACTTACATATTTCTCTCGAGCAGCATCATGGACCCATTAGTGTTTGAATGAGCCTAGCAATGTACTACAAACATGGACAATAGAAAACAATAAAACAGTCAAACGTTATCAAACAAAAGCGTAACAGAAACATTGGCTCAAGAACATGGATATTAAGCTGTCAAAACAGAGCATAAATTCTGCTTGAAAACAGAAGCATAGCACCTTGAATATCTTTCAATTAGATCGTCCTTTCTTTATAAAACCACTTCCAAATATTTACCAATAATATCCGTAAGCTTCATGCAAATTATCAGCACAAAAACTTGCATTTTGGCTCATCAAACAACCTAAACATTTGCAAACCCGAGGGCCTTTTTTGAGCAGAAAATCTACTGTAGTTCAGAGATGATCCACCAACCTTAGACCAGATTATTTGATGAGGTATGATTAAAAATAACCCATAGAAAATTGGTTTATGGCAATAGTAAAGTACTAATAGAACATACAAAACTCTGTTTTTACTTGGTTACAAATCTCCCCCACATTTATATTACATAAGTTCATGGCTTTATCATGGAAAGCTATGAAAACACTTAAAGAACACAAACCACTTCACCAATTGCTAGCCATCTATAACAAAGAAGAAATGATATGGGAGTGCACCCAGGAAATCACAAGACTATTTTAGATTTTAGTGAATAAGTTCAGTGTGACTAAATTGAAGATAGAAAACAGGTCCAAAGATATATTTTTCTGCACTATTACTTTCTTCCCATGTCAATGTTATTTACCCTCATCTCATGGTTTAAAATAAAGGAAGGCAGGACACAAAGATAGATTTAAGCAATCAAATTTCATAGGAAAGTATGCATCTAAATAATTGATAGAGTAAGATGATGAACACGTTTCTTTATGTTCTATACAAATAAGAGATTGTTTTGCCAAGACTGACTTATCAAGCGAAAAAGTGCGTTTTCCCTTTTTTTAGCCTTAGGTGCTTTTCCTTTCTGGTGTGAAAATTCTTAGACTTGTCATGAAAACTAGCAGTCCACCAACCACAAGGTGAGTCTCCGGTGCAATTACAGGAAAACACTACAACCAATTTAGGCTCTCTGCATAAGCACATTTTGTGTCAATGAGCAATTCAGGCCATTTTATTCACGACGTCAAAAAACACAATTTCTATAGATGGATCTTCAGAGAGAACACACTTTTTTCTATGTAAGTGGTAAGTTTAAAAGATCTAAAACAAGAACACACTTTTTTTACTTAAAAAAGAAGAAGATCAAAATGAATTCACCATCCATTTATGATCACTACTGCTACCACCTAAAGCAACACTACACAGTCTAAAGCCGAAAGCTGAAATTTACTACAAAGGCAAGCAATTCCGAATGATCATAACTCAGGTATTTTGAGTCAAAACCAAGAAAGTATAACTACCGATGAAATCGATCATTTACCGAAAAGTAATACATTAAATATTATCATTGGAATTGTTGTAATCTGGCTAGTTAAATAAAATGCAGAGAAGTTGAATTAAGCCCAGAATATACTTCTATTTACATGTTGATCCTCAAATATAGTTTCACATAGGATTATTATTAGAAATGCAGGTTTGGGAAGAAATAATTGATAAATTTAGTCAGAATATTTTCCTTTGTTTTGGATTGCCTTATAACAATATAGTTTATGATTTTGATAGTGTACTTCATAAATTACAAATGCGTTAAAAAAAACTGATTAAATTCTAAGCATTGCACAAACGATGGTAATTACTAGTACATATACAATAGTCAGCATAAACATTACACAACATAAAAACACCCCAAAATGATTATGTATTTCTAACATACCCCCAGCCTAATAACCAAAACGCCCAAAACATACTGATGATAATATTTAGTAAATCAGAAGGGTAAAACATAGGATTAAACGCCCATGGATCACACAATTATATTTTCTGTTTCCATTACAGATTTCACTCGATCACACAATTGACATTCAGTATCATGATTGCCAATTATATACAAAAAAAGAGGCCGGGTAATTTTAAAATTACCTTGAAAACGCAGAAAAAAACAAAGAGTACCTGATACTGCACTTGATCGGTCCTTGATTAGCCGCGATTTGTTTTTCTCAACTTCCTGTTTTGATACAATCGATCACAGCGGTTTTGTTTTCCAGGGTTTTGTCTATATATATATAAATAAATATATAAAAATATAATGAAGATCGTATTTTCTAAAAAAATAAGCGTAGATTTATTATAAAAAAGAAAACGAGGGAAAGGGGAAAAATTGGAGGGCAGATAAAAAAGGTAATGGAAAATGTGCGCGCCAGCAATTTTTTGGTGGAATTTATTAATATATGTTATTTTTTACAATGTGATGAAAATATTTCCTCACATATTTCCTCAATTGGTTACGAATTTATTTATTCCTCACTCATATGAATTATATATTTTCGACAAAAAATTTCATGTTTTCGATGTGACGGAGAAGAAATCTATCCGCGACGCAATGATTGTAAAAGTTTATGAAATACTTATATGTGAGGATTTAAAAATATTCATCACAAAATTTATTGTACGGTGACGAATTTTGAAGCGTCACATTTTATTTCATCACAAAATGTCATTTTTCTTGTAGTGGTTTTTTGTTGCCATTTATTTTTTTTTCCTGAAAGTTGTGTTGGCAAGGAGTTAGATTTCTCAAAGTGCTAATCTTTTCTTATTCCAACATTTAAGGTATATATTCAGTGCATTATGATTGTACTGTGTTACTGTAAACTCTGTGATAAAATTCGGTTTTCAAATACTACGTCGAAAATGTATCAAATGAGGTCTCAAAATGAAGATAAAAAAAGAATATGAACTTTGGTGAAACAATTTTGAAGATCGGTGTTCAAAGTCAAAAGTTACGGTCGTTTACAAAAAAAAACGCTCCGGCTAATGCAAATTTTTTTCGGTTTTCAAAATTTACTTCGAAAGGGTATCGTATTTGGGCTCAAATTAAAGGGCAAAAAAGAATATGAATTTTGATGAAAAAATTTCGATGATCGTAATTATAAATCAAAAGTTACGGGTGTTTGAAAGAAAAAAAAAAAAAAAAAAAAAAAAAGTCTTTTTGCAACGCTGACAATGGAAATTTTAGAATCAGGTTGTCCGTGGCGTACTTATGTAGGGTTAATTTTGTCTATGTCAAATATTTTTTTGTATTTTTTGCAACTAAAAAAAAAGTATGTCCTATTTATTCGTTTTATAAATATTTTTGTCATTTTCCCTCAATCTCCCTTAATTTTACTTTGGACCTTTTATCATATATACTGCTTTTAGATTTTTATATTAGATACACATTCATGTCTTAAAAAATAAAAACCGGGTTTTATCGACCCCACGAATACATAACACACCAAAGAAAATTACTTCAAAAAATATGATTACTTTTCGTGGAAATAAACGTCACTGCTATTGATGCTAATTTTTCTACAAAATGTCAGTGGCAGTGACTTTTTTTTGTGAGCACGGAAAATGATGAATAATATCACTGTCACTGATGTTCCTTATACATAAGGATTCGGTGGCAGTGACGTTCATACCAACGTCACTAAGAAATAATTTTCCTATATGTGTGGTGTCAAAAGTTATATATGAAACCGAAAGTAATTATGTGGTCTCGGTAGAACCTGTATAATTAAATTCTTATAGCGTTTATAGTCTAATGTATAAGCTTTTGTGAAGTAGTCTTAAAAAGATTTCTTTTGTTCTTGTACCCAAATGATGACCATTTTTAATACCAATCACATAATTAAACACACCGTCATCCTATACAAGTCTTAGAGATATGATATTCGAACTCTACCACCCAAATAAATAAATAATTCATTCAGATGTCAACAATTATGAATGATTCAAAATATTTTGTTACAAAGTCAACAATTGATGATGCAATTGTTTGTTCTCATATGATTCAACTAGCTTTGTGTTAATTAGTTATAACATATGGTGCCGATTGACTACGGTGCCACCAACGTACGACCACTACAACTAATGTCATTGTCTAGATGTGGAATAAAACCTTCTCCCCAAAGATCCTAGGTCCACCCCTCATCGGATGGTTTTGAGGAGTCCAATGTAACTTAACACGATTGTTGCTTAGTGTTTGAGATCATAGGATCGTGTCCATATATCATACTATGAGCAGTTAACGATTAATAACCATATTGGTTGAGATCAAGTCTCGAGTCATGTTCAGAGCTTGGTCGTGTTTGATAAACTCATGGATGAAACAAACATTACTAGTGGTTGTTTGTGGGCTTGATTTGGATACATCACACTCATTTATTACTTTAACTCTGTAATAACCGTTGTATCATAATACTTCTCAATAACCGTTGTAAGGACAGATTTAATTATCACCGTTGGAAGTTCAATTGAATTCGATTCAAACCACCTTCACCATTCATTCACATCGATTTAAGCATATATTGACGATTGTTACCGGTTTCCCGTTTGGATTGTGACAAGATAGAGGTCCAAGTTAGAACACAAAAAGCCAACTTCACACGACCAAACTTTCAATGTTGAGTTTACGCACAATAAAGTTTTCATCCACACAAAAAAGAATAGGGGTAAAATACTCCTTTATTCCTATTTAAGTGTTTATTTTGTCTCCTTCAAATAGATTGGAAAATTTTAATTAATACTTTAAATCTTATTAACTGATGCCAGATTTTACACTTGTACCATTTATTGGTTTTGTGGCATTTGATGTTAAACATTTTTATCGTAAATAATGTAAAAAGGTGAGGATAATTAAAGAGACGTGAATTAATAAACAAAGTTGATACTAATTCTAGAACATTATAAAAAGGAAAGATAGACACTTAAAATAAGACGAGTGAATATTAAAAAATTGAATGTATGGTCATTTGTAACTTAAAGAAATTTTTTTTTTTAGTTTGAGGATAATGATGTTCCTGAGCAATAGTGGATCTATAAAATATATCCGGTAAAAAAAAAAGACACTATGGTGGATCTATAAAAAAAAAAAATAATAGTGGATCTATAAAATATATCCGGTAAAGACACTTATGGTGCACAAATAGTATTTATATTTTTTATATGAAAAAAAATCCAGGTTCAAATGATAACACTAATGACATGTATATGTTAATGTTTTAACAACAAAATTACATCATCTGAATAAATAAATAAATAATTCTTGGATGTGGGCCTGAGCCTTTGATGAACGTGGGTTAGCTCGTATTGATGACAGTCTTTGTCTTTATTATATTAGAATATACTAAAAAAATAAAAATTAAAACAATATGAAACATCACGACAAACTAGGATTGACCGTACGTTGTTCTGGTTATTGTCTTTCGATGCATATATGAATTTTTTTAAAATATATTTTTGTGACCAAAAGCTTAAAATCTTACTAAATTACAATCCGGAAAACGTTAAATATCGTACATTTCTTACATGTATGATACAAATTGAGTATCCAAAAATCATGAACATTCGTTCAACAGGTTTTGGGACTTATATCAAGTAAAGTTGTGTGATTAGATCTAACACATCCACTCACACATAGTGGTGGTTCGTAGGGGTGATTTGGATACATCATTCTTATCTATTTGGAATAACTCTTAAATAACCGTTGTATCATAACACTTCTCAGTAGCCAATTTATGGTTTTCACTCCTAAAGATAAATTTATCACCGTTGCTAATCACCGTTGGAAGTTCTTTTGAAATTCGAGTCAATTCACCTTCACCATTCATTAACAACGATTTAAGCATATAAAGACAATCCTTACCGGTTACCCATTTGAACAGTGACAAGATAGAGGTTCAAGTTAAAACACAAAAAGTCAACTTCACACAACTAAACTTTCAATGTAGAGCTTTATGAACAATAAAGTTCTCATCCACACCAAATAAAAATAAAAATTGGAAAATGATACATACACAACACATTTGTGGACAACATGTATGTGTCACTACATATGATCTTACCATTAATAATGCATGGGACACATTAATTGATTTAGATCACACCATAATCAATGGTGAGATCCTGTGTAGTGTACAAATGTGTTGTGCATGTATCACTACCGATTAAAATTAAGGGGGGGATACTCATTTATTCCTTTTTAAGTGTTTAGTTTGTCTCCTCAAATAGTTAAAGAAAATTTTAGTTAATACTTTGAATCTCATTAATTGATTCAAGATTCTACACTTATAGCATTTAATTGGTTTTATGGCATTTGATGTTAAACACTTATTATGGTAAATAATGTAAAAGCGTGAGGATATTTAAGGAAAGACATGAATTAATAAACAAAGTTGACACTAATTCGGGAACATTACAAAAAGGAAAGATAGACACTTAAAATGAGACGGATGAGTACTAAAAAATTGATTGTGTGATCATTTGTAGCTTAAAGAAACTTTTTTAAGTTTGAGAATAATGATGTTCATGAGCAATGGTGGGTCTATAAAATATATCCGGTAAGGACACGGATGGTGCACAAATAGTATTAATATTTTATAATGTGAAAAAAAAAATACAGGTTCAAATGAGAACACAAATGACATGTATATGTTTTAAGAGCAAAATTACATCCTTTTTATGAAACAAAATTACAATATTTGAATAAATAAATAAATAAATAATTCTTGGATGTGGGCCCGAGCCTCTGATGAACGTGGGCCAGCTCGTGTTGATGATGGTCTTTATCTTTATTATATTATAAATTACAAAAATATTTCTTAAGAAAATTAAACTAACAGAAAATATCACGACAAACTAGGATTGATTGTACGTTGTTCTCTACTTTTTGTTTTTCAATGCGTCTATAATTCTTTTTAACAATATACTTTTGTGACCAAAAGTGTAAATCACAATCCGGTGATGGTGGTACTATAAAATTTTGGAAGGATGTTTGGTTAGGAGATAAATCTTTAGAGGAGTGTTATCCTAGATTGTATGCTCTTGCTTGTGCAAAGAATTGTGTTGTTAGAGAAAGGAGGGGCATTGGAGGGTGGGTGTGGGATTGGAGAAGGGATTTAAGGGGTAGGGAATGTGGGGAATTTATTGATTTACTTAACATTATCTCTACTTTCATTCTAATTGATGAAACAGGGGATAAACCATATTGGAGTCTTCACGCCAATGGTAGATTCTCGGTTGCATATCTAAAGCAGATTCTCTCATGGGCCGAGGAGGAGTCTCGAAGCTCAAGATTGTGCATGGTTTGGAATAATGCTATACCTTCAAAAATTAACGTCTTTTGTTGGAGGGCTCTTCACGGGAGGCTACCTACGCTAACTAATATTGCTAAAAGGGGTATTGTTGTCCAAGATGTGAGTTGTCCTTGGTGTAAAGCAAGCGAGGAAGATGAGATTCATATATTTCTTCAATGTCCCTTTGCCTTGCAGATTTGGCAATTTCTCTTTTGTTGGTGTAATATCTCAACTCCGGTGCCTAGTTGCTTTGACAATCTCTTGCATCTTCATCCGTTTGCTAGGGATCAAAAGGAGAATTGGTGGTTATGGGATGCTATTGTTAAAGTGGCACTTTGGACACTTTGGACTAGACGCAATTCGCTAGTCTTTAAATCCAAATCTTGTACAACCAAAGAGGTGTTTGAAGAATGTCAAGTCAAAAGTTTTAAATGGGTAACTGGTAGGAAAAGTAATTTGTACATTGAGTGGGCCGGTTGGAAGAGTAATCCTTTTAATTATCACACTATGTAGTTCGATTAGGTTCGGTGATTTTTTCTTAAGTTGTATTGTTTTTGGACTTTGGTGGATCTTGTCTAGTGCCTTACTAGACCTAATAAAATTTCTTATTGCTGTTCAAAAAAAACAATCCGGTAAACATAAAGTATGGTACATTTCTTACATGTATGATACAAAATATTTGTAGTTTCCGAAAATCCTGAACATTCATTAAAAAACGAAATCATGAAAAAACAATAAAACTGTACAAACATACGAATTTAAGAGGCATGCAAGAAGCGTTTTTGTATTGAAAAAGAGTTTTCTCCTTCTCCATCCAATACATAGAATATATGGGGGGTTTATACCAAAAAAAAAAGAAGAGAATATGGCCCAGATTGTTAGAACAGTTCGCTAGAATCTGTAAATGGTGGTAGAATTGGATTTTATAGATCCAAACCCTCGAATCTGCATAAGATGTATTTGTATAAGAATTTGTTAACAAAATCCGTATACAACCAAGACTCATGCCTGCTCATTTAGATATATACTCAAAAAAACAAGCCATTGAAGGAGTCTGAACCCACTACTATCTGAGGCTGCTCAACCTCAAGGTCTCGGTTTTTATTACTCTCTTATTATCGTTATATTTATTCTTTCAAATTCTCCTACGAACACTGCCCCGCTGTGGAAATCCATATGATATGGCATGCTCGGCCTAATTACCTTAGTGGTGATCTTTATTTATCAGCAGTATTTCATGCCTTGCGCTCTTTTACATCATTTCCTTATGATTCATGTTATGCATTATTTTACAATAATTGCATCATATGATCATATCTCTTTTACCGAGCCGTGCATGTGCTCAACATTTTCAAGTTAGATACGGGTTGGGAAGAAACTTAGAAATGTGTTAGCAGAGTAGAGTGTGCTAGTTATATTATATCCTAGTTCTAGTATATCAGATGGTACTCTAAAAGTGCCTCAAAGATACAATATAAGGAGTTACAAACATATGTCACGTGTGACTTGATCTCTACGTCCGGTGGAACTAAATATGGGATTAGCTAAGAATGGTGGTCTGCTGATCAAGAGTATTCAAGTCTGAGAAGTTAACCGAGTGAAGTGCAGCTGAGATCCGTCTACAAGCAGAGTGAGTCTACTAAGTTATGTTGAATACTGCTGACTACATCTAAGTTGCTTGATTACTAAGCTGAGTGGAGTCAGCAGTGTTGGGATCCACATCTGGGGTATTTATGGGAATTCCGACAGTGTAACAATGGCGGTTAGGGTTAGGATTCCAGGGCTATAAATACCCAAAGATTGTAATCAATGTAGTGTGTGAAAAATCTCATATATTTATTCGCATGATAAAATATCTCCGTTTATGTCCGTGAAATAGTCGGCACAACGACAGAAACCACGTTAAATCACTATATTCTTCTTGTTTATGTGTTTGTCAATTTTGCCATACTTCACGTTTTAATTGCTTCTATTAATCTTACTTGTTTTTTGTTTCCGCAAAAGATAATACTCATCTGTTATAACAATAATTGTTGTGAAAAAATTCACACACGTTGAGGACCAACGTGTTCGCGGTACAAAATCAGTTATGTTTGATCTTTGTATCGTGCTTGCGGTGAGGATCACGGCACCTTGTTTTTGGAATAGTAACCACCCAAAAACTAAAAGAATATTTATTATAGACCAAATTTGTTATAAAAAAAAAAAGATGTAGAGACAAAAGTTTATTATCGCAATAGTTAAGTGAAATTTTAAAATACAACCGTCGTATGAATGTTTTACCAAGTGGCATACATTACAACCATTCATTTCTATCCTCTCATACACGATAAAAGTGTATTATGTGAAAGAGAGTAAAAATGAGAGGCTCTAATGTATGTCACTTGGTATAACCTTCCTACAATCGTTGCACCATAAAATTTCTCAATAGTTAAAGGGTCTCTTATGTCTTTTTCCCTATTTTTAAAAATATTAAAAATGAAATTTATCATAGTGTTGCAAAATAAGTGAATCTACATCTCTTAAGAAAACGAGTTATAAAATAAATAAATAAAAAAAACAACAACAACAACTACAACTGTGGACTCTTGTAAACCTCGGACGAAATCCTTCTTCCAGCCTTCTAATGTGACAAAATACATTATATATATATATATATATATATATATATATATATATATATATATATATATATATATATATATATATATATATATATATGTGTGTGTGTGTACACACATACCTATGTATGTACGTACATACATAAATAAGTGTGTCGTTTGAAAGAAAATGATGTATTCACTCCATATATCAACATCTTTTATTATTCCACGTGTTTTTCATTACTGATTAAAATGTTCACATACTGATTGATATGTGTCTCACAATAATCAATGATGATATAGTGTGAATGATACATGGAATGAATGTCTCATTCACAAAACTTAAAATGGTTATTGAGCAAGTAGGATTTGATACTCCATGATTAACAGAATTTAAGATAAAATGGTGGATCTCCTATTTGGAGAAACGCAAATTTTAGGATGGTCATAAAGAAAAATTGACTTGATTCTCTATTACCAGTAGAAATAAGATAAAATTATAGACCCCTATTTGTAATATGCATATCCCCATATTTTCAATTTTGCCTAAAATTTTGAAATATTTAATTGGTGGAACTATGACATGGTGATTAGGACCACCATAAAAGTATTGTTATAAAAATATTTATTACTGTACTTCAAATTTTGTGCATCATCTAAAATAATTAACCGGTGGAATAAGTATGACATGTAATGTAATACACATAAAATAAAGCTAGTGTGACACCTATATTTGAAGTGCAAAATGGGTTACATACATGTGTAGTACAAGATTTGTAAATCGGAGAATATAACCCAGAATAATATACATGCTCACACCTATAAAGAGTAATGATACGAGCACAAGTATTGTGCAACAACAGGTGACGCAACCAAATTTCTTGCCTTTGATCATGTTGAAAGTACATTATAAACAATGGTCCTATATTATGATCAGAAATTTAGTTATGTCACCCGTTGTGACACAATGGTCATGACTCCATACAGTTTGATTCACAGAATTAAACTTAAATCTTTGAAGAAGAAGAAAATGATTCTGGATTCATTCATTCATGATAATGATGATACAATGCAGCAAACGGATAGATATGAAAATCTAGTAGCTGACACGCATATCTAGGCACAACTAACTAGTACACTTGTACACTCTAGGAATTACCAGAAATACCCTTTACATTTTCACCCCCTCTCAAACTAATATGTGGTTTAACTACATTTAGCTTGTTCTTGAAGTTGCAAAAAGCTGTGATAGGCAAAGGTTTAGTAAATATATCAGCTACTTGGTCACTAGAAGGAATGAAGCAGACTTTCAATCTCTTCTCCAAAACCAGATTTCTAATGAAATGCACATCCACCTCTATGTGCTTAGTCCTAGCATGATACACAGGGTTTTGAGCAAGAGTTGTTGCCCGTGTATTGTCACACCAGAGAATAGGAGTACTGGGCAACCCGAACTTTATCTCACTTAACAGCTGCATGATCCACTGAATTTCTGCACCTAGGTTATTGAGAGCTCTATACTCTGATTCATAACTAGATCTGGCAACTACTGTCTGTTTCTTTGAGCTCTAGGTGATCAAAGATTTTCCCAAATACACACAGTACCCTCCTGTTGACTTCTTATCTGATGGATCAGCAGCCCAATTTGCATCTGTAAAGCCATGTAGATCCAGACTTGGACTAGGAATGAAGTGCAGTCCTTGCCTTAAGGTGCCTTGAACAAATCTAAGTAGTCTTTTTAGTGCTTGCCAGTGTATGGCTCCTGCATAAACTGACTCAGAGTATTTACAGTGTAAGCAATATCAGGTCTAGTCAAGGTGAGGTACTAAAGTACCCCAATAGCACTTCTATATATTGAAGGATTAGCCAAGGGTTCACCCTGTTGAGGCACAAGCTGCTTGCCAGCAACCATATGAGTATGGCAAGGCTTTAAATGTTCCATGTTCAGTCTCTTAAGGAGTTGAGATGCATAGTAAGTCTGTGTAAGGTACAATCCAGTACTGTCTCTAGTCATTTGCATTCCCAGAAAGTGTGAAGCAGGGCCTAAGTCCTTAAGAGAAAACTTTGAGTCCAGCATTTGGATAAACTTCTGAATCAGTTTAGTAGAATTACCTGTAAGGAGTATGTCATCCACATACACAAGTGCAAACAACACTGTGTCTTCATTTTTTAATATGAACAAAGAGGTATCACACACAGACTGAATAAATCCCCAACTGATCATCTGAGACCTCAAGGCTTCAAACCATGCCCTTGGTGCTTGTTTCAACCCACACAAGGCCTTGTTGAATTTGCACACAAAGTGAGGCTTTGCTGTATCAATAAAACCTTCAGGTTGTTCCATAGAAACAGGCTCCTGCAAGGGTCCATTGAGGAAAGCATTATTTATGTCTATCTGATTTATAGGCCAATGCATAGTTACTGCCAAGGTGAGCATTATTTTGATGGTTGAGGATTTAGCTACTGGACTAAATGTCTCAGTATAGTCAATTCCATAGCTTTGACTGTACCCCTTTGCAACCAGTCTAGCTTTATGTTTTAAGATGGTACCATCAGGCTTAAGTTTCAGCTTGAAAATCCACCTGTTACCCACCACACTCTGTCCTGGAGGTAATTTAACCAGATCCCATGTTTTATTGTGTATGAGTGCCCTATATTCAAAAGTCATAGCTTATTTCCATTCTGTACTTTGCATAGCTTCTGCCACATTAGATGGTTCAGTAGGGAAAGAATGTGCACTTGCAATGGCTGCAGAATAGACTTTGGGTTTGAAAATCCTATTCCTTGATCTCGTCTGCATGGGATGAGGTCTAACTTGGACAGCAGGTGATGAGGGACTGGAGGATGCATCACTGTGTGTGTCTGGTGATGATGCATTCCCAGTATCTCCAGTGTTTGGTGGAATAGGTGAATTCACAATTGGTGAATTTGATGGAGACTTAGCAGGTGAGTGTGTAGGTGAGTGTGTGGGTGCAACATGAGTAAAAACAGGTTCATTATTATTTGTTACCTGATCAGGGGTGGAAGCAGCAACAACACTTTCTTCAGGAAATCTGCTCAGGATGTCTGTATGTTCCCCCTCTGACTGAGGAGATGGCATAGTAAGAATAGAAGTAATAAGGGCAGGTTCAACAAGGACTTGATGTGAAGGACCCTGAGCAAAGGCTTGAGAAAAAGGAAAGAGACTCTCATCAAAGGTTACATTATTAGAGACATAAATCCTGCCTGTTTCATCAAGGCACATGTAACCCTTGTGACAAGGACTAAGGCCTATGTTAACACACCTTCTGGCATGGAACTGAAATTTTGGATTTTGGTAAGGTCTAAGATTAGGGTAAACAGCACAACCAAAAGTCTTGAACACTTTGTAGTTAGGTGTGGTGTGATACAGACATTCTTTTGGAGACTTGTGATGAAGAACAGGGGTAGGAAGACCATTTATAAGAAGAACTGAGGCCTGAAAGCTATGCCACCAATACCTCAAAGGCATACTGGCTTGAGCAAGAAGTGTCAAGCCTGTTTCAACAATGTGCCTATGCTTCCTTTCTGCCATACCATGTTGAGCATGATCATGAGGGCGAGGATGTCTAAATTCAATCCCTTCAGTAGCAAGATAGTTTTGGAATTTTCTATATTCACTTCCCCAATCACTCTGAACACACTTAACCTTACTGGAAAACTAAGTTTCTACCAGTGCCTTAAATTTCAGGAAGACATAAAAAATGTCAGACTTAGACTTCAAAGGATAAATCCATGTGTACATATGATCATCTATGAAGTGAACATAGTAAGAATAACCTTCTATAGACTTAACTGGTGAAGGACCCCATAAATCTGTATGTACTAGATCAAACACATTTTTGGCATGTGAAGCAGACACAGGATGAAATAAATTATGACTTTTACCAAACTGGCATGGTTCACAGAAAGATAAAATACCAACATGTCTTACATCACAAGTATTCAAAACAAAGGATAAATTTGACTGGATGGATGGCCCAGTCTCCTGTGCCAAACATCAGGATTCTTATCAAGATTATTACAACTCACATAAGTCTTTGAAACAGAATAACAAGAAGACAAGGAGTTGGATTGAAGGGAACTCTGTTTCCATCCATTAAGAGGCACTACTATCCAGTACAGACCATTCTGAAACTGACCCCTGAGAAGCATTGTCCCTGTTGTTTTTTCCTTGACAACACAAGACAAACCATCAAACTCAACAAAAATAGAATTATCAGCAATGAATTTGGAAATGCTCCGGAGATTTTTGGTAATTTGTGGAACGTGAAGGATGCTATGCAGATATAGGGGACCATTAGATGTATGCAAGACAGTGTGACCAACATGTGCTATTGCAAGTGATTCACCGTTTCCTACAACTAGTGCATCTGTACCATTGTAGCTATGATTTATAACCAGATTACCTAGGTCAGATGTGACATGATTTGTGGCTCCACTATCCATGTACCAGGAGTGATCTGAGACAGTATTGGGGGTAGCTACAAATGCAGATATTTTCTTAGGTCCACCAGTTTGAGTAGATGCGGGTCCCTGAAAGTCCTGTTCAAACATATGCCAGAAATCAATCATAGTATGTCCATTCTTTCCACACAATTGACATGTAGGCATGTTCCCATTTGAAGTTCTGCCCCCAGATCTTCCTCCTCTATTTCGACCACCTCTAAAGCCACATCTGCCTCTATTGTTATTCTGACCACCATTGTAGTTAGGTCACACAGTTGATCTATTCACAGTGTTAGATCCCTGTGAGTATGTGGCTAGATGAGCAGCAACATTTGATTGTCCACCAGCACTAGAATTAGTGATAGTAATAGTTGGATTGAACCTGGCTAAGAGTCTTTCATGAGTTAAAAGTTGTGATTGAACTTCAGGCCAGGTAAGAGATCATATCATTGAGGTTATATTAACTATAACCGACTCATAGTCCTTGTCTAAACCACTCAAAGCAGCCAAAATCAATTCGGACTTCGTAATAGGGTAACTAGCAGCAGCAAAATTATCACTATATGACTTCATTTGAACTAAGTAATCACTCATGGACTTGGACCCTTTCTCAGTTTTGGTCAAGGCACTCTTGTATTCAAGCATTCTAGCCTCAGACTGATTATTAAATAGCACTTCAAGAGTAGACCACAATTCATGTGAGGTAGAACAACCCATTATCTCTATCAGAACTGGTTCAGTCATGGAGCTTAGAAGCCATCCCATCAGCAACTGATCTGCCGTCTTCCATTCTTCTACAGCTGGATTTGGAACTGAGCTAAAGATGCCAGTGTCCGGAGGTCTAGGTCTTGTTCCTAGAAGCAGATCTTTCATCTTGTGACCCCTAAAAATGGGTAAGATCGTGTATTTCCAAAGAAGATAATTCTCTCTACCCAACTTGACAGTACAGGTTTGATTTAAGTGTCATTTGAAGGGAGTAGACACATGCATGTAAGAGTTTGGTGACTGTGACCGGAAAGGGGAGGACACCACCGGAAACGATGGTGGTATCACAGACCCACTGATTTGAGGAAGTGGAAAACTCCCAGAAAACATCGGTGGTGGATATGAAAACCTGGATATGAGAAGGAACCAAGAACTGAGTTAGGGATAACTTGTGGATGACTGACTGCTGCTGATATCACCGGGTCTCCAGGAATCGATGCAGTAACCGGAGTTGCAGCGGTGACCGGAGGACTGGACATTTCCGAGCTCATGACATTGGTCTAATGGCTTTGATACCAAGTTTGATTTACAGAATTAAACTAACATCTTTGAAGAAGAAGATGATTCTGGATTCATTCATTCATGATAATGATGATACAATGCAGCAAACGGATAGATATGAAAATACAGTAGCTGACACACATATCTAGGCACAACTAACTAGTACACTTGTACACTCTAGGAATTACCAGAAATACCCTTTACATTTTCACATATAGACAGGGGTGGCTCCAGGAATTCTGCGACACGGGTCGGGAATCGAGAACGGCACATCGTATTATAAGTTTATAAGCATTAATTTTAAAAATCTAAGTATGATATGGGCCAAGGGTTAATATTTCAAAATTTTAGAAGGTCAATTAGTAGACATTAGTGTATAAAATTTTAAATACTGTAAAAAATACCTATAATTTTTTTTAAAATATTTTAGGGGTCAGATGACCCCATTTTCCCCTTGGTGGCGCCGCCCCTGCATATAGAGACAGAACCAGGATTTTGGTTGGGTGGCGGAATTCTCTATTAAATATCATAGATAATATTTTTTTTTTAAAAATAGCAGTAGATATATATATATATATATATATATATATATATATATATATATATATATATATATATATATATATATATGTGTGTGTGTGTGTGTGTTTTTGTAGCCATAGAAATACAAGTAAATCATTAACATGTTTTTGTAATCCTAAATTCCCGGAAAAAAAAGAAGGGAAAGAGAATATTAAAATTATGTTTTTTTTCTTCTTCATATTCTGGATTAAATTCTAAGTAAATAATAGGAAAATGATATGTGCACTACACAAATGTGTAGTGCACAAACCACTACAGCTTAGTATTTATTGATTAAAATGATTAATTATTTATTGTGATGGGTCCCAACAAAATATGTAGTGTTGATTGTATTGTGTAAGATGTTGTGATAGAAGAAGTAGTGGATGTATCAATAGTTTAAATAATAACATGTACTAAAAGCTTTGTTTAATTTATGTAAGAAGAATGTGAATTAAAAAAATAAATAAATAAATAAATAAAGGTACAATGAAGATCTACTTCAGTGGCAATAAAAAATTAACAGATAGCTTTGTCAGTGATGTTCAAAGAATAGTAAGAATAAAGAATAAGGAAAATGCTATGTCCACTACACAAAAGTGTAGTGGATGATGTTGTGGATGATCCTGTCCACAGATTGGAGAGAGAAATATTTTTTTTTGGTGGGTCCTGACTAAATGTGTAGTGTGGATGATGTTGTGGAGGTATTTGTAGTGGATGTAGCACTACCGAAAGAATAAAGGTTCAAACCTTTCACTTGGTAAATAGTAATTATTCCACTACGCCACTAGATGTCATGTGTTTTATTTATGGAAACAAGGTATTTCTTATTTCTTTTCCGTAAATAATGAAGGTAAGGGAAATTCATATAAAAAATCGAGGGTGTGCATTTATCTCTTTGCCCCACGGTAGGTCCATCTTTGACTTCATCGTTAACTGTTCATTTATAAATATTCTAACATGTGGATTGCTATCTCACAACTTATCCTAACTTTTCTCTAAACATTTAGCTTGCTCTCTCCAAATTAACTCTTTACTCCTTACTTTCTCATTATCTCTTTCTCTTATCAAGGTCTCTTCCACTTTTCTTTCTTTCTATTCTCTTTGACCAAAAAAAATTTATCGTGACATAAAAATCATAAACCCCACTCCTACTCACAATCCCTTAGGCCCCACAAACACTCACACACAATTCTAACCCCTGCCTTTTGATTAACACAAGTCAGGGGGACAAGTTGAATCATTGTTTTTATTACTTTAACAAGTATTATAACTACATGGGCTAGATATATTTATACAATTTTTGTTCTTTTTGTGTGCAGAACCCGATTTATCGATCAATTAGGTACAAATTAAAGAACATCTAACTTGATGGCCACCCAAGACGGCAACGACGGCAGAGAAAGGAACAACAACTGTGGAATAAATCAACAAGTGGGAGTTGAAGGATTGAGAAAAGGTCCATGGACACCAGAGGAAGATGCAATCTTAAAGGACTATGTGACGAAAAATGGTGAAGGAAACTGGAATGTTTTACAAAAGCTTAGTGGGTTGAACAGATGCAACAAGAGCTGTAGGTTGCGATGGGTCAATCATCTACGACCTAACCTAAAAAAAGGAGCGATTACTGCAGAAGAAGAAGCCGTTATTGTTCAACTTCATCAAAAGTCCGGTAATAAATGGGCTTACATAGCTTCACAGGTTAGCACATTGATATTTATAACCATATATATCCACAGACAAATTATTGCATTCTTTTGGAATCGCTACTATTACACAACAAGGGAAAAACACAACTTTGCACAATTGATTCTTTATTGATGAATTTGGTTAATTTATTTGTAGATTCCGGGAAGAACAGACAACGAGATCAAGAACTTTTGGCACACAAGAAGAAAGAAACGGCAAAGGGCTAATTTGCCATTATACCCAACTCAAAGAGATAAGGAAGAAATAAACAACTACACGCAATCAGTACCAATAATATCAACTAATCCTTCCCCACCTTCCTTACAATCTCCGTGCATGACAACGTTTTTTCAACCACCTATTTATGAGAAATTCGGCAGCATGTCATATTCTCCTAATAATAATGCCGACCAAATCGATACTATTTATTCTCAAAATAATAATAATATTAATAATAATTATGTTAACCAAAACTATTCAGTTTTTCCTGAAAACAATTTTAATGATGCTACTGGGTTTACTGGACAACTCAACGTAGGTTTTATTGATAATTATAACTCATCCTCAACTTTCAATCTTGATTCCAATCCGAATCCTCATTTAGTCGGATCACAAACTAATGAACAAAATAGTCATCAAGTTGTGTATACAACACCACTTGAAGTTGATATATATAATCATCATTCATATGGTAATGGTGGATTATTAGAAGATATAGTAAACTACGCAAAAACCCTAAATGAGAAATCAGAGACAAATATAGAGGTGAATAAAAGCCATGATCAGAAATTCATGTCGGATTATAAAATTGACAATGAGAGACCCATCGGCTTGGAGGATCGGTCACTCTATGGAGGACAAAATTTTATCCAGGCAAACTATATTCAAGAATCAAGCTCTTCTCGTTTAGTTGTGGGTAGGTTATTCTCTCTCTTTTTTGTTTTCCTTTTACAAACATATGATTAATTAAATATTGAAATTTATTAATTGAGGTCAATCTTTTATTAATAGTCATGATTATTTAGCATTGTTATAAGCACCGTGAAATGCTACCAGAAACAAATGTGGGGTCTTATTTTCACACACACACACACACACAAAATGGGTCCCCAACCCAAAGGCCCCACTGCACCAGCCTAAGACCGTGGACTGTGTTGATCATGTAAAACGAGTGATGTGCATCAATTGTTCATAATTGTTTTGCCCCACCTCTATGACTGTGTTGGTAGAGATTTGATAAACTAAAAAAATATGTGTTTAAAACTGTAAAATAGAGAATTCGTTTAGATGATCTGATGTAAGTGTTCTAATGTTTGTCCTTATCATGTATAGGGTCCATGGAGACAAATACCGTGAATTGTGATTTCTTCAATAGTCTTGACAATTATCAGGTCACCGGCGGACCAATGCCAAATTGGTACGACGGAGCTGGACCAGTGGCTACTGCACAGTTGTCGACGTCGTTCAATGGTGTTCAACAAACAGCAATGCCAAACTTGCAAGAACTATTCAACTCCTCCAATTCCATGCCAATGGAAACATTAACAATGGCGTTCAACGGTGTTCAAACAACAATGCCAAACCGGCAAGAACTAATCAACCCCTCGAATTCGATGGCAATGGCGATACCTCAGCCATTCATGTATAACTCCGGCAATGGCGATGGCGATGGCAACATTTCAGACATTGATCAATGGTGGAAGTTGTAGTTGTATTCAATTTAAAAGTTAAGCAATAAGAGTAATTAGTCTATTTAATCAACATCTGGTTGTTAAAAAATATAGTTGTCAGAGGTAAGTAGTTTTAAGAGTTAAAAGACAAAGATGTACCAAAAGATCAGTTCTTTAACGGTATTTTTAAGGACATCCATGAATGATTTTATTGAGATCGGCAATTAAACAGAGTTTTATTTGGCTCTACTCTCTTTGTTTTCCATTACATCTATCTTATTACAATAGAGAAATGTTTGTGCAATTGAATTTAATTTTACAACATCTGAGGAAAAACCATTAGAATTACAAAAATGATTAAGACACCACCCTCATCCCTAACTCATCCACATAAAAGGTGTTTTTTGTGGTCCAGGATTTTTGTATTATTTTTATTTTCTTTTCAAAATCTAAAATGTGTGGTTAATGGGTATTGTGTGGATGATTTATGTGTAGTTTTACCGTGCCTAAATCACCATTCTTAGAATTAATATGAAAAATGTTATTAGCATAAACAGTTATGACCATTTATATACTATTTTATTAAGAAATATTATTGATGAAATTTGAATTCGTGATCAACCACTTGGGTAAGTTTCGGTGATATGAATGGAGTTATATAAAGTTGTTCCTTACAAAGTCAAAATAACGCTAACTTGAAAATTAAATACTATAGTCAGAAGGACGACTATTTCTAAATTTAGGCTTGGCCGTTTGGGCCAAATATTGTTTTAGGTTCTTCTAAAAGAGGAGTAACAAAAAAAAGTTTTTTTTTTTTTGGGGCATATAGGTCACTTGTCAAGTTATATGATAGTGCCCACAATTAGAGTAATGCCTTATTAGCATTTAAAAATACAATTATATTATTGAGTCAAAATTTTACGGGGTCTTTAAATTCATAAATTTCGTGCCCCTGAATATAGTCAATGTAAATAAAATTGCATTAAAATTGAAATGTGATGAACCGTATCTCAAACTTTTATGGTTGTTTTCATCCGAAATGCTGAAAATAAACTAAATGAATACAAGAGTTAACGTTCTACATGAAATTTGTCCTCCTCCCCAAAAATCTTAGGTCCACCGGTAATTGGATGATTTGAGCAATCGAGAATATAAAGATAATTGATGAAATCTAACTTCTTTAAACAAGTTTTTGATAAAGTTTTGGATGAAACCTAAATTACTAACGAGCTGTTTGTTTATGTCATTAAGCTTTTAATGTGAAATAATATTAAGGCCCTGTTTGGTAAGCAAAATAAGTACTTATTCTGAAAAATTAAGTGACGGTTATATTTAGAGATGTTTGATAACATTTTTAGCACATCTTAATTATTTAAGTGTCACTTAATTCCACATGTAAAAACAACAAAAGTTTTCAGCATTCAAATTGGTGCTTATCGCTGAAAAAAAATTAACCGCCGCATGTTATCCACGTCTTTCATCATCAGTAGTGTAGCAAACATTTTATTTTTCCTTCTTATTTAGCTTTATCCCTTTGTTTTTCTTTTTACATGTATTATTATTATTATTATTATTATTATTTTATCATATCAAAACTCATTTGCAATTGTTCATTTTGTGTCCAGTTATACAAAATACTTTGACTAAAGTATTTTATTTATTAGTTCTTATGAATTTCTTTTTTGTAACATAATTCTGTAAAATGGGTAACACACTTTTGTTTTATTGTTATAAAGTATTAACTTTAACACACTGTAGCATTATACATACATATATGTAGCATTATACATACATACATATATATATATATATATAAACACGTATATACACACATAAAATAATTAAAATAATGCTATATATCTATGATTTCAGATTACGGTGTTATCAAACAGTCTAAGTACTTAAATCATTCAGCTACTTAATGTTTTCAGATTTCAGATTTCAGACTTCAGACTTCAGATTTCAGACTTCGATTTAACAAACGCCCATGGTTGAATTCAGAGTTATTTTATAATATTTTTTACATAAATTATTTGATTTATACCATCTGAAAATTATTGTTTAAACACTATCGGATTTTTGAGCGATCATCTACCAACTTATCACTGAATAATGTTTCCGGTCGCATTTTTTTATTTGTTTTCTTTCACAACCTCACGAATTTATCCCATGTTATTACCCCACGTTCCACTTCATCATTTGTATTCATTTGTCGTATGTTTAATACCCCAAAAAATTAAACAAAAAATGGAAATATTGAATCAAATGTTTATTCTAATATTTTCAATGATAGGTTTATTCGATCATATGATTGTTTATTACTACTTTTTCCCCTCATGAAATGTAAATTGAATTACAAATATGAAATGTTAATGACTTCGTCAAAATTATACATGGAAAATATCATTGAATTGATCATATTTTTTGAATATATGTACATTACTGCTAAAAGAAACATAAAAATTACAATTTTCACTTAAAACTCCGAAATCTATTATAATTCCAATTATACTTAAAAACTGAGATCTATTATGGTTTTCAATCACATTAAAAAGTGTGATCTATTTTTTTTTCAAAAACGAAAAACGAAATATGTACACACATACTTTTGTCTCTACTAGGACTCGAACCTGGATACTCTAGATTAAGGAGCCACAGTAATTACAACTGGGCCGATGCCTTCTTTCTTCTCGTTTTCGACAACGTCTAAAAAAATAATTTATTTGAGTATTTATTAAATACATTTTATCACATTCAATAACTGAGATGTGATTATAAAATATCATATTATTTTAACCACGGTTAAAAACTGTGATTGATTAATATTTTTATCTCGGTTTTCCTAAAAATCGTGATAATAAAAAATTAATGCATTCATTTTACTTTATTTGTCTCAGTTTTTTAAAAACTGAGATCTTTGTCATTTTTAAAGTGTGATATTTATACATATTATTCAATAACTGTGATAAAAAATTAAGTGTGATATACACATTTCTCTTGTCTCGGTTTTAATAAAAAATGTGATATTTATCATTCTATAAGTGTGATCTATGTCTCTTTTAGTAGTAATGGTAGTAGTGACGGTTAAAAACCGTGATCTAAATATAAAACATCACATCATATAAATCACGGTTAATAAGTGAGATTGATTGATATAATTTATCTCGGTTTTTAATAACTTTGATTAAAATAATTAAGTGTGACATATTTATCATTTTAAGTGTGATATTTATTATTTTGTTGTAGTGAGGGTTAAAAACCTTGATCTAAATATAAATCATCACATCATTTAAATCATGGTTAAAAAGTGAGATTGATTCATATGATTTATCTCGGTTTTTCAATAACTATGATTAAAGGAATAAAGTGTGATATATACATTTTCATTGTCTCAGTTTTTTCAAAATTGTGATCTTTTTTATTTATCAACTGTGACGTATATCACTTTTTGTAGTAGTGGTAGTTGTGTAAGAAGAAAGTTAATATTTTTTTACATATTTCAAATGCATAATTTTCTCAAATATTGTAAACTAGCATAAAACTAGTCTTTCATTGTAACGCCCCGTTCCCGGACACCGAGTCCTTATCCGGAAAAGGAACGTTCGGCACGTATAAAATAAAAAATAAATTCACTTTATACGTAAGCCTCTACTACGTCGTATCAAAAATAAGCAAACGGAAGCAAAAGACTCGGGTAAGAAAATTTCAATAAATCCAAGAATATAAACAAGAAATCTAAAGGTGGAAATGTAACTTATTACATTCATGGAAAATACGATATCCAAAGGAAACGTACGATAGTTCTCAAAAGAAACGTAAAAGTGCTACAAATCTTGAAAGATCAAAAGTCTAACCCAATAGTACTAAAACAATCTAATATATGAATAACAAAATAAATAAATGTAAAGTCTTCAATGCGGCGTCTTCAAACGACATCATCGAACTCATCCTCGTAAACATATTCGACATGTTCATCTTCTCATCCCCAAACACATAGAAAACATGCATTTGAGGTAAGTACAACGTACTTAATAAGAAATAGAAGCTATGATAACAATTATAATTTACAAAGAAAAGATAATTAAAAGTTTAGTTGTTTAAGTGTGACCGACCCGATCTAGGGTTCATTCCATGTCCATCAATATGAATTGACTAAACGTTTCTACTTAACTTATCTATGTTACAACCGCACTCAAGGTCACTACGCGTATCAACTTTTGGGACACTCTTGGCAACATATTAGTGGATCACACCAATATCCACGGAGTCTAGAATAGGTAAACTCCGATAGTACGCACACCTCAGTGGAGTCACCCGAACTTGTGGTTTTTTTGACCTACGGGTTCTTCCACCTTCAGAGGTAGCACACACATCGCGATATAGACTGGTGCCTATCCAAGAGAGACATGTTGTTTAATCTTTTACTAGTCAAGTACGTATTTATTCGAATGATTAACTAACCACCTAAGTGTTTTCAATTAATCTCCCTCACATTTACTACTCTCTTCCTAGACCACTAGAAATTACAAGGCCTAGCAATTACACAGACATTGATGAATACTAATTCATCAAAGCACAAGCCTATCATGCTCTTTCGACGGATCCGAACTTCAACTCCCTTTAAGAGTACATTCGGTGTTTTAACTGAACGAATCAGAAGCTCAATTCAGGCTTGTTTATGTTTATGAAATGTTCACGTATCAAAAATTAAGGGTTTGAAACAATAATAACATGATTATGAAGCTCAAAACCAAGCTGAAACGATAAAACAGTATAAACTAGCTAGATAAAAACAGGTCAAACGCCCGTTTGACACCCTATGGACGCCCGTCGTCATCGAACCCCCGTCCACTAACCCCAGACGCCCGTCCGTCAAAAACAGCTACATCCTGAATCAAAAGTCTAACCTCAAACGCCCGTCTGCCTTGTGCAAACGCCCGTCTGAGCTACTAGGGTCGCAAACGCCCGTTTGCCTAATGCAAACGCCCGTCCGCCTGGTTTTTCCCAAAACGCTAAAATCTTCGAAACACGATTTCTGAACCGTTTCTAACCTAATTAACATCGATTGCAACCCAGTATAACGTAGAAAACATATCTAAACATCTATGATCCTCTGATCAACGAAAAACACATCTTCCTTGCATCTACGCATCTTAAAACATGATCTAAACTGTACAAATCATAATCGAGATCATAGGAAGAGTCTCTTACCTAATTGCAGCCACAAACCAGATTCAAAAGCCTCTGGAAAACTGCTGCAACTTCCCACCAACTGATATCCAAACGTTTCCCCTCTCACAACGATTCCAAATCTCTCGTCTAATCTGAAAACGGTTAAGCTTTCTCTTAGAATTTGTGAAAATCGTCCAAGCCCTATTTCTTCCCCTCAGAGCCGCAGAGGAGAAGCGTAAAAACTGATTTTCTGATTAGTGTGTAGGTTATGGGATTAATCTGAGTTATTTTCCCTTAAATACCAATTCTCAATTAATCATTTTTCCTTAATTGCCCTTGATTACCAAAAATCAGAAATTCGTTATAATTAAATACACATAATTCAAAAATTACCCATATATAATTAATACAACACTTAACTCCAATAAAAGAAAAGAAATAATAATATTTCGTTTTCGCAAAATGACACGTCTGCCCTTTCCCGAAAATCGGAATATTACATTCCTCCCCCCTTAAAAGGAGTTTCGTCCTCGAAACTAGAACATACCTGGTAGATCAACAAACTCTTGGAATTCATTGATCATGTCATCTTCAACTTTCCAAGTTGCCTCCTCGGGTAAATGATTGCTCCACTGAACCAAAACCAATGGGATCATCCGTCTCTTAATCATCTTTTCCTTCCGGTCCAAAATCTTGATCGGTCTCTCATCATAAGCAAGATTGTCTTGAAGAACTTCCGGATCAATTGTAGTTTCAACATCATTCTTCGTCAGACACTCTTCAACATTGAGACGTGAAACACATTATGGACCCTTGACATGGATTCCGGCAACTGAAGCTTATAAGCCAACGGTCCAATCCTTTCCAGAATTTCAAACGGTCCAACATACCTTGGACTTAGCTTTCCCTTTTGTCCAAAGCGTTTCACTCCCTTCATCGGTGAAGCTCGTAGATACACTCTATCACCGACTTCAAACTCAAGCGGTCTTCTTCTAACGTCTGCCCAACTTTTCTGCCTGTCTTGAGCTGCCTTCAGATTCTTCTTAACCAACTGGACCCTTTCCTTAGCTTGTTCAACCATTTCCGTGTTAGGTGTAGTGCCCGAAAGACAATTTGTGTAATTGTTTTTGATAGTGGATGACAGAATTTATCTCACCTTAGTTACTTGCTTTGTGCTTGTAAAGTAATACACTGCTGCAAACCCTAAGTATATCGCATGTAACCACTTAACTCGGTGTATGGATTACACGTGAGGATTGAGTTAGTGGAGATATGCTTAAACTCGTTAGTCCATGGTGAACTTAATCGAGTTTAGGGCCTCTTTATTAAAACACCAATAATGCGCCCGAACACCTTAGGGTGTGATAGTCTTATCCGGACCGGTTTGTCGGTAGAGGTACCTACGTGGGGCATTTATATATGATGGCA
Source organism: Gentiana straminea (assembly GCA_036785695.1). Taxonomy (NCBI): domain Eukaryota; kingdom Viridiplantae; phylum Streptophyta; class Magnoliopsida; order Gentianales; family Gentianaceae; genus Gentiana; species Gentiana straminea. The sequence goes on from JAVUPR010000135.1 coordinate 3,659,803, forward strand.
TTCATATAGGACTGGACCGATTTAATCTGAATTTCTCGATATAATTCCTTAATCGAGGAATCTTATTAAATTATTAGATGATCATATATGGATCAACCTTAATCCTGAGGTGATCACAGGGTGCTGCTTGTCTCGGGGTAGTGTTTGATGTGTTAGTTAAGGTTCACTTAAATATGTGTTCCAAGCCACTTCTCATTGGCACTATCTCCTGATGAGTGAGTAGTTTTGATTTTCACAGACGTGGAATCCATTCCTTCCTGCGGGAAGTAGAGAGACAGTCCCCTTATTTGTTAGCCCTAAGAAAGTGATCGATCCCGGGAGTTCGCATTTGACTAATTAGCTACTAGTCAGATATGCATACTAATTGATCATCAGGGGGTTAATGGTAACTAATGATAAGATATTCTGAGTCGGGTTCACGGAGACGTCCCACTCAGAATGGACAGTCTATGGAGGGTTAATCCGTATGTAGTGATTATATCAATGGACGCTTATTCACTCTATAGGTTGAGTATAAGTATACATCTATAATCGGTAGAGTTCAGTTTCGGGTTTATGGTGGCGTAATCCCGGAATTAATAATTAATGTACTTATTCTGTTCGATGAATAATTAATTATTGGAGCTACTGGTTATAGGTCCGTGGTCCCCGATGTGGCTTCTATAATTCGGAATGATATTCTTGTTATTTGGGCCTCAGTGATAATTAATTGACTAGGCTAATTAATTGATATGCATGGATATTATTTAGTTGGCTAAATAATATAATACACAGAAAAGACATTTTCTGTGGGCCTAGTGGGCTTAGTGTGGCGCCAATATGTCTTGGATTTTCCAAGAAATTAGTTTTCTTGGATAATGACATATTGTGTAATTAGTTATTTATTTGTTAAATAATTAATTGGATAAATAAATGAAAATAATTTATTTATTATTTATCTCTTAACTATAAGGATAATTATATTTTCTTATTATAAGATTATAATTATCTCTTATTTTTATTGGATAATAATAATTAGAATTATCTCTTTTATTTTGTTAAACCGATTGGGTATAGGTTTTCTCTCTTGGATTTTGCCTATAAAAAGAGAGTTCTCCCCGAGCCCTAGGTGAAGAGAAGGCCACGAAATTCATAGAGAAAAAAGGCTAAGGAGTTCGATCCTTAGCTCCACCCGGTTGGAGAAAAACTTAGGGTTTTTCTCGGTTACATATCAAGGAGGTTCCAATTCCAAGAATCGGTGTCCACCAACCACCGTTTGGAGCACACATTGGAAGATCAAGGCTTCTCATCCTAAGATTAAAGCTTTTCTTCCTACTATTGGTAAGACAAACTTAACCCCCTTGTAGTAGTTTAAGTCCTTTAATTATGTATTGTGATGTATAAGTCGTGATCCATCCGCTGCGCGTAGATCTAACTCGTTTAGATCTAAGATCCTACATCCTTCATTCCGGACCCGTGATCTGTCTTTCCCCGACTTCATCCCAAAACAGCGGCGTTCTACACATTCTTCCATACAATGCTTCAAACGGCGGCATGCCTATACTTGCATGGTAACTATTGTTGTAGGCAAACTCTGCTACCGGTAGGTAATCATCCCATGATCCACCTACTTCCAAAACACAAGCTCTTAGCATGTCCTCGAGTGTTTGGATGGTCCTCTCAGATTGTCCATCTGTCTGAGGATGAAAGGCTGTACTCAAATCCAACTTGGTTCCAAAGGCTTCTTGTAAGCTCTTCCAAAACCGACTGACGAATCGACTATCTCGATCCGAGACTATCGAGATAGGAACTCCGTGTAACTTCATTATATTATCCAATTATAGGGTCGTCATCTTCTTCAAAGGCATATCAACCTTATATGGTAAGAAATGAGCGGATTTGGTCAATCTATCCACAATCACCCAAATCGCATTATGACCACCTCTTGTCTTTGGTAATCCGGTGATGAAGTCCATCGTGATCTTATCCCATTTCCATTCGGGGACATCTAAACGCTTAAGCATTCCTCCTGGTCTCCTATGCTCTGCCTTTACTTTTTGACAAATATCACATTCTGCCACAAACTTGGCTATCTCTACCTTCATCGAGGGCCACCAAAACTTCTCCTTCAAGTCTCTGTACATCTTAGTAGCTCCTGGGTGAACTGCAAAAGCAATCCTATGTGCCTCTTCCATAATTCTCTGCCTTAGGTCACCAACATTAGGTACACATAAACGATCCTGGTACCAAAGGTTTCCATTCTTATCTAATGCATAACCAACCGCAGGCTTCTCTCTAGCAACTCGCTTCAAATCAACTAAAACCGGATCTTCATTTTGCTTCTCCCGAATATCATCCATCAACTCCGATCTTGCTAACAACGGCGCCACAAACTGTCGATCCTCAATCTGATCAAATCTGCTGATTTGCAGCCCATCTAACCTTTCTGCCACATCTCCGACGCTTGAAACTGCAAATACTGGTTTCCTGCTTAGAGCGTCTGCCACTACATTGGCTTTGCCTGGATGGTACTGAATATCCAAATCATAGTCCTTCACGAACTCTAACCATCTCCTTTGTCTCATGTTCAGATTCTCTTGAGTGAAGAAATACTTCAAACTCTTGTGGTCGGTGAAGATCCTTGCTTTAACTCCATACAAGTAGTGCCTCCAAGTCTTTAGGGCAAACACTACTACTGCCAACTCTAAGTCATGTGTCGGGTAGTTCTTCTCATGCACCTTCAACTGCCTAGATGCATAAGCAATCACTTTCCCTCCTTGCATCAACACACAACCTAAACCCTGTCCCGAAGCATCCGTGTAGACATCGTAGTTATCAAAAATCTCCGGAACTGCCAACACTGGGGGCCGTAGTCAACCTATCCTTCAGGGTATGAAAAGTTGTGTCACACTCGCTAGTCCATTCGAACTTCATATTCTTCTGTGTAAGCTTAGTGAGTGGAGTAGCTATCTTGGAAAAGTCTCGCACAAATTTCCTATAGTAGCCAGCCAAACCAAGAAAGCTCCTTACTTCTGAAACTGTGGTAGGTTTAGGCCAATTCTTGACTGCCTCAATCTTTGCTGGATCAACTTGTATACCATCTCCAGAAACGACATGACCCAAGAAACTGACTTGCTTCAACCAAAAGTCACACTTAGAAAACTTAGCGAACAACTGGTTCTTCTTCAAGGTATCTAACACTATCCTTAAGTGTTCCTCATGTCCTTTCTCATCCTTAGAATATACTAGGATGTCGTCTATGAACACTATCACAAACTTATCCAAGTATGGCATGAAAACTCGCTGCATCAAATCCATGAATGCAGATGGAGCATTAGTGAGTCCAAAAGGCATGACCAAGAACTCATAATGTCCATACCTCGTACTAAAAGCCGTCTTCGGTATATCTGCTACCTTGATCTTCAACTGATGATAACCTGGCCTCAGGTGAATCTTAGAAAACACCTTCTTGCCTTGCAACTGATTAAACAAATCATCTATCCTCGGTAAGGGGTACTTGTTCTTGATGGTAAGATTATTCAAGGCTCTGTAGTCGATACACATCCTCATGCTACCATCCTTCTTCTTCACGAACAAAACTGGGGCTCCCCAAGGTGTAGTACTGGGCTGAATTATGTTCCTCTCAAGCATGTCCTTAAGTTGAGCTTTCAACTCTTTCAATTCAGCCGGTGCCATCCTATAGGGTGCCTTGGCAACTGGTGCCTTGGCAACTGGTGCTGCTCCCGGTATCAACTTGATCTCAAACTCGATTTCCCTATCCGGCATGTTTCCCGGTAACTCTTCCGGAAACACTTCGGGATACTCCCTCACTACAGGAGTTTCTTCTAGCTTAGGCTTCACTTGTTCCACATCCACTGCGTACAACAAGTAGCCTTCACAACCCTTCTGACAAGCTCTAATTGCCTTAACCGCTGAGATTATCGGATGTCGCTTCTTACTCGGCTTGTACACATTCCCTTGATAAGTCTTATCTGATTTCCCGGGTACTTTAAAGGTCACCTTCTTCTCTCGGCAATCTAAGTGAACATAATTCTCGGATAGCCAATCTATTCCAAGGATCACGTCAAAATCTGAAAAGTCTAAAACAATGAAGTCACTCTTGCATCTATATGGTCCAACTCGAACTTCCACTTGAGGTATCATCCTAGTTACCTTAGTTACCTTCCCTAACGGTGTAGTTATCTCCAAGGTGTTTCTCAAAGGTTCCGAAGGTAACCTCAACTTCTTAGCTACCTTGGTCGACACAAAAGTGTTAGACGCTCCCGTATCAAAAAAGGCTCTGACCACTAGGTTATCTAACATTATCGTAACTAAAAGGCATATTCATTCATTTGAATACAGTTACAACATGAGTAATCACGCTATAAAATATCTTAATAAATTGAATAAACAACAAGGTACCTGAGATAACATCATCCTCTGGTTCTGCATCCCTAGCATCAGCTGCAAAATCTCGAACTGGTCGGCCTGGGCCGCTTTTCCCGTTTCCTCGGCTCGTACTCCCTTTATTCCCCTTATTGGGACATTCCCTAGAAAAGTGCCCCGGTTCTCCGCAAAGGTAGCAACTATTCGTGTTCTGTCGGCACTCGCCTGATTGATTCTTATTGCACTTAGGACACAGAGGTGCACTGTTTGGGGCCTTTGTTGCCGTAGGAGCTGTCGTCTTCTTGACGCTCTGTTGTGGAGCTCCTCGATAATTACCTTGACTCGTCCCAAAGTTTCTCTTGTTACCAATCACTACTGTGGCCTTCTTCCTGAAGGTCTCAACCTCCAAGGCTTTATTCAAGAGCTCTGCCATGTTCCTCGCTGTAAATCCCAACATGCCAGACTGAATCTCATAGGCCAATCCTTCCTTGTAAAGGGTCATCTTTCTTTCTTCCACTTTCATCAGCTCGGGATAGAACCGTCCCAACTCATTGAACCTGTTGGTGTACTGAGATACCGTCAAGTGATTACCCTGCTTAAGTTTCAAAAACTGACTTGCATTGTCTGCTTGTACTGTTGCCGGGAAGTACTCGTTGAAGAACATAGCTTTGAAAGCTTCCCAGTCTGTTACTTTTCCATTGCTACTCTGTATAGAATCTATCCAAGCTTCTGCCGCCCCCAAAAGAAAACTAACCGCCAGCTGTGCCATCTCAGTCTCGGGCACATGTATATTCTTACATGCCTTTTCGAAGCTTCTTATCCATTCCTCAGCTTTCGAAGGTTCCGTATTCCCAAAGAAATCCTGAACTCTGTTTCTCCTCAGTCTTGTATACCAATCAACAGTCGGCGCTTGCTCAAAAACTGGTCTAACTGGTGGGTAAACCGGAGGGTAACCAAAAGGTACTTGCTGCTGGTACTGCTGTTGCTGAGGGTAAGTTGGATTCACTTGGGGTTCAGGCTGAAAAGGGTAGTATCCTTGATGGTAATTCTGGTGATGCTGTGTAGTCGGCTGAGGTTGTTGGAAACCAAAGGGTGGGTAACCAAGACCTTGCTGATGGTCGAAACGCGGTGAAAGTGGTACGGTAGGTCGAGGGGTATAACCTACAGGCGGTGGATAGAAGGTCTGCTGCTATTGGTGAAACACTAGTGGTGAGGGGTGGCTCATTGGTGAAGGGTAAACGCTGACCGGTGGAGGGTAAAAGGGTTGTTGGTGTTGGGGGTAACTTACCGGCGGCGGTACACAACCTGCTGGAACATCGCTCACCAAAGAGAACTGAACCGAACTCCCCACATGCCATTGTGGAGGTTGCTCCTGATGAGGTCGTGGTGATAAACCTTGCTGAGACCTTGGCGTGGGTGTCGCCGTATGAGGTGGTGGTGATAAACTCCGCTGAGGTGGTCGAATCTGCCTCACAACACCGCCTCCTACGACCGGTGTTGAGCTTTCCCGTCGAACTCTGGAAGTCTCTGCACCCGCTCCAGTTCTCGTGAACACCATCCTGATGATCAAAGAAAACCAGAACGTTACTAAAAGATCTAGAGAAACTTATCTTAAAAGAAGGGAAGCCTAAAAGACGCTTTTCTCTGATACCAACTGTAACGCCCCGTTCCCGGACACCGAGTCCTTATCCGGAAAAGGAACGTTCGGCACGTATAAAATAAAAAATAAATTCACTTTATACGTAAGCTCTACTACGTTGTATCAAAAATAAGCAAACGGAAGCAAAAGACTCGGGTATGAAAATTTCAATAAATCCAAGAATAGAAACAAGAAATCTAAAGGTGGAAATGTAACTTATTACATTCAAAGAAAATACGATATCCAAAGGAAACGTACGATAGTTCTCAAAAGAAACGTAAAAGTGCTACAAATCTTGAAAGACCAAAAGTCTAACCCAACAGTACTAAAACAGTCTAATATATGAATAACAAAATAAATAAGTGTAAAGTCTTCAATGAGGCGTCTTCAAACGTCATCATCGAACTCCTCCTCGTAAACATGTCTGGCTAAAAGGTGCGCGGGGACATTACCAGAACGATTAACAAAAAAAAATGGCAAGAGGCAAAATAAGCAGAAGCTGCGAGACAGTCACGCGCAAGACAGGCCAGGACAGACAGGTCATCCGACTGACGAAACAAAGCTTGAATGCAAGATAAGCAGTCGCTCTCGAAGATCATAGAAGAGAACCGCAGCTGGACTGCTTCTTCAATAGCTAGATAAATCGCACGCATCTCCAGTAGATCCGGGGCATCACCCAGATCTATGTGAAAAGAGAAGGCCGCCACAACAGACCCTTCAGAATCTCTAAAAATCAGCCCAATACCCGAACCAACGGCCGCCACCGAAGCATCCGTATTGCACTTCCAAGTACCCAATGCCGGCGGAGTCCAAACCTGCGGATGTGGAGCCCCTTCCGACCCTGCACTAGTTTCACTCATTACCTGCCTGTACTCTAACGCCGCAACTGAAGAAGATGAGACAATGCGAGAGACATGGATGGGCGCACCCTCAAAAACCGCACTGCAGCGCGCCTTCCAAAGATTCCACACAGTCATATATAACTCATGCACCTCTTCTACTAGAGACGCTCCACGTGGTCCCCAAAGAACTCCCGAAACCCAGATGACCGCCGAGCCAATTGGCTCCCAAAGGAAGAGGCCCCCCAGATTGCCTTAGCATAGGCACAGTCAAACAAGACATGGCGCATAGTTTCCCGCTCCCGTCCACATGCCAAACAAACCCCATCCCCAAGCTTTCGCTTGAGAAGGTTCTCCCCGATCGGTAAGCAACCCTGCAGGCACCTCCACAGAAAATGCTGGACTCGCGGAGGTACAATCACTCGCCAAACATCACACCATACTTTATCTGGCCCAGTAGAGGATGACCCACGAGAAGCCGAGTACAACCCCCCGCGCGAGCTTAAAGCTAAGAAATAGCCTGATTTGACCGTATAACACCCGTTCCGATCATAATGCCAAATACGTCTATCAGGGTGGGAAAGGCCAGCAACAGGAGTATTGATTAAATTCTAAGTAAATAATAACATGTACTCCCTCCGTCCCACAATATAAAGCATTTTGGTCATTTCACACAGCTTCTTAAAAAAATCTAATAAATGAGGTACTTTTTAATATTCCAACGTAAATATTGTATTGTTTTCATAGACTAAGTAATAATATTGCATTGTTTAGTCTGAAAATAAAAACAATGCATTTAATATTGTTTTGAAATGTGAGAACGATTTATATTTTGAGGCACCACAAAAAAGTTAAAAAGACTTATATTGCGGGACGGGAGAGTACTAAAAGATTTGTATAATTTGTGTAAAAAGAATGAGAATAATTTTTTTTTATAAAAATAGTATGTAAATGTAAAATGAAGATATAATACTAAGAGATTTTATGGTGCAACGGTTGTAAGAATGTTATACCAAATGACATACATTAGAGCCTCTTATTTTTACGCTCTTTCACATAATGCACTTTTATCGTGTGTGAAAGGATAGAAATAAATGGTTGTAATATATGTCGCTTGGTAAAATCATCCTATAACGGTTGTATTTTAAATTTCACCTGCTTCAGTGGCAATAAAAAATTAATAGATTGCTTTTGTGAGCAATGTTCAAAGAATAGCTAACCCTTCAAAAAAAAAAAAAAAAAAAACTAAGAGTTAAGGTTCAAACTGGTGACCTTTCGCTCGGTAAATACTCAATCCGTTTTTTTAACTGTCACATTTGTAGAAAAAATAACTGTCATTTTTTAAATAAACCTGATCACTTTTTAGCTTAAGGTTAGTCAATTTTTAAATGAACATGGTCAATTATTTTTTTTTCTAAATGTGACAGTTAAAAAAACGGCGGGAGTAGTAACTATTGCACTAGGTCTCTAAATGACTGCGTTTAATTTAAGGGACAATGTATTACTACATTTGTTCAAAAATATAAGTCATCCAATGTATTTTCATACAAATTAAGAAAGTGATTGAATGTCATAAATTTGATGGTTAATGTCTAAAATGCTCATTGACTATCATTAATGCAATAGTTGTTAAGTAATGGAAAGTGGTTGAATTGATAATAAATTAGTGGTAAGATAGAAAAAAGAGTAATAAATGTTGCATTGATAATGTAGAATGATTCATATTATGGGACAAATCTAAAAGTATATGATGACTTATATTTTGGAACGGAGGTAGTACTTATTTCTTTTATGTAAATAATGAAGCAAGGGAAATTCACATAAAAATTTGAGGGTGTGCATGTGCTCCCTGCCTCACTGTAGATCCGCCCATGACTCAATCGTTACATACCTATAGATTTTCTAATATGTGTGTTGCTATCGCACAACTTATCCTAACTGTTTTTTCTAAACGTTTCGTTTTCTCTCTGCAAATTCACTCTTTACTCATTAGCTTCCCCTAATCTCTTTCTCTAATCAAGTTTAGTGGGGACCTAGGATTTAATTTCTGTAGGAGCCAAATTCTCACTAAAATATCGTGGCGAATTTTTTTATTGAAAAATTCACAAATATATAAAAAGAGGTTTTTGTCAAGTTAGATTTCGAAGAAGTATTAACTATTTTTATTTAATACTAACAACAAGAATGTGTATCTTTATACGAAAAATTGATAAATGTATACACCCCGTGACCTTTATGTATGTGTGTTAGTCTAATAGACTAGTTATGTAAGTTTATGATATATTAGAATGATGAATTAATAGACATATTATGGAAGCTACTGCGAATTAATAGACATATTATGGAAACTACCGCTTAATATAATGAATTAAAAAACAAAAAGAGGTATGTGTTGCTTTGAAACAATTGCCAGGGAGGAAGTCACCTGGGCCCGATGATATGCACGTGATATTTTTCAGGAATTTTGGGGCATTGTGGGGGGAAGATATTTTGCATGTGGTGTTGGATGTCTTGATTCCAAAGGTTACTACTCCCACAGTTATGACCGAGTTTCCCCAATCGCTTTATGAAATTCGATCAACAAACTTATTTCTCGGGTGCTAATTAATCGTCTAAGGGGTGATTAGTGAAGTGATCTGGGAGACTCATAGTGCATTTGTCTCAGGCCGCCTCATCACGGATAACGCAATTATTTCCTTTGAAACTTTTCACTATTTATAGGCGGGAGTACATGGATATGGTAGTCATGCAACTTTGAAGCTGGACATGTCCAAGGACTTCGATCGAGTAGAGTGGCAATATCTTTGGAGAGTTATGGAGAGTATAGAATTTCAGGTGTCCTTCGTTGATATGGTATGACGATGTGTGACGTCAGTTTCCTATCGGTTTTTTATTAATGGAAGCCCAGCCGTAGAATTGTGCCGACTCGCGGGATTCGGCAATGAGACCAGTTGTCGTCTTTTCTCTTCATCATTTGTGCCGATGGCTTTACGGCTTTGCTTAATGATTATGTACACAGGGGTGCGATTTGAGGTATTCGCTTTGGCAGAGAGGCAAAGGTTTTTATTTCTCATCTTCTATTTGCAAATGATTGCATGGTGTTCTTTGAGTTGTTGGACGGAGCGGTGGAGACATTTGTAGAGCTGTTTGACAAGTATGGTGTTATTTCTGGTCAGGCTATCAACTTTCATAAATCCAGTTTATACTTCTTAGAAAGTGTCTCAGTGTAGAAGCGTGAGGCGGTGACGGATTGCTGCAGATTCCCTTGGGTGATGGTTCTGGTAAGTACTTGGGGTTGCCATATATGATCGGGATGAATAAACGTCAGGTGTTTGCGTTCTCGAGGGATAAAATTCAAAAAAATGTGGCCCGTTGGAAGGATAAATTGCTCTCGCCCGCAGGAAAGAAGGTATTTATCAAGTCGTCCCTGCAGGCTATCTCTACGTTTATTATGCAGTGCTTCAACGTTCCCACTACCCTGATTCGGGAACTTGAGCAAGCGATCCATGGTTTCTTTCGGGGAGATACAGAAAATATCCGCAGAAATTCGTTAAAAGAACTGAGAGGCTTGTTGTTTACAAAAGGATCTGGGGGGTCTAGCATTTCTTGATTTGGAATGTTCAACGTGGCCTTATTAACAAAGCAGTCCTGGAGAATTTTGAGCAGCCTGGGTTTGTTGGAGGCACAGGTTTTGCATGCGAAATATTTTGAGGATAACACCATTCTTGCGGCAAGGTTGGAGACTTAGCCGTCCTTTCTCTGGCACAATATTTTAGAGGGACGGGACCTTTTACTCAATGGGATGAGATGGAGCTTGGGAGATGGAGAGTCGGTGTTTGTTTTTAATGATGACTGGACTAGTCGGCAACCTTTGTTTCGTATTCCTTTTGCAGGACATGAGCTTTCAACTGATTCTAAAGTTTTAGGCTTGTTTATTCCCAACTCCAGAGTGTGGGATGTGCAGCGGGTTCAGCAATTATTTCGTCCATGGGAGTCTGATGCCATCTCGGGGACCACCATTGTCCCAATGAGGCACCCAGATAGGCATATCTGGCACTATGATCGTAAGGGAGTTTATAATGTTCGGTCAAGATACTTCCTGGCCTTATCACTTTACCGACCAGCATCTACGACAGGGCCGACTACTTCGGTAAGGAGAGCAGGATTCGGATGAGCTGTTGGCAGCTCCCTGTGCAGCAGCCTATTCAGCATTTCTTGTGATGATGCCTTAATGACCGTCTCGCTATTGGCCATGGGTTGAACACGATGAACATGGGGGATAGTGTCTGTTTGGTATGTGGAGAGACATTGGAAACGATGCGGCATGTGCTTTTCAAATGCTAGATGACGGATAAAATCTGGCAGGTGTCACCATTTTCTTTAGGGTGCCTCTATTCTGCTACTTCCATGGATTTATTTTTGAGGTTCCTAGAGGATCAGGGTGTTCAGGATACCACGAGATTTTTGTGGCTTATGTGGGGGATTTGGAAGGAGCGTTGTTCTGCAATGTTTGATGATCTGGTTGTTTGTGTCTCTGCTGTGTGTACGCGATCTGTGGAAGCATCGACTGAATATGTGGAGTCTATAAAGACCTATATGGCGCAGGCCTCGGCCCAACACTTTCTAGATAAATGGGTGAAGCTTCTGGAGGGGGTGATAAAGGGAAATGTGGATACGTCAGTTGCCGAGGCATGAATAGTTGCTGGAGTTATTTTCCGGGACTCTCATAGGGCAGTTCTTCACTCCTGCGCATATCATTTTGATCCAGGGACCCGGTGGAATACATGGGGCTTAAGGTTGTCTCCTTGGCTCTGGAGGAGGCGAGGCACTTGAGGATTCAGTGACTAGAGGTGGAGAGTGATTGTTTGGCTGCGTTTCGCATCTTCGTCGACCAGTAGAGGACCTTACGGCTCAGAGTTGTTTGTTGCAGGACTGCTTGGCTCTCTTATCTAGTTTTTTTATCAGTTTCTTTTTAGCTTATTCGGCGTGTGGAGAATGTTTTGGCGCATCATTTAGATATACATTCTTTGACAGTTACCGCTAGGACGTCTTGGGGAAGGACTGCTTGGCTCTCTTATCTAGTTTTTTATTAGTCTCTTTTTCATTTATCCGGTGTGTGGGGAATGTTAGGCATATCTTTTAGCTGTAGACATGTTTTGACAGTTACTGCTAGGATATCTTGGGGCACCTTGCCCCCTGGTGACGTTTTAGCCGCTTGTTTGGCGGATGTTAATTAATAAAGTTCTTGTTTTCTATAATAATAAAAAAGGAGATATGAATAATAAACATTATTAAACAGTAAATTAATATAATGATGTAATAAAAGTTTTGTGTATAGAGACCGCTTGACAAATAATGAGATAAGAAAATAGATTTTTTTTTTATTATCAAACTATCTTAATAAGAAAAGGTAAAAACATTTTTAGAACATAAAATGTTACGAGAAAAATGTTTGGTGGTGGGTTTTGAAACTATGACCCTTGAATCCTTGATAACCAATTTAACCAAATGAACCAAGAGACAAATTAATTAAACAATGAAACAAATATATACGTACACAGTTTTCTAACAGAGAGGAGTGCTACCGCCGTCCTAAAATATAAGTTTGTTTAGTTTTTTTGTTTTGTCCTATAATGTAAATCCATTTAAATAACCAATGAATCATTTATTACATTTTTATCCTTTTACCCTTTATTTATTATTTACCCACCAACTTTTCACTACCTTGCATTAATACACTCAAATGTCATTTTAGATATTTTCATCAAAATTAATGACAAATAACCAATTCAACCAACTTTATTAATTTAGGTAAAAACTCTAAATGAACTTACGTTTTGAAACAGAAGTAGTATATTTTAGTATAATTCACATAGAAAATTGAGTGAGGACTATGGACCCACTTGCCCCAGGTGGGTCCGCCGGTCTCTTCCATTTCTCTTTCTTTATGTTCTCTTTGACCAAAACGGAAAGAAGAAAAAAGAGTAGCTACATGACATAAAAATCATAAACCTCACCCCTACCCACAATCCCTTAGGCCCCACGCACACTCACACACTGTTCTAACCCCTAAATTTTGATCAAGAGAAACCATAGAGACAAGTTGAATTATTGTTTTTTAATACTTTAACTGGTACTATAACTACATGGGCTAAATATATTTTTACTTTTTTTTCTTTTTTCTTTTCTTTTTGAGTAGAACCTGATTTATTGATAAATTAGATACAAATTAATGAACGTCTAACTTGATGGCCACCAAAGGCGGTAGCAATGGAAGACAAAAGAACAACTGTAGAATAATCAACAAGTGAGAGTAGGAGGACCGAGAAAAGGCCCATGGACACCAAATGACTTTGTTTTATTTAAGGGACAAAGTATTACTTATTTCTTTTCTGTAAATAATGAAGGCAAAAAAAAATTCACATAAAAAATCGAGGGTGTCCATTGTTGGAAGTAACGCCCGAAAGACAATTTATGTAATTGTTTTTATAATTAATAAATGACTGATTTATTCTAATCTTATTATTTGCTTCGTGCTTATATGTAATACACTACTGAAAACCACAAGTCGTATCATTTGTAGCCATATAACTTAGTGTGTGTCACACATGAGAATTAAGTTTATGGTGATACACTTGAACTATTAGTCCGTGGTGAACTTAATCAAAATATGGGGTCTATTGATTAAACCACCATTAATGCGCCCAGAACACTATATGGTGTGATCGTCTTATCCGGACCGTCGACATTGGTTGTCTAAGTGGGGCATTTATATATGATGTAGTCATATAGGACTAGACCGATTTAATCTGAATTTATCGTATAATTCCGTGATTGAGAAATCTCATTAAATCACAAGATGATCATATATGGATTAACCTTAATCCTGAAGTGATTGCATACTCCTACTGGTTTCAGGATAGGGTTTGATGTGTTCGTTAAGGATCTCTAAGAGGCGCGTCCGAATCACTTTCACGTTGGCACTATTCTGGAATGAGTGAGAAGTGTGTGTTTCACAGATATGGCATCCATTCCTTCCTGCGGGAAGTAGAAATATAATCCCCTTATTTGTTAATTCTAGAAACTGATCGATCCGCGGAGTTCGTATTTGTTATGAACTAATTGATCACTAGTGGGTTAATGGTAAATAGGGATAAGATTTATTGAAGAAGGTTTACAGAAATAATCCTGCTTCATTACGGATAGTCTATGGAGGGTTATTTTATATATAATGAGTATATCAATGTCGACTCGACGTTTTGAGAATAAGTTATATATATAATCGATAGAGTTCAGTTTCGGATTTATGGTGGCGTAATTCCGGAATTAATAAGTTGAGTAGAAATATTTTGTTCAATGAATATTTTATTTAATTTACTGTAGCTACTGGTTATAGGTCCATGGTCCCCGGGTTGGCTCCTAACACGCGAGTGTTTTCTCGTTATATGGAACCTCGAGAATAAATTAAATAGTTGGTCTATTTAATGAATATGCAATATTATTTATTTGGTAAATAATATATAAAATAGAAAAGACATTTTCTATTATGTTAATGATAAAGTGGCGTCCCAAATGTGATAAGTCACATGTGTAATTAATTATTTATTTGTTAGATAATTAATGGAAAAGAGATAAAGAGATTGATTTTTTGAGAATTATCTCTTCTCTTATGGCAAATATCTTTTCCTTAAGGAAAAAGGGTAATTGCATTGTGAAAATGATAACTCTCTGTTGACTAGTTATTTTCCTATATAAAGAAAGTTCATCCCAACACAATAAAAAAAAAACACAACTGGCGCCACTTAATAAATAAAAATGAAGAAAAATTAGTTTCTTGCCTTAGTCATTAAGAGAAGAAAAGCCCTTGTTTGGTTTGGGACTAGGTTGATCCATTTGGATCCCAAACCAATATTTTATTCACCCCACTAACTTATTTATTATTATTTTATTAATTCTATTATTTTATTATAAATTCTTTCATCAATCAATCAACATCAACAAATAAAATACTATTAATCCATCACTTTATACACTCATTACACTATTTAACAATTACTTTTTCAATATAATATTTCAAATCAACAATCATTACTTTAACTACACAAATTTCAATACAACTTTTCAACTTTATCATCATTACTTCACTATATTTTATAATTCTTTCTCTTTCTTGGATCCAAATGGATCCAGTCAGTCCGAAACCAAACGGAGCCGGGTTTTTCTTGTGCATATTCGAGGAGGTTCTACGGCGAGGATCGACGTCCACCAGTCGTCGCTTAGAGATACAATCCGGAAGATCACGGTTTCTCCCTCTCTGTCGATTTACTATCCCTCTCCGTTTAGGTAAATCTTCAACTTTCTTATAGTAAGATTAATTGTTTATGTGAATCGAATCATGGTATTATCGCATGCGAATTTATTCGTAGCTTCCGCTGTGCAAGATCGAGTGTCTCGATCGGTGCTGTGAATCAGATCTGACGATCCAATTATGGATCGGATCCGAATTCGGGTTTCTGTATATCTAGCACCCATGTGCCCCCCTTGCCCCACTGTAGGTCCGTCCATGACTTCATCGTTACCTCACCTATAAATTTTCTAATTTGTGTGTTGCTTTCTCACAACTTATCCTAGCTTTTTTCTAAACATTTAGTTTTCTCTCTCCAAATTCACTCTTTACTCATTACTTTCCCCTAATTTTCTAATCTGTGTGTTGCTATGATCAATCCACCGGTCACTTCACCCTAAAAATCCTCACCACACAAGAAATTTCCATTATCTTTGACCAAAAAAAATAAAACTAGCAACATGACATAAAAATCATAAACCCCACTCTCACCCACAATCCCCTGGGCCCCACACACTCACGCACAATTCTAACCCCTACCTTTTGTTCAAGAGAAGCCATAGGGACAAATTGAATTATTGTTTTTAATGCTTTATCTGGTACAATAACTACAAGGGCTACAAGTATTTATACAATATTTTTTCTTTTTGTGTGCAGAACCCGATTTATTGATCAATTAGGTACAAATTAAAGAAAATCTAAGTTGATGGGTACCTAAGGCGGCAACGACAGGAGACAAAGGAACAACAATTGTGGAACAAATCTACAAGTGAGAGTTGGAGAAATGAGAAAAGGCCCATGGACACCACATGAAGATGCAATCTTGAAAGACTATGTGGCGAAAAACGATGAAGGAAATTGGAATGTTTTATAGCAGTGGGCTGAACAGATGCAACAAGAGTTGTAGGTTGAGATGGATTAATCATTTGCGACCTAACCTAAAAAAAAGGAGCGATTAGTGAAGAAAAAGAAGTCATTATTGTTCACCTTCATCTTAAGTTCGGTAATAAATGGGCTTACATAGCTACAGAAGTTAGCAAATTGATAATTATAACCGTATATATCCACAGATTAATTATTATCATATTTTTTTGGAATCGCTAGTATTACCCAACTTTGCACAATTGATGCTTTATTGACGAATTTGATTCATTTACGTGTCGCTTCCGGGAAGAAGACAACGAGATCAGGAATTTCTGGCACACAAGAAGAAAGAAAAGGCAATGGGCTAATTTGCCATTATACCCTACTCAAATCGATAAGGAAGAAATAAACAATTACATGCAATCATCACAAAAAATATCAATTAATCCTTCTCCGTCTTCCTTACAACCTTCGTGCATGACAACGTTTATTCGACCACCTATTTATGAAAAATTCGACGGCATGTCATATTCTCCTAATAATAATGCTGACCAAATCTATACTATTTATCCTCAAAATAATATTAATATTAATAATAATTATGGTAACCAAAGCTATTCAATTTTTCCTCGAAACAATAATAATAATGCTTCTGGGTTTACTGGGCAACTCGACGTAGGTTTTATTAATAACCATAACTCATCCTCAACTTTCATTCTTGATTTCAATCCGAATCCTCCTTTAGTCGGATCACAAATGATGTAGCAGATCAAATAGATAATGGTCTTTTATTTATGTTTCAAGTTATTGGATAGTCATTTGGGCTTAATTAAGAGTAGGTTTTAAGTTAATGGGCTTTTAAGTGTAATTTTGATTTCTCTTATGAGTGAAAATTACTTAAGAGTTTGGATTAGCTCTTGTTTATCGTTTTAATATTTATCGTAGTAGATCTTCTACATCAACAAACTTATGAACAAAATAGCCATCAAGTTGCGTATGACTGTGTTGATAGAGATCCGATACACTAAAAATGTGTGTTTAAAACTTAAAATGGAGAATTCGTTTTGAGGATACGATTTAAGTATTTTAATGCTTGACTATATCATATATAGGGTCCATGGTAACAAATGATGTGAATAATGATTTCTTCAATAGTCTTGACAATTATCCGGTCACCGGCGGACCAATGCCGGATTGGTACGACAGAGGCGGCTACTGCACAATTGTCGATGTCATTCAATGGTGTTTGTCAAACAACAATGCCAAACTAGCAAGAACTATTCAACTCCTCCTATTCCATGGTAATGGCAACATCAATAATGGTGTTCAAACAATAATGCCAAACCGGAAAGAACTAATCAAAAAACTATAATTATATTTGGATAAGTTTCAGTGATATGAATGGAGTTTTTTTTTTTTTTTTTTTTTAAAACCTTGTAAATTTATTAGAATGAAAGTAATGGAATACAAGGTTTTTTGGCCCTCCCGGCCTCCCCCGAAAACATATGTCCTCAATATACTTCCCCCACCTCCTTAAAACCCTAATCCAGAAAACCCGATGTAGGAAAATCGGGTGTTAGGAAAAGAGTGTGGGCCTCCGTATATTGGAATAAACAAAGGAAGGATCCACAATTAAAACAAAAAGCAACCAAGGAGATGCAACTCCTTTGTGGTTTCCAAACAGATCTATTAATCTCCAATCTTTAGGATCAAAGCTTGAGCTCATCTTCGAAAAAACCCCAAAGAATGTCTTTATATCCTTGAGCAGCAGTAAGGCTTGAAAAGTCTCCTAGCCAAGGGATCTTCCATTGAAAGCGTGGGTAACACCATCTCCATCCAATAGTTGAATGATCCGTTGCAGCTTCCCTATCATCATAGAGCAAAACCAGCAATAGATCACATGAGTAAATGCCATGTTCAAAAAACAAGAGAATTAACAACCTGATTGCACTCTTCATTGAAATGAAGAGTGCTTCCAAGTATTACCAGCAGCAATATGATTTCCCGTCCATTAGTGCGTCCGGATGGCGGGCAGATTGAGGGAATCTCTTAGCACCAGCAGTCCAAGAGAGCTTTCTAAGTGTTCACAGTCAAGCATTTGAGTTTGCTGCAACATGCTAGCCTTTTTTGCAAGAAAATCAGCAACAGAATTCCCTTCACGGTATATGTGCTGAATGTTGATCTTGTACTGATTAATTACCCTGCTAAGATCAAGTATTTCTTCCAAGTGCCTCCATGGAATATCATAGCTACCTTTTAACATTTGAATCAAACTATGAGAATCTGATTCGACTAGCATATTCTCTCCTCCTACTTCAAGACAACAAAGGATGCCTGCCTTCATAGCTTTAATTTCCGCAGCCAAATTTGTGCAGCTCCCATACGATTCATACCCAGCCCTTAAGACTTTACCAGCAGGTGGGGGTTTTGTGATTAGTTATATTTGTATATACACTCATGATATTTGTATTTTTTACAACAAAATAATACCATTTTTTTTTATTACAAATGAAACGAAGAGCACTATAACTATTTACAACCATAATAATAGACAAACAAACCATGAGACCAGAAGGTCTCAGGCTTCAGCTCTAGCCAGTTGAACGAGGTCTCATCAACAACAAAATAATACAATTTGAATGAAAATGAAAATAAAGAAATGATTTACGTTGATAATAATGTGTGTAAATTGATCAAATATAAATCTAATATGATCAACGGTGTATATCACCATTATGTCACGCACAAATGTGCCCGTATCACAACACTCGATTGCGTAAAAAGTGGTAAATCGTTGATAATAAAAATCGTAATCGTATGATCTCTATTAAATTGATCAAATATAAATCTAATATGATCAATTTCGAATACAAAAAATGCTTTCTTAAATATTTCATTAATCTATACATATTTTGAATATCCATACAAGCGTAATATTTATCACTATAATAATAGAAAATAAATTATTTATATGTGTATTTGTTTTTGTAAATACGTCATAATTATTTTGGTTTACGATTCTTTATTATTGCGTAGAGATTCACATTGTATCATTACTCATGAAAATAATTCTTGGTCTATATCATTCTTTGGCATGAAAGTCTAATAAAAATATCGTTCTAGTTCTAGGACCGGAGTATATAGTTTGAGGAAAAAAAAATTATTAGGAAAGATAAAGGATTAATTTTAAAAAACAGGAGACAAGAGTGTAATTTTTTCCAATACAATTGTCCTTGGTAACGTCCTACGAAAGATGCCCTTTTTCCTCCTCCTTCATCGATGATGGATACCCGAAATTTACCTACGTGAATTGAAACCTCCCCCAAATTAAAAAGGGAAGGAGATATTTCAAAACCCTATTTCAAAACCTTTTACTTTTCATCTCGTCTTCTTTCTACTTTCCCCAAATTCCCTGCTGACCGGAAAAAATGTTGCAGTTGTTATTCTCTCTAATTTTCGGCCAGATGGCTTTGATATTGATCTTGTTATTCAAGACTCCGTTTAGAAAGCTATTGATTTTAGGGCTTGATCGGCTGAAACGAGGTCATGGTCCTCTGGTAGTTAAATCCATTGCAGGCACTGTGTTTGTGATCATGCTGTACACAGTTTACTCCGTTCAAGAGCTAAACTCGCGCCCAATTGAGTCATTCAATCCCACAGATCGAGTTCTTTTGGGTTATCAACTATTGCAGGCTTCGCTTATGGGTATAATTCAGTATTTGCATTTCGTAATTGTGAATGTAGATTCGTTGAGGCGAAAAAGGAAAAAAAAAAAAAATGTAGCATCTTCTTAAGAAATTGCATGTAGCATTTGATTTGGGAAATTTTGTTTGTGTTTCTTGTTTTTGATTTTCCAGTAGCTTTTGATGTGGTTAGGAACTTAGGCGGGTGGCTTGGGTTAAATAAAGATTATATAGAATTTGAATAGTGGCATCCATATGCTCCTGCCTTTGGTTTTTTGCTCTTTGCCAAACTTTAGATTGTTATTTGTCTAGAAATTCTTAATTGGCAGAATGATTTGAGTGCAACTCTTTTGTTCAAGTTCTTAGACATGTATTTTCTGGGTCATTAGGCAGTAAATGAAAATGGGTGATGAAGAGCATAAAATCTTATGTATATTGTGCAATGGTAGTGACTTCTTTGGTCATCTGGCTGTGATAAATTAAGATGTTGATAAGAATAGCAATAGAATTTTGTTGGTCTGTTCGAATTATTCATTCATGGGTACTAAATGTTTATTCATAGGTGCTTAGGTTAGTGCACTTGCTGTAGACGTTCATTCACATTGTTACCAGTCCCTTGTAAGGTCAAGTTTAAAGTGCCTGTTATTTCATGTTGTTTCCCTTGTTGCTTCTTTTATTAGCATTTTCGTTTAAGCCTTCTTTTCTTTTGGTTATGTGGGGTTGATTACGGTGATACAAATTGGCTATGCTCTCTAAGTGCCAAAAGGGTAATATAGCATTCTAAGTAACTTAACACTATGAATTGAGAAAATTGGCTGTGGGATACACTATCAGAATGTCAGGCAAGCTTTTTCATGCATTTATGATTTAACTTAAACCGCACGGGACTCTCTCTTATTGCTCGTGTCCTTGCCTGTTTAAGTTTTAACAGTACCCACCTTCCATGTCTGGTACTGGAGTTACCATTGGATAATGCGCTGCATTTAATTTTTAGTCTTTCTTTTCATAGAATTGTAAATGTGGAATGCTCATATCCTGGAAAAAGTATTTCCAATTTTGAATTAGCACGTAACCATGAATGGCGTAACTAAATACTAGCACTGTACTCATTACTTTCCATTTATCTGGATTACTAATAAGTGTTATGCTAATCGACTTGAATAGTTGAATCCTTTTAGTAGTTTCCATGAGTTGTGGTAGTTTTTTCCTGAGCCATGCAAAACCCCACAGCCATCACTCTTGTCCAGAGTTCGTCCATTGTTGTGGGGAAATCGGCATTGCATCCCACTTTTACGATTGAAATGTTCAGGACTGGCTACATGCTTATTGAATCTCGGTACAGGGGTTGTAGATTGTAGTAGTTTAACCTTTTTTTTTTTTTTCTCCCTTTTCCTTCTCACAAGAGGACGGAGACCAGGAATGTGCTGGTCTTGGTTGCATCGCCTTCTTCCCTAAGTCTTTCATGGTTAAGAATTAGTATTGCCTCAACATATGCTACGAAGTGAGTATCGGGTCGCTGTTTTCGTAAATCGATTTACATTTTTATTTGATGTCAGTTTTGTTTGATGGGCATACGTGATAGCATTAGGATCTTTGCATTCTTTTTTCTGATATATTTTGTTTAGATGGCATAAGTGCCATCTGGATATCTTGTCGAATGAAAATAGGATTAAATGATCTCACCTTATGAGGGAGCAGTACTTATGAAGCCTTACCTTTTTCCCCACTAAGTTCATTTTTTTTTCCTTCCCTTTTTTGTGTTTACTTCGATTAAACACTTGGCACTTTGACAAAATGGAACATAATTAGTGAATGAACGACCAAGTTACAGGAGTGTGAGGTTACCTTTCATTCCGGTGGATTGTTTGCCAACTTTTTTGTTGCTTATTATTTATGGTCTGCATTTTTTAGCTACTAACGAGGCATGGGTTTGACTTAAAAAGCAACACAGGACGACTATCACTACCGGTAGTGATTCGCAGGTTTGGAGTTGAGGCTTGTCTAGTAAAGCCATTATGATTTGACGGTATTTTTTAGTACTTAGATGTCCTGAAAGGATATGTCTGATGGAACTGGAGGGAAACAATTTGATTAAATATGTGTGCTATTTGTTAACCGACAATTAATGCACTTATTGAAGGCATCACTAGTTATGAATCTTAACAATCAACTTTCTGCAGGATTCTCGCTCTTTCTTGCATTTATGATAGACAGACTTCACCATTACATTAGAGAGCTACGAATGCTGAGGAAGAACATGGAGGCTACCAAGAAACAAAACCGAGGACTTGATGATGCCAAGAATCGTGCTGGAGAAGAACTTAAGGGCTTACAGAACATGATCTCTGATTTGAAGACAAAAGCCAAAATTTTGGAATCTGAATACGAGGCAAAATCAAAAGAATCAAAAGCTGCAGAAGACCGGGCTGAATCTCTCAAGAAACAATCTGAAGGATACCTTCTTGAATACGACCGTTTACTGGAGGAGAATCAGCATCTTAAAAGCCAGTTGCAATCAATTTGATCAGTGTAAGTCGGAATTGAATGGCGGAAAGTCTTTCCATCGTAGAACGTAGAATGTGAAAAACAACGGGCCTGTTATTACTGTATGAGTTTTTTTTTGTGTATGTCATTTTCTGCAACAGAGAATTTTGTGATTTGCTGATATCATTCAAAACTGGTAAGTGGGAAAATGTTTCATGGATGTATTGTGCTCAATGCTGGAAGCTTAATGGGTTTTGTTATTACCGTATAAGATGCGTATTTAAGGTTATCTAAAATAGTAATACTCCATTTCTCCTTTTTTTTTGCTCCTCTCTTATGGTGAATGTTCCGTCTTTCCGGTTTGTAAATAAAAACATTTATTCATTCATTTTTTTTAGCCTTTAACTTCTTGAAAACATTTACTATCTCATTCTTGGCTTTCCGTAAGGTTAGTCAAAGTGGGTCTTTTTCTCCAAGAACACTACCCCTCAGACCAGACTGTCCATCGGTCAGACCTTGGAGATGCAAGTTGCGGTGAACCTGGGAATGTACCTCGGTATCCCTTTGGCTCATGATTGAAATTCCAAGGTGTCTTATTGCTTCATTGTAGACAAGATGAGAGAAAAGCTTTCGAGTTGGAAGATCAAATCCCTTTCAAAGGCAGGCAGAATGTTGTTGCTGAAGACCTCCTTGGCCACTCACCCTTATTATGTGAAGCAAGCATCCAAGATTCGCACCGGTGTGCTTAATGGGATTGATAAGATCTGTTGGAATTTTTTTGTGTGGGAAGAACAAAATGACATGAAAATGCACTATATTTCCTGGCAGAGTCTTTGTCAACCGAAGAACCAGGGAGGACTAAGATTCAAGAACCCTCATCTGATGAACATAGCCTTACTGGGAAAATTAGTTTGGAAGATCCTCACTGATGCTCACTCGTTGTGGGTTAAAACCCTCGTTATGAAGTATGGCAACCCTTTTACTGCACCTTTTGCTGCGTATTCACATACTTGGAAATCTATTTGCATGGCTGCGTCTCTACTGAAGGATGCTTTTCTGCGGATAATGATATGATTTATTGAGAAGGAAAGCCAAACAATAAGTATTATGTTGCTTCGGCCTATCAATTCCTCACTTCTGGATTGGACCCCCCTTCTGATGACAGCTGGGACCTCATCTGGAAGCTCAAGGGCCCTTATAGGCTTAATTTCATGCTTTGGCAAACACAACATGATGCCCTTCCTACGTTCAAATTGCTTTGGAGGAGACGGGTTGGTAATTCATCCATCTGTGCCATGTGCAATCTGACTGAAGAATCGACCCTGCATGCTTCGCGAGACTGCC
The DNA here is from genome assembly GCA_036785695.1 of Gentiana straminea. Lineage (NCBI taxonomy): Eukaryota > Viridiplantae > Streptophyta > Magnoliopsida > Gentianales > Gentianaceae > Gentiana > Gentiana straminea. Next base: position 3,683,365 of record JAVUPR010000135.1, read on the forward strand.
ATTGGGCGAGTCGAGTCTGGAGACACTTGCTACCTGAATCGGTTCACACAGACTTCTTTTCGAGACACACCATTGGGGAGTGGATAAAGGCGAATCTTTCCACACCTGCACATACGAGAGATTGGCCATATACTTTTCGCGAAACTGTGAATAGTCTTTGGAGAAACCAAGTGGTACATCACCGATGCGGGAATCGACCACTTTTCTTTGTGTTTATTGCTACAATTTTTGATAGAGTTAAAAATTTGAAAGTTGCTTGGGGCTTGTAGTTTCTGACCCCAATGAATTTTGATGCAACTCTTTTCTTATGAATAAAAAAATATGTAACTTTTATCGGGAAAAAAATAATTAGGACATCTTTATATTTTTATTTAATCATCAGCATCTTTTAATTTTAGTCTAAACTTCTCAACAATTGAAACCACCAACCCCCCCCTACCCACCCCCCACCCCCACCCCCACCCCCACCCCCTGATAAATGTGACCCACTACTTTGAATTTCAGAAATATCACAAGATGATGTCGTAGGGCTGTTGGAGTCTGAGAATAAGCTCATACTTTCTTGTCCTTTCGGGGAAAGAACCTTGCGTTTTGGTAAGGATGAAGGCATTCGGTAGGGCGCATACTCCTAAGGGCATCTTCGACGGGAGCATTCCCCTATTTTGGTGGGATAGTGTTGCTCCAACGGTACACTATCTTCAACACCATTTTGGTGCAAAAGCTTTCTCTCACACCAGATATGGTGTTGGGTCGACCCGACACCAAATAATCGTTTAACCACTTCTTTATTTTTTTCCCTTTCTTTTCACAAAACCAAATATCTTGACAACACCATTTTTTGTTATATTTTTTTAATTTTATTTATTCCTTTTATTAAAAAAATGTGATATTCTTTTTGGTTTATTATTTGGTGTGAGATGGTTGAGGATAGTAGAAGATATTTGGTGAAATGGTGTAAAAGATGATGAAATGGTTGGAGATGCCGTTAGGATGCACATGGTCCGGTTTTCCGTTTTTTTGTACAGTTTTTAAAACCAAACCATTTTTTACGGTTCAAAATTTACAAACCAAAACCGAACCATAACGAGGTAAAACCATTTAATCCGGTCCGGTTTCGATTGACTTGGTTACGGTGTTTTTTTCCCCGGTTTTTGGTCTTTCTGTGTGTGTACGGTGCATATGCATACACACAACATTATATTATCATATTTCCAATTAGGATGATCATATAAAACAATGTAAACTGTTTTATTTTATCTTGTCATAGGTCCTATTAGACTGGGGCCTCAACCTACGTGTGTGAGGTACTTGGTTGAAGTACCGATAGATAATGGACTGAGATATGATAACTAAATGGGCTACTATGTACACCACACCTAATCTACTTATGCACCATAGTAGAACGACTTTTCGTCGGTGCATTGTCAGAACCGACTTTGATAAATGGGTTCTGACAATGCACCGACGAAAAGTTGGTTCACTGTGGTGATCGGTTCTCACAATGTACTGAGGAAAAGTCGGTTCGCTGTGGTGCACGAGTGGATTGTATATGGTGCTGGTGCATATAAAGGTCCTCTTAATTAATAGTGTGGACATTCATGGAACACACACACACACAACACACACACACACACAAACACATATATATATATATATATCCGGTTTGGTCCGGTTTTTTTCATAGAAAACCAAAACCAAATTGTTTTTCACGGCTTGGTTTTTACAATACAAAAACCAACAAAAAAACCATGGTTTACGTGTTTCCGGTATGGACTGGTCTAGTTCGATCAGTTGATTTGGTTTCCGGTTATTTTGTTCACCCCTAGATGCTGTAGCGATGTGTTACCTTTCTCGCAAACCAAATCATTAGAAAATTATTTTTCATTGAATAAGGAAACCATCTTTTTCCCCAAAAAAAAAAAAAAACCATCTTTTCTCAATGAAATAAAAGAACAATATGAGGGTATATGTAATATATCTGCCGTATGTGTTAATTTCGTTTCAATAAAGAAGAAAAAACAGATTGTCTTGAGGGAAAAGAATATTTTATTGTTTTACGGGAAAAATATTATTTTCCTTAATATTTTTATTTATATTAGAAAATCATTTTTCTCAACTTAAAAAGAATCAATATCCTTTCAAGAAAAAGAAAACAATATTTCTATTTATCACTATTTTCCCGTCGATTTACATGGGAAAAAAAAATAATGATAATGTCACAGCATTTTTATACAACATTTGTCCACAACGTGAGGTGTCAATAACACATGATAGTTGGAAACTTTGTGTGGTGAGGGTTTTTAGAATGAAGTGACTGGTTGGTTGATCAGAACCACACAGTTTAAATGTTAGATGTAAACTGTGTGGTTCTGATCAACCATCGGTCACTTAAGTGAATGTGAAAATACAGAAGAACTTCCCATGACAGTGGGTCCCCTTTAATAATCTGATGCAACATGAGATGACAATGGGACCTCCTGCCATGTGTTATTGCCACCTCATGTTGTGTAAAAGTGTTATGGTATGTATTATCAATGTTGGAAGAAAAAAAAGAGAAAAAAACATCGCACGAAAAGGCCGAATTTCACTTTCGCTGTGGTAGTGGGGACTGGGGACTCGTAGGTGGCGATTTCGAAAGGTCAATTGCCGGGCTGATGCTGATTTTATCCATTCAGATCCTTCGACTAAAAATTCAGGTATTAGCCCTTTTTTTTTTTTTTTTTTGTCAGTTCTCAGTTCTATAGTAATTCTTCTTCCATTGATGTGCTTTGGGGCAAACTTGTACTTGAATTTGAAGGCTATGGGTCTATGTTTCTATAGTAAAAGGTTTCACTTGCTGCAAATTAGAATTTTAAACGTCTAAGTGTTGTTGTATCTCTTCAGGTATACATGTTTCAGTTCAAAGCTTTATAACTTAAGGATTTCTCTTCTTGCCTATGAGTATGATGAGCAGAGCTCAAGTAAGCAGAGGAAATCTTGAAATTTTGTTTGAAAAGAAAAAAAAAATTTGACCATTATAATATTTTTGGGTGATTAGTGGTTATTAATAGGCGATTGTTTGTTCTGACTGTTTGAATTAGCTACATTTTTGTGCCTGCTTTCAGTTGATTTCAATGCAAATATTGATTGATTCTGGGCAAAGATGGTGTTTTGAGTTTAGCGTTGATATGGTGCAGTTCAGTCTCCTAGATAGATCATAAAACATTTTCTATCTTTTCTATTGGCAGAGTGAATCGTAGGGAAGAACCGGGATGCCTGAGTGGTAACAAATGGTGTCTGGGTGTAATCTTTGGTGTTGAACATGAGATTCCAAGTGCTCGGTAGGTGCACTTCGGTCTGCATTTGGTCATCAAAGAAATGTATGTTCTTATTTTCTACCCTAGGCCCTCATGTAAATGATGTGAGGCACCAATATTTGGACAACCACGTTCTAAAGAACGATAGTGTTGATGAATCTCATATCTTGAATCAACTATCAGAAATCCTTCCAATTCGGGGCAGCTCTTCACTTCAAAAGCCTCTGCAGATAAGGCCTTCTAAGAAAGAAGTCGATGGATTTCTACAGCCAGAAGATAAACTACGTGGAATTTTCCTTCAAAAACTTCCGGGAAAGAGTGCAGTGGAAGATGCCCTGACAAACGTTGGGGTGGATTTGACGGTGGATACATTTGCTAAAGTGGTTAATCGTGGAAGCTTAAGTGGTGAGTCGATGGTAACGTTTTTCAAATGGGCAGTTGGCCAACCAAATTTTTCTACAAACTTAGACATTTATCATGTTATTCTCAAAGCTTTAGGTAGGAGGAAACATATCAAACATATGGTGGACATGTTTCTTGACATGAGAAAGCAAGGTATAACTGCCAAAAGCGACACCCTTTTCATTGTTTTCGATAGCTTCGTGCAGGCTCGTAAAGTTTCTAAAGCTACTCAAATGTTCCATAGCTTAGAGTCCTATGGATTGAAGCCCACAACCGAAACATTCAATGTTCTTTTGAGGTGTCTAACTAAACGTTCACACGTAAGACTTGCATCTTCATTGCTTAATAAGATGAAAGGAAAGGTCATACTTGATAGTATGTCCTTCAATTTGATTATTGGTGGTTGGTCGAGATTTGGGAGAGTTAAAGAAGTCGAGCAGGTTTTAGAGGCTATGACGGATTATGGAGTAAATCCCGATAGTTTGACTTATAGCTACATTCTTGAAAGCTTAGGGAGAGCTGGCCAAATCAATGGAGTTGTCAAGATTTTCAAGAACTTGGTAGACGACGAACGTGTTCTTAATGCTGACGTCTACAATGCTATGATATCTAACTATATTGCTGTTGGTGATATTGATGTAGCTTTTGAATACTACAAGTTATTGTTAAGTAATAACTGTAAACCTGAATTGGATACATACCGAAGATTAATATCAGCTTGCTTAAAAGCTCGTAAAGTGGCGGATGCACTTGAACTGTTCGATGAAATGTTCCAACATGGTGTAGTTCCAACTACCGGTATTGTAACCTCGTTTATCGAGCCATTGTGTAGCTATGGTCCTCCTCATGCAGCTTTAATGATTTACAAGAAAGCTAAAGAAGTCGGAAGTATAATATCATTGACCGCTTATAAGCTTTTGCTCAAACGGCTTTCAAGATTCGGGAAATGTGGGATGTTGCTAAAAGTATGGGATGAGATGAAAGATAGTGGCTATTCATCTGATATTCAAGTGTATGAATACATTGTTAATGGGCTTTGCAATGTTGGGCAGCTTGAACATGCTGTTCTTGTTATGGAAGAAGCTATGCGTCTCGGATTTTGTCCTAGTAGACTCATTTGCAGCAAGTTGAACAATAAACTTATGTCTTCTTACAAAGTAGAAACAGCTTACAAACTTTTTCTGAAAATAAAAGTTGCTCGTCGGAAAGAAAATGCAAAGAGGCATTGGCGTGCCAAAGGGTGGCATTTCTAATCTGTATGTTTTCAATGGGGCAAAACGTCGAACACATGGAATGAATAGCTGTTAGAAAGCAAGAAACTAGTTGTAACTGGTCGATATATAGGAAAGTAGTTTGTATACTGTGTTATTTGAAGTGTCTTTAAAACGAATGAAGAGTTTTTGTATTCTTATTCTCACTTTTTACCATTGATCAAGGTAAGGCCCATATTTATCTTTTGGTCCTGCACCATGATCAACTGTGAAAAGTAGAAGAGTGAATTTGGGGAGTGCATTCATGGATCGGATGTATCATTTCTTTTTGAAAGAGCCTCTAGCCGGGAAATTATTTGGTAGGGACTCCCTATGTAGGGAGTTGCTTACGTGGCATCATCTGGACCACACAGTTTCATTGCAGATAAAACTGTGTGGTCCAGATGATGCCACATAGACAACTCCCTTCGTAGGGAGTCTCTATGTAAGAATTTCCCCCTCTAGCCACCAACGAGTTTGTGAAAAACAAGCGTGAGGAAGTAAATGAAACAATTGCACCACCACTCTGACCGGCTACGTATCCGAGAGTGAAACCAACTTCATGGAACGTAACAAAATGTTTATTATCATTATTTTACCCACAAAATCATAGAAAATAACAAGATATGTATTATCATTATTATGTTTAAAGCCTTGGTATTCAGCATCAATGGATTCGATTAATCAGGAGTTTGGCCGAAACGGTGTAAATTTTTGGGGGTTGGGGGTGGGGAATGGTCGATAGCTTTTAACAACACTTTGAGGGGAATCGAGATCCAGTCATTCTGAAACGTTCTCATATCACTTATGACTTAGGTATTTTAGATTATAACAAGTGGAGTGATGTGATGCATCTACGTGACACCTACATACTTTTATTGTACGTAAGGAGTCCGGATCCCCTACGGTAAAAGGTGAGCGGTATAAATTGTTGTGCACCGTTTCCGTCCGAATTTTGGACGGATCACTTTCTTCCCGTCCAAATTTGATTCACTCTCTTCCCGTCCAAAATTCAAACGAAAACGGTACACAACACTTTGTACCGCTCACCTTGTACCGTAGGGATCCGCTTCCCGTACGTAAGAGACTGAATAGTATTTAGTCACAATTTCATTTGATATCACACTAAACTATTTATTGCACCTTAATTTCTTTTAAACTTGATGTGCCTTTAATAATATGAGATAACGAGCCAAAAGTTCTATTTTTGGCACAAAATAAATAAATAGGACACACCTATTTTTTTAGTTGCAAAAAGGACAAACATTTTCAGAAGGACAAAACTAACCCTCGCGCGCGTCCTTGCTACATGATATATGAGTACATTTATCAGTTTGATCTGTTTGTTTCTGTTTTTTTTTTCAAACATCCGTAACTTTTGATTTACAACCCCGATCATCGAAATTTTTTCACCAAAATTCATGTTTTTTTTTGCTCTTCAATTTGAGCCCAAATACGATACTCTTCCGACGTATATTTTGAAAGACGAAAAAATATTTTTATTAACCGGAGCGCTTTTTTTTTTATAAACGACCGTAACTTTTGATTTAGAACACCGATCATCAAAATTGTTTCACCAAAGCTCATTTTTTTTTATCTTCATTTTGAGACCGCGTTTGATACCTTTTCGACGTAGTATTTGAAAGCCGAATTTAATCGCAGCATTTACACTAACACAATATCAGTATCAGTAGTATCAGTATCAATAGTATCAGTATCAGATTACACAAGAATATGCAGGGGAACATTCCACCAGACTGTTAACAAACTCAGCAGATTAATAGCAAATATAACAAACTATAGATTTAGTACAATATGTACATCAGTTAACAACATGAAAAATAAAGAAAAAAAACAGGATTTCTGCTTGTTTAGTCTCTATTTACCATCATCAAAGCTATTTAATCACCTGAATTTGCTGTAAGGTCTTTATCCAGAGATAAAGATCATTCTCCAAATGCAAAATCCAGATACACTAACACACCGTGTTAAATTGGTTTATATGATACAATTCAGAAGAGATAGAATCATTAACAGATAACTTGATTAAGGTGTGGTGTTTATAACATGCAGGTTCAGTAGTTAATCACTTGAATTAAGCCTAAAAAGTACATTAGACTAAAAGGTAATACATAGAAGATCAGTACAACAGACTATAGTTTAGTACAATAGGTACATCAGACTAAAAGGTAATACATAGAAGATCAATACAACTCTGAAACAGTCTGAACTATCAGCCAAATTATAAGAAGGATATTCTAGTTCAAAGAACTAAATTATCATGCCCGGAATTCACAAGGTGCCGAATTACAAGTTCGGAAGCCTATGAACTAGGCCTATCTATTACATGATGATACAATGTAGATCAAAAACTTCAAGACGCCAAGGCACATAGTAAGCCTTTGAACAAGGCCTATCTATTGCATTAAGGCACACAATATCGATATCGATATCGAAGTATCGCATCGTGATCGCATCGATCGACGCAGTCGATCCAGATATCGTATCGCATATCGTATCGCGTATCGGTATCGTATCGCATCGCTCAAAAGTACTCTCCATTCGGTTTTTTGTTGCAAGGTCTATGTCCCACAAATCTAACAACGCCAATAGCATAAGTAGAACCAACATGAATCATATTAGCCAAAAATCAAAATCTTGCTTATAACCACTAATCTCCATTCGGTTTTTTGTTGCAAGGTCTATGTCCCCCAAATTCAAGGGACACAATATCATACCTGGCTCATATAAGACTCATATAAGGCATACAATATCACTAACAGTATCACTTGCAAAACTTCCTTGCAAAGAGTAGTATGCAATTGCAACAGTCTCAACAACAATAGATGACGTATTCAGCTTTCAGATGGAGAATGAGGTGGCACCGGAAGATAGTTCTTCAACCGGTGATAGTCGAGGCAGCCGGGCTCCATAGAATATCTATACCCAGAATTTTGCCATGCCAATGCATCCTCAAATTATGCAATGATGGCTGCTCCGGCTGGTTTAGCTAGCGTATCTGCGACATCCAGTGGTAGTAATCATAACGAAAAGAGGTCGCAGCAGCAGCCTCAACCACAACCACAACAACAACAGCCAGTAAAAACGACAACGGAACCATTGCCTCAAGCTTTTGCAATGTCGTTTGCATCTGTAAATGGTGCTAATGCTGCTCCGGTTTTCGACTTATCTTCCATGGCTTAGAACCATGTAAATGGTGAGAGGAAGCCATACATAAAAATAGTTGTCACAACAATTTAAGCCAATAACCGTATCGATCAATGGCGTAAAAGTTTGTCGTGACAGGTGTTGTTCAATTCTTGTGACCAAATCAATTTTTTCTTTCCTTTTTACATTATCGATCCAAATTTTCGCTGTGTCCAGTAAAGTTTCGGTTGCAGCATTTCATAACTTGTATGCTAGAAACTTGACACATCGGCAATTTAGACTAAAAAAGTAAAGGAAATCATCAGATGAAACATTAAAGTGCAAAAATGAAACATACATTCACGGATATGAATGAATATTTAGTCAGACAAAAGGGACTTAAAACGCCATTATACCAATTCTTATATAATGTATACAAGTTCATATGAAACGGTTCTCAGAACAACCGACAACTGGTGCCGGAATGTTCATCTAAGATCTCCACACAACAAGATGTGTATATCTACGATCTATATGTTTCAAATCTGAATCGCTCCTTATTTAAACCTGATTCAAATGAATCCTTAATCAATAAAAGAAATAGATGAAAAATAATACAACGCATTTATCTGCAACTCCTGGATACTTCCCTGAAATGGTAGAGAATCGAAGGTTAAAGCGTCGATTTTGAACATGTGCAGTGAGGAGAGGACGCCATGCCATTAATGTTGAGAAGCTGTGAATCCTCCACCATTATTCATCGAATCAGCCTCAGTAACCATCCATAATCCAAAATATGTTTTGTGAGAGAATATGGGTATATTCGTCCTGTGAAATTTATTTATCCTTAGTGCAACTAAAAAATTGAAGCTGGATTAACACTTAATTAAGGGGGAAAGTGGACTATAAACTAATTTTTCCTAATAATATTTATTTATAAATAAAAGGAGAACAAGATTTTACTAATAAATTCTGTCAAAACCCACCAAATACACACCCTCGTTTGAATTTCAAAATTTCTTCCCGTTGCGTATTAAGGGGCCACATTAAACCTTCTATATCTTCTTTTTCTTCAACCCATCGATTCTTGTCTGTGATTGCGAATTCATTTCCACAGAATTTCTCAAAAAAGCAACGAAACTCAACGCTCCATACACTACTTGCGATTTTTTTTTCTCAGACAAATGGATGCCTTTGAAAAGCTGGAGAAAGTAGGAGAAGGCACATATGGAAAGGTATACAGAGCAAGAGAGAAGGCAACAGGCAAGATTGTTGCCTTGAAGAAGACCCGTCTCCATGAAGATCAAGAAGGAGTTCCTCCCACCACTCTCCGAGAAGTCTCTTTGCTCCGGATGCTTTCCCAAGATCCCCATATCGTCAGGTTTTAATTTTCTTGTTAAAAAAAACAACATTTTGTTTTTCTTTCGTTTCTTCCGCTGAATTGTTTCCTGCGATTGAATCTAGGAAATTTAATCGGGCTTAATGATGTCTTGTATTGATTGTTCGTTCTTGATTATAAAGATTGTTTTTTTCATGGCTATGGAAAAATATTGATTAATCCCTTCATCCCCTTTGCCCTAATTGCATTTTGGGCCAACTGGGCAGTTTAAATTTGCTTTCTTTTTTTGATCTTGTTTACTTGCAAGTACTAAGGATTCTGATTAAGTTCTTGAATCTTTAGGCTATACAAATCTAGCTAGTGAAAGTCTAGTGCCCTGTTCCTGAAATAAAGTTTAGGCAGACATTGGGTGAAAAATGTTGTTGGATAAGATGATGTGATCAGAATATCTCCTGCAGAATTGTTCATTTAAAACTTAGAAAAAGGAATTACTCTGTGGAAAGTTTAAGATTTTGTTAACATTCAATGTTATTAGGTTGATTGATGTGAAACAAGGCGTAAATAAAGAAGGGAACACAATTCTCTACCTAGTGTTTGAGTATATGGATACAGATCTCAAGAAATTCATTCGCACTTTTCGTGCTAAATCCCAGAACATTCCCTCCAAAACTGTCAAGGTATATTGATTCATACTTGCTGTTTATTGCACATTAGTACTCAATCGTTTTGCGAATTTTCTCGTATCAACTTTTTTCGATTTTGCATACAGAGTATGATGTATCAGCTTTGCAAAGGTGTAGCTTTCTGTCATGGACATGGTGTTCTCCACAGGTCTGTCAATAAATTTGTTTTGTATGTTTTTTTTTTACAAGAATTAATTCTTGTGAATAAAATTTGTATATTCATGGGATTTTAACTGTTTAGGGATTTGAAGCCTCATAACATTTTAATGGATACAAACACAACATTGATAAAAATAGCTGATCTTGGCCTGGCTAGAGCTTATACTGTACCTGTCAAGAAATATACTCATGAGGTATCATCAGGCATTCAAAGGAAATTTACACGGATTCGGCACTTAAATCTTGAAAACTGATTAAATATTTTTTGTTATGTTTAGATTCTGACTCTATGGTATAGAGCTCCTGAGGTCCTATTGGGTGCTACACATTATTCAACTGGTGTGGATATGTGGTCTGTGGGGTGCATTTTCGGTACAATACTACTACCCCTTTCTTCATTTTTGTCCATTATTTTTACCATATCTTAAATTCAGTATTTGAAATGTTGCTTTGTTTCAAAATGAAGCTGAACTTGCAACGAACACGGCACTTTTCCCTGGAGATTCAGAGCTGCAACAACTGCTTCACATTTTTAGGTTTGGAATGATGATTTAGAATACTTGTTCATTTCTCTGCATTTTATGAATTGGTGTTTTTAAGATTAATTGGTGCTTTTTTGCGATATATTTGATGCAGATTGTTGGGGACACCAAATGAACATGTATGGCCAGGAGTTAGCAAGTTATTGAACTGGCATGAGTATCCACAATGGAGTCCACAGCCTTTGTCTACAGCTGTCCCAAATCTTGATCAAGACGGACTCGACCTTTTGCTTGTAAGCATATTTCGGCATTACAAATGTACTAGTTGATGAACACTTAAGTTTGTAAAATGGGGAAGATTAAACGATAAATGTAAAACAATTTTTGTGCAGGAAATGTTGAGGTATGAGCCGTCAAAACGAATTTCAGCTAAGAAAGCAATGGAGCATCCTTACTTTGATGATCTTGACAAGTCTGGCCTTTGAAAATTTATCTGTTTTCTGAGCCATTTCCAATTGATGGGATTTTATTGTTGTCATGTAAAATTGACAGATTTGATTAATTACTCTGTGTGTGTTGAACCAGATTTTATTGTTGTAATGCAAAATTGACAGATTTGATAAATTGATGTTTGTGGTTGAATCTTGTTCCTAATAAATTTAGAAAAAAAAGTGAAATAATAGAGGGAATCATAGTTTATAAAAAATGAATTGGATTTAGCTTTTGCTTCTTTAAGTATCTCCCAAACCTGAGATTACTATTTACAAATCTTTCATTTGTACACCTTTTCCTATTATAATCTCCATCCACACATCTTAATCTATAATTTTCATTTGAAAAATTCCCTAACTTTTGATCTGCTGTACTGCTTTCACAAATTACTAATTCCGACATTAACCTTTCGTCATCTTCTTGCTCTCTTCATCTCTAATAGTGATCCAATTGTTTTCCAATGTCCAATTTGGCTCACCTGATTGCATGATCAATAATCCTAGCCGTCCAGCTGGCGAATCATCCGGTTTCTCTGGGATCATCATATGGGACTGATCTGATTCATGAATTGAGTTCCATATGTTTTGATCAAGAATGCTTGTAGGAGATGATGTTGTGCAGATTTCTTGATTTTCTGTTTTGAATACTCCATTGATTTGTTCATCAAGAAATCGATGCTTAAGGAGTTGATTAGCTGTCCACCGTTCTTTCGGGTTTCTTTTTAGACATTTGTTTAAGAAATCCTTTGCTTGATCAGAAAGATTTTCTGGGATTTCCGGGGAACAATCTAGGAATGCGATTTTGTAAAGCAATGATGCTGCATTTGTAGCATTTGGCCATGGTGAATATCCAGTAGCCATTTCAAGAATAGTACATCCAAGTGCCCATACATCTGCAGGGAACCCCTGTTCTTCCCCACGCGCCACCTCTGGTGCCATAAACAACGGCGTTCCGGCGATCGAAACTCCCACTCCGGACACTGGAGTAGTACTATTTAACCATTTGGCACATCCAAAGTCCGCAATTTTGCATCCACTCTTGCCTGTCAAGATATTTTGACCCTTGATATCACAATGTACAATCCCAATTGAATGCAAGTAATCTAGCCCTTCAACAATTTGCCTTGCATAGCAGCTAATCATCGGTTCCTCAATCCGGCGACCACCACCGGACTTTCTATTCGCATCTGATAGAGTTCCCTCCGGCATATACTCCATCTTAAGATTATACATGAGCTTGTTGTCTTCCTCAGTGATATCATACCCTTTGTAGCTAACTATATGAGGATGGTCTAATATTGATAGAATTTCTTGCTCTCTTTGCAAAGTTTCCGATTTAGATAACTCGATCGACTTGGCGGCAAACGGTTCAGTGCCGCCACGTGTGGTGGTGGCGAATGAGACGGTGGCGCTTGAGCCGGAGCCTATAAGGTGTCCTCTTATCCACTCCATGATTTTGGGAGAGAAAGGATTTTGAATTAGGAGGAGAGAGTTGTTGTTGTAAGGTTGAGGAAATGAATAAGGTGGTTTGAGGCTTTATATAAAGGTTATTTTTTGGTGTAGTATTTTGGTAAGTAGAAGTTAGTTGGGAAGAGGTTTAAAGAATGTGCTTCTTATTCATCTTTTTGTGTTTGGAATTTGGCGATTACTTTAACTATAAATCACAACGTGGCGAAACCAACAAGAAGGGGATTTTCTTGGACAGCTTAGAAGTAGGCCTAAGACGGTTATTGGCTATGGATTGTCAATTTGACAAATGGCAAAATTGTGACCAAAATTAGGAGGTTGAGTAAAGCGGCTATGTTTTTATGTTTTATGGGTAAAGAAGTGGCAAACTTGAAAAAAAAAAAAGGGTTTACAAGGCTTGTATGGTGCACTAAAACATAAAATGGGAAAGATGAATTTGAATTACTGTAACGCCCTGACCGTGGGTCTAGTATCGCTATATATCATAAATGATCCGGTCAATTGTTTAGACCATCGTGATCGATTGGTCTAAAAGGGCTAACTCGAGTTGACAAGATATTTATATCTCACACTTATATGTGGTGCAGCGCTATTACTTTACAATTGAAGACTTTACATTCTCCCATCTTATAAGAGACTAACTTCCTCACCCGAACTTGTCTCAGTTTCGTCTCTACGAGAGAAGTCGATAGATGCCCCTTCACCGTCTCTCACGGTGTGACATTTAGGTCCGCCTGATAGTCGGCTCTAAATATCATTCTGTAACGCCCCAGACCCCGGATCTGGTATCTCTAAACGAGTCATAAATGATCTGGTCAACTTCTTAGATCGTCGTCATCGCTTGGTCTAAAAAGACTAACCCGAGTTGACGAGACGTTTACGTCGCACACTTATATGGGGTGAGCATGACATTACTTTACTGATGTGAGACTTTACATAATTTAAAGTCTCACATATGTAAAGTAATAGCTTGCTCACCCCCATATAAGTGTGAGACATAAAGGTCTTGTCAACTCGGATTAACCCTTTTAGACAAAGCGATGACGACAGTTTAAGCTGTTGACCAGACCATTTATGACTAATTTAGCGCTACTAAGCCTAGGGTCTGGGGGCGTTACAATTACTACAAACCTAAAAGCATACAACATACATGGAATAATTGTACTAAACTAGCTTACTTGAATCACATAACAATCAAAGCACAAAACATATAGACATGAAATCAATATATTGAAATGAAGTTACTTCTTTCTCTTAATGTCATATCTGTTTCACAACTTATGTTGTTTTTCATAATACTATATTTGTTTAAGGATATGCATCGTTGTGTATCGCCGTCATGCATAACACACAATGTACCGTTACGTATTGTTGTCAAACACGGTTCATCATACTTCTCTTTACTTAGTGATATGCATCATTACTTATCGTCATCATCAAAAACAATCATCATACTTATTTACTTGGTTGGTTATATATACCGTTACGTATCGCCGTCATGCATATCACTCATTTGTTTATTTACTATTATGTATCGCCGTCATATACAACTTTACATTCTTCTTTCTTATACATATCTTTCATTATACCACATATCACATGACACATTTTCATGTAAACATTGGCTACACATCTTCATAAATTACTAGTAACGTGTACTTCATTTATGAAATCCTAATGTCATGATATCTATAACATGTTAACGTCTTAAGCATGCCATAATCCTAAGAACATGATATCTACTAACAAGATATATCATTAGATACATAACTTTTAGATTACATTTCAATATGACATACTTCAACATAAGCAACTTTTGATCATATAAAGCATGTTTCACTTTCTACACAAGGCATTATCATTATTCAGCCCCTAAAACATGATCTCTATCATTTTAAGACATTGATATCATCATAACAATAATTTAAACAAGTATGGAACTTCCAATCGCCAACCATGATCATTTTATCATTTTAATAATACACAAATATCATCATAACATGGAATTAAAACATTTATGGAACTTCAAATAACCAACCATGATCATTTTAACATTTACAATTTTCATATTATTAAGGTCATTTCATGCGTACTTTATACTACGATTTCATACAAGGTTCCAGCTCTATGAAAATGTTTTCTAACATCATAAACACACCAATGATTTTCTTTGAAATTAATGACATGTTGGTCTAAAACTTACACTTGGACCATCCTAAAATTAGTCGCAAGAAACTGAATGGAAAGTTGCAAACTAAAGGGATACAATTTTCTGAATTCAAGCACCACCTCCCATATGGACAATTGGCGTTGTTTGGGGCCACCTGGTGCATTTTAGGGGTATTCATGATATTTTTAATTTAAACACAGACATATATTTTGAGCTATCATCTATTTACGACGTCGCATTAAACCGTAAATGACGTAAGCCGTCTCAAAGTATTACAGTTTGACATCTATTTGTATAAAGCAACACAATGAAGAACCGTCAACTTGTCATCTTGGCGTTGCAACAACATCAAACTTGATATATATATATATATATATATATATATATATATATATATATATATATATATATATATATATCACAAGTCGACAATTTAAGTGTGATAGTGAATGGGGAAAACGTCACTTCACTTTAGGCATTGCGTATACATACTTCTTGATTATGCTTCATTTTGTATGCAAGAAACCATCATATATTCTAGAAATTCCAAATTATAATACTATTTGAGTGGGTAATGGATTGGCTTCAACGACCTTGCCCATTTTGCTTGATTCCTCTTTCTGGTACACTTTTTAATATTATTAAATAATACTTTTTTTTTTCTTTTTCTTTTGGATTGGTTTCGAAAATACTCCTCCGTCTTATTTATTTGTCTTGTTTGACTTTTCATACAGATTAAAAAAAGTATAGTTAATGCTTTGAATATCATTAAATTATTCAATACTTTTACATTTATGTCTTTAAATAGTTATTGGATATTTAATTCTACACACTTTTATCGCGAAAATAACAAAAGTAAAGTCAGAGAAAAATGATGAAAGCAAAAATGAACAAATGTAAGCAGAAGTGATAGTTTTCATTTCAAGGAATAAGCCTGCAATTAAAGTTTCTTATCCATAACTAATGGCTAATTCTTATGAAAGAAATTGAAATTGTCGAGCATTTTTTGAACCTTAATTTGTCAATATGTGACAGACTTTTTCCTTTTACCATTACTAATTTTTCTGCTGTCATTTTCCAAAAAAAAAAAAAAAAATATTTTCGATATGTCCAAATATAATTTTAATAGTTTCGCAAAATCCTAATTGTACCTGAGCTTCTAAAGTGAAATTCTTCCTCCCTCAACCTTACCATTAATAATCCAAATGAAATGGCTTCCAAAAAAAAAAACAAAGCCAAAACTGATTCTATTCCAAATATTAACTTAAAAGGCAAGAGAGAAAAAAAAAAAAGGACTCAACGAAAAGAGGCAAAAGTCAAGAAATGATTATTAGGATTATCCAAAAGTCAACAAATGATTATTAACCCTACACAAAATTTCATAATCACCGGTGGTTGAACCAGGAAATAATTCTAGGGTGGTCTTTGTTTCATTTTTTTTACATGAATAAATATATCACCTCAAAAAAAAAAAAAAAAACCGATGCAAAATAATTAATTCATCTAATTTTGTCTAACACATTCAACGAGATCACACCAGAAATACGAATACTTAGGACTCTAATGGGGCTAAATCATAAGCTTGGGGGAGTTAGCGGTTAAATAATGAAAACAAAACCATTACGTACATTCTATTAGAGCTGCGTAACGTGCGTTTTAGTTGGATGCATTTGATGAATAGTCGAATAGAAATGGAATGGAAGCAAACAGATTTATAATGATAAAGTATAAAAGATACAAAATAAAAATAAAAAATTTAAGAAAACAAGAAAGACCAACAGCAAAATCTTAGATGCAATACTTGAAAAATGGAAGCAGTTCAAAATAAAATTGGAGCCTGCCTTGATTCGAACATGCGACCTGTGACAAAATAAAGCCAAAGAACTCATGCCATCTCCACCAAAACCATTTTTATACTTAATTATGTTGAAGACCAAACAATTACATATATAATTATAGAAACAATTATACAAATACAAAATATTTTTTTTTTTTTTTTTTTTTTCAAATTTCGGGGTGGTCTTGAGATCACCCCTCCCCCAAGGTAGGTCCGCCTCTGATAATCACACTATTAAGAAACAAGTTAATATGTTGTATTTTAAACATTATTTGTTATATATATATATATATATATATATATATATATATATATATATATATATACCCTTTAAACACAAATTGTTATATATATACCTCTATTTCATTATAAATGCTTGTTTTGAAATATTAAAATTGTAACGCCCCGTTCCCGGATATCGAGTCCTTACCCGGAAATGGAACGTTCGGCACGTATAATATAAAATAAATTCTATATTATACATAAGCCTCTACTACGTCGTATCGAGTTTCACGATTTACGGAAGCTAAAGGACTCGGGTGAAATTTATTTTGAATAACAAGCAATGAATAAGAACTCATCACTACTAAAGATAGAAAATGTATCTTACAACAACGCTTCATAAACCTTACAACATTACGATGTCTCAACAGAAAAACAACTAGAATCTTACAAGAGAATCAACGAAACACAACAAGTCTCGAGAATGGAAATGCAACATAAGTTTTGAAGAAAAGTAGCAATGTCTGGAAATGACAAAACATAATAAAAGCATCACATGTCGCCTTCAAAATCCTCGTCGAACTCCGGTTCAACCTGTTCATCTTCTCAACCCCAAACACAACAAACATGCATTTGAGGTAAGTACAAAGGTACTCAGCAAGAAACAGAAGCTATTGCATTAATCAGGTTTTATCAGAGAAAGATTACAAAATTATTAACTTATCTTTATTTGACCGACTCAATTCTAGGGTTCACTTCATGCTCATCAACATGTTATGACTAAACGTTTCTAACTTAACTCAAGTTTGTTACACCGGTATTCAAGTACACTACGCATGATGAAAATCCACCACAAGATATCATTTGCAACATATTGGAGGATCACACCAATATCCACGGGGGAAAGCCCGATAGTGAACATGTTCGGTGAAGTCCCCCTACCATTTAGCCGTTTATAGGCCAGTAGAGTTATCCACTTTATCTGAACGCCCCCACATCGCGATATAGACAAGTGCCTTACCAAGAACGTAATGATTTTTAATCTTTTACTACACACTTATGTAATTTATTAATCGTTAACTAGCCTCCTAAGTCTTTTCAAGGTAAATGCTCACTTGACGTCCCTACTCCCTCTCCTAGACATTAGACACGATACCCTAGGCACACCCACAGACATTGATAAATGCTAATTTATCAAAGCACAAGCCGTTCATACCCTTCCGACGGTCCCGAACTTCAACTCCATGGAAGAGTACATCCGGTGCCGGAACTAAACGCATCGGAAGTTTAATCAAGACTTGATCACATTAGGCTAAGTGGTAAAGTCATGATTATAAAGCCTGAAACCAAGCTGACACGATAAAATAACAGAGAAACGAAATAAACAGGTCAAACGCACGTGTGACCCCCTTTAAACGCACGTTTGCCTCGAACGGGCGTTTACTGATTCCCAAACGCTCGTCCGTGAAAAACAGTCACATCCTGTATCAAAATTCAAGAACTCAAACGCTCGTCCCTGGTTCTCAAACGCTCGTTTGAATGACCACGATCTTAAACGCCCGTTTGCCCATCTGCAAACGCTCGTTTGCCTGGCTTTTTGCCCAGAAAAATCAACAATTGTCGAATACGATTTCCAACCCTTTTCCTTCCCCAAACTCCGACACAAACAGATCCCCACCAACGAAAATAAACACACAAAAGTGTTCTATAGCCTCCCACACTACTAAGGTAGTGCTTTTACAAGAGTTTACCAACAAATTAACCCCTACATCGAACCTTTACTTTACCAAAACATAATCAAAGCAATAGAGAAGATTTTCTTACTTGTTTCCAAGCAATCTTCAAAGCAAAACACCAAAAGCCTGCAGTCCTTCTCAAATTTCCACCCAACACCTAATTAATCCATAATCAATTCAAGAACTAATTCGGATTAAGGTTTCTAACTACTCAAGGCTACGAACTACACAACTCCTTTCAGCCAAACACGATCAAACGTTAAGAAACTCATATTTAGGGTCAAATTCATACCTTGATAAAAACCGGAATTCTTAGTATCAAAACGATCATTGCCTTCTTACGATGCTCCTGCTTCGGTTGAATCTGAAAACGGTGTAGTAACGAATCACAAAGACGAAGTCGATCATTCTTCTTCAGTGATTGGCTTTTCTTGCGAGTTCTTTATTTATCTCCTTGCTTGCTTCGCTGTTTGACTTCTTTGGGTCAACATTTTAATCCCTTCATTGGTTAATGCATTAAGTCCGCTTATAAGTATCTTCATCCTATTTCAGAGTGATATGAGGAACAAATCTCTTTTTTTTTATATATTTTTTTTATAACATTTACCAATAAATATGTGTACTAGTCAAATTTTGGGAAGGATCTGATTCAACTTCCAAGAGGAGTAAAGACCGGGAACTATTGAAAGAGAAAGCGGGGGATGACTAAAACCAGGGTAGAACACCCGTGTGTAAATTGGTATCTTAGTAACAACTTCTCAAAACACGGGTGTTTTCAGAAAGTCTATTGCCTTCTACCTTTTGCTCTCAAGCTCTGACTTTGAGCGTTAAACGTTTCTGATAACTTATTGATTAGTGGAGAGGTTATTTCCTAATAAACCTCCCACTAATTAATAGTCATTGACACCCATAATTCCCCTTAATTATAAATCGGTCCCAAAGAAGAGTATATATATATATATAAATTCGAAAATATATATATATATATATATATATATATATATATATATATATATATATATATATATATATATAATACTCTACAACTTAAATCCATAAAAGAAATAAATATAATATTTCGTTCTCGCAAATTGACACGTCTGCCCTTTTCCGAGAATCGGAATAATACATTCCTCCCCCCTCAAGAGGAGTTTCGTCCTCGAAACTTGAACATACCTGGTAAATCAAAAAGTCTGGAAACTCTGTGATCATATCGTCTTCCACTTCCCACGTTGCTTCGTTTACCGTGTGGTTGCTCCATTGCACTAATACCAAAGGGATCATTCGCCTCTTGATCATCTTCTCCTTCCTATCCAGAATCTTAACTGGCTTTTCTCATATGCGAGGTTATCTTGAAGGATCTCCGGATCAACTTTGGCTTCAACATCCAACTTCGTTAAACACTTTTTCAGCATTGAGACGTGGAATACACTGTGAACTCTTGACATAGACTCCGGTAGTTTAAGCTTGTAGGCTAACGGTCCAACTTTCTCGAGGATCTCAAAAGGTCCAACATATCTTGGACTTAGTTTCCCTTTCTATCCAAACCGCTTAACTCCTTTCATTGGTGAAGCTCTCAAATAAACTCTATCCCCAACATCGAACTCCAAAGGTCTTCTACGGACATCCGCCCAACTCTTCTGACGATCTTGTGATGCCTTCAAGTTCTTCTTCACCAACAAAACCCTTTCCTTGGCTTGCTCAACTAATTCTGGCCCGGTAAGTTGCTTCTCTCCGACTTCATCCCAAAACAGAGGCGTTCTACATTTTCTCTACAAAGCTTCAAAAGGCGGCATCCCCAAACTTGCATGATAACTGTTGTTGTAAACGAACTCAGCCACGGGTAGGTAATCATCCCATGATCCGCCTACTTCCAAAACACATGCTCTTAGCATATCCTCGAGTGTTTGGATGGTTCTTTCCGACTGTCCATCTGTTTGAGGGTGAAAAGTTGTACTTAGATCCAATGTTGTGCCCAAGGCTTTCTGCAAACTCTTCCAAAACCGACTAATAAACCGGCTGTCACGATCCGATACAATTGAGATAGGCACTCCATGCAGCTTCACAATATTGTCCAAATATAATGTGGTCATCTTCTTCAATGTCATATCAACTTTTGTAGGTATGAAATGAGCCGACTTAGTTAATCTATCCACAATAACCCATATCATATCATGTCCACTCTTAGTCCTTGGTAAACCGGTGATGAAATCCATTGTAATCTTATCCCATTTCCACTCGGGGATTTCCAAAGGTTTAAGCATACCTCCCGGTTTCCTATGTTCAGCCTTGACTTTCTGACACGTATCACATTCAGCCACAAACTTAGCTATTTCCAATTTCATTGAAGGCCACTAAAAACGTTCCTTTAAATCTCTATACATCATTGTAGCTCCTGGATGGACTGCAAAAGCTATCCTATGTGCCTCATCCATAACTCTCTGTCTTAAGTCTCCAACATTAGGCACGCATAATCGATCTTGGTACCAAAGGTTCCCGTTCTTGTCTAGCACATAACCAACGGTAGGTTTCTCCCTTGCAACTCGCTTCAAATCAACCAACGCTGGATCTTCATCTTGTTTACCCGGATGTCGTCCAACAATTCTGACCTAGCCAAAAACGGTGCCACACACTGACGATTCCAAACTGAGCAAAACTCCGGATGTTCAGCCCATCTAACTGTTCTGCCACATCTTCAACCCCGGTAACTGCAAACACTGGCTTCCTACTCAGCGCATCTGCAACCACATTCGCTTTACCCGGGTGGTACTGAATATCCAAGTCGTAATCCTTCATGAACTCCAACCATCTTCGCTGTCTCATATTCAAATTCTCTTGAGTGAAAAAGTATTTTAAACTCTTGTGGTCCGTGAAGATCCTTGCCTTGACTCCGTACAAGTAGTGTCTCCAAGTCTTTAGGGAAAACACTACCGCTGCCAACTCTAAATCATGTGTTGGATAGTTCCTCTCGTGTATCTTTAACTGTCTAGATGCATAGGCAATGACTTTTCCTCCTTGCATCAACACACAACCTAAACCTTGTCCCGAAGCATCTGTATAAACGTCATAATTGTCAAAGATCTCCGGAACTGCCAAAACTGGTGATGTAGTCAATCTATCCTTCAACGTCTGAAAAGCTGTTTCACACTCTCTAGTCCATTCAAACTTCACATTCTTTTGTGTAAGTTTGGTGAGTGGTGTGGCAATCTTGGAAAAGTCTTGTACAAACTTTCTGTAATATCCAGCTAACCCCAGAAAACTTCTTACCTCTGAAACTGTAGTAGGTCTTGGCCACTTCTCAACCGCTTCTATCTTTGCACGGTCTACTTGTATGCCATCCCCAGATATCACATGCCCTAGGAAACTAACTTGCTTCAGCCAAAACTCACATTTTGAAAACTTAGCAAACAATTATTTTTCTTTCAAAGTCTTCAACACTATTCTCAAGTGTTCTTCATGTTCCTTCTCATCCTTTGAGTAGATAAGGATATCATCTATGAATACTATCACAAAATTATCCAAATAAGGCATGAAAACACGTTGCATCAAATCCATGAATGCTGAAGGAGCATTAGTGAGTCCAAAAGGCATAACCAAAAACTCATAATGTCCATACCTTGTACTAAAAGCCGTCTTAGGTATGTCTGCCACTTTAATCTTCAACTGATGATAGCCGGACCTAAGGTCAATCTTAGAAAACACTCTCTTTCCCTGTAGCTGATTAAACATATCATCAATCCTTGGTAGCGGATATTTTTTCTTGATGGTGAGGTTGTTTAAAGCTCTATAATCTATACACATCCTCATGTTACCGTCTTTCTTCTTTACAAACAAGACAGGGCTCCCCACGGTGAAGTACTTGGTTGAATTATATTCCTTTCTAACATGTCCTTTAACTGAGCTTTCAATTCCTTTAATTCAGCTGGTGCCATCCTATATGGTGCTTTTGCCACTGGTGCCGCCCCTGGTATTAACTTGATCTCAAACTCAATTTCCCTATCTGGCATGTTACCTGGTAACTCGTCCGGAAACACTTCGGGGTATTCTCTTGCTGTCGGGGTTTCGTCCAACTTAGGCTTATCTTGCTCTACATCCATAGCATATAACAAATAGCCTTCACAACCTTTCTGACAAGCTCTTATAGCCTTAACCGCTGAGATTATCGGATGATGCTTCTTACTTGGCCTGTACACATTGCCTTTGTAGGTCTTAGAAGATTTTCCGGGTACCTTAAATGTTACTCTCTTTTCTCTACAGTCCAAGTGTACATAGTTCTTGGACAACCAATCTATTCCCAAGATCACGTCAAAATCCGTAAAGTCCAACACTGTAAGATCACTCTTGCAACGGTAGGGTCCTACACGAATGTCTACTTGAGGTATCATCTTTGTCACCTTAGTAACTCTCCCCAACGGTGTAGTTATTTCCAAAGTATTTCTTAAAGCTTCCATAGGTAAATCCAGTTTCTTAGCAACCTTAGAAGACACAAAAGAACTAGACGCCCCGGTATCAAACAAAGCCTTAACTGCTAGATTGTCTAATATTATCGTACCTAAAATGTGAACTCGTTTATTTAAATACAACTATAACATGATTTAACGTGCTATAATAGTACTTTAATAACATAGAATAAACAAAATAAAAGTACCTGAGATAACATTGTCATCCGGCTCCATAATCTCTGACTCCAAAGCAAAAACTCAAACCGGTCGACTTGAACTTCCTTTTCCGCTTGCTTGACCTGGAGTTTCTTTACTTCCCCTGGTTGGAAAATTCCTTGCAAAGTGTCTAGGATCTCCGCAATAGTAGCAGCTGCCCGTACTAGCCTTGCATTCACCCGAATGGTGCCTCTTGCACATCTGACAAAGGGGTGCACTTGCTGAAGGTGCTGAAAATCTCTTCACATTCTGTTGAGGTGCTGCCCGACTACTCCCTTGGCTTGCCCCAAAAGTTCTCTTTGCACCAACTATCACTGAAGGTCTGTTCTTAAAAGTTTTCACTTCAATGGCCTTGTTCAACAATTCCGCCATATTCCTTGGCGAAGCTCCCATCATGCCATCTTGAATCTCACGAGATAAACCATTTTTATACAGGGCCATTTTCTTCTCCTCAAACTCTCATAATTTCAGGATAAAATCTTCCCAACTCATTGAACCGGTTAGTATATTGAGACACAGTCGTGTGTTGACCTTGACTATGTTTCAAAAACAAACTCGCTTGATTTGCTTGAACTGCGGGTGGATAATACTCATTATAGAAAAGTTTCTTGAATTCCTTCCAATCCGTAATCTTACCCCGGCTGCTCTCTAACGCATCAAACCAACTCTCCGCCGAATTCAACAAAAAACCCGCAGCTAACTGAGCCATCTCTGCTTCAGGCACATTCACATTTCTACATGCCTTTTCGAAACTTCTCAACCACATCTCAGCTTTGAGTGGCTCCACATTTCCAAAGAAATCTTGCATACGGTTCCTTTTCAACCTGGTGTACCAATCCACTTGTGCTGCTTGCTCAACCGCTTGAGGTCTAACCGGAGGGTAAACAGGTGGGTAAACCGGTGGATAAGCTGGACGGTAAACTTCTGTCACCTGTGGTAATACAAAACCCACTGGGATGTCGCTGACCATTGTAAATTGAACCGAACTTCCCACATGCCATTGTGGAGGCCGCTCCTGATGAGATTGCGGTGTGGGGGTCGCAGTATGATGAGGTGGTGAGTAGCTCGGGTGAAGCGGAGGATTCTGACTCACAAAGCCGCTTCCTACCACGGGTGCCAGACTGCCCGTCCCCGGTCTAACTCCCGAACCCTCGGCTCCATGAACACCTCTCCTGGTTGTTACCATTATGAAAGATCAAGAAGGTCAGAAGGTTACTAGATGATCTAAAGAAACTTATCTCAAGAAAGTAAGCCTAAAGGATGCTTTGCTCTGATACCAACTGTAACGCCCCGTTCCCGGATACCGAGTCCTTACCCGGAAATGGAACGTTCGGCACGTATAATATAAAATAAATTGTATATTATACGTAAGCCTCTACTACGTCGTATCGAGTTTCATGATTTACGGAAGCTAAAGGACTCGGGTGAAATTTATTTTGAATAACAAGCAAAGAATAAGAACTCAACATTACTAAAGATAGAAAAGGTATCTTACAACAACGCTTCATAAACCTTACAACATTACGATGTCTCAACAGAAAAACAACTAGAATCTTACAAGAGAATCAACGAAACACAACAAGTCTCGAGAATGGAAATGCAACATAAGTATTCAAGAAAAGTAGCAATGTCTGGAAATGACAAAACATAATAAAAGCATCACAGGTCGCCTTCAAAATCCTCGTCGAACTCCGGTTCAACCTGTTCATCTTCTCAACCCCAAACACAACAAACATGCATTTGAGGTAAGTACAAAGGTACTCAGCAAGAAACAGAAGCTATTGCATTAATCAGGTTTTATAAGAGAAAGATTACAAAATTATTAACTTATCTTTATTTGACAGACTCAATTCTAGGGTTCACTTCATGCTCATCAACATGTTATGACTAAACGTTTCTAACGTAACTCAAGTTTGTTACACCGGCATTCAAGTACACTACGCATGATGAAAATCCACCACGAGATATCATTTGCAACATATTGGCGGATCACACCAATATCCACGGGGGAAAGCCTGATAGTGAACACGTTCGGCGAAGTCCCCATACCATTTAGCCGTTTATAGGCCAGTAGAGTTATCCACTTTATCTGAACTCCCCCACATCGCGATATAGACTAGTGACTTACCAAGAATGTAACGATGTTTAATCTTTTACTACACACTTATGTAATTTATTAATCATTAACTAGCCTCCTAAGTGTTTTCAAGGTAAATGCTCACTTGACGTCCCTACTCCCTCTCCTAGACATTAGACACGATACCCTAGACACATACAGATGTTAAGGGTGAAAATCTATGTTTTATTATGATATATTTTACGGTATTTTCCCCCTTAATTGGATTGATTGCATAATAAATGGCCCTCATATGGAAATATCGAGCATACTAGGTTTTTAAGGACTTATTCGCAATATTGAATAAATTATGTGTTTTCATCATGAATTATAATTGATTGGACTTTATTACAGTTTTGCGATGTTTTCCATGTATTGTAGGTGTGTTCAATGTGCTCAAATGATGATCAAAAAGGGTTAAAACTCGAGCTATAAAGATTTAAGAAGAGATAATGATGAAGTGGATTGAAGGAAAGAGATAAAGATGCAAAAATCGCATTCAAGTCATCCTGAACGTTCGTCCATGCAGCGTCCATGGTGAACGAGCGTTGGAAATTTCGGACGAGCGTCCATGGAGACAATCTTGATACAGAGAGTCTGAACGGAGTTTGAACGAGCGGCTGAGGGAGTTCAGAAATCTGGACGAGCGTCCATTGAAGCAGACGGGCGTCCGTCCGCCGACTTAGTGAAACCGCCTCAAATCCCTATAAATACTTGCCTATTTTCACACATTGAGACACGAGTTTTTACAATCTTAAAACCCTAAACCCTAGGGGCGGCCTTGGCTGCGATTTTACACTTTTTATTTCCAGTTTTATGCAATTTTAAGTTCGATCAAAGTAGGTTAGTTCTATGTTACTTTTCTGCTTTTCTGGGTTGCTGAGGATGTTCAGAGGCTAAAACCTCCTTCAAACGAGAATTGTGAAGCCGTCAGCATTGACTTGATCTCTTTATTTCGACTTTTACTGTGAGTATTTATTACGGTTGTTTCTTATCTATGCATATTCTTGTCTTAACGCAATTATATTGGAAGATATGTTGTGTGCTTGATATGTTATTGTTTGATGGAAATCTTGAATAGCATAGATCACCATAGATAAGAATAGTTCATTAGATTTACATTAACGGAAGTTAGTAAGTCTAAAAACTAGATCGTTAACGTAAAAGTTGGCACCTTTGATCTCTTTAACGTGTTAATTTAGTATTGGAAGATATTAGGTTAATAGATGAATTGCCCAAGGAATTAGGAGTTCATATTTAGGTAAGGTAAATCACAACCGAATTAAATACCACGTAAAATCGAGATAGGAGATCAATGCATGTTGATAGGTGGATCAATCCTCGTTTGTCTTTTATAAACTTGATTTACAATCCTCATAGCTTAGTTTAGATTAGTTAATCTATTTTCCCGCACTTTTAGTTTATTTTATCGCTTTCAAATCTCTCCTAGCATTGGATTAATCTCCTCCGTCTAGTTATTTTCTCGCATATTTGTTTAGTTAGTTATTCGTTAGGTTAATAATCGTGACAATAATTAGTTAAAAACAAAAGCTGTGGTTAACATTCGTCTAGTTCCCCGTAGATCGACCCGGCATTAACCTCTCGTACTACGATCCTTATACTTGAGGTTAACCGGTTTATAAATATTATTACTTGTTTATTCGCATTAGATAAATCCGGGACAAGTTTTTGGCGCCGTTGCCGGGGAACCCGGACGGTTTGCCTAGTTTTTGTTTTTGTGTGTGTTTTGTTTTTCTCGTTTTTGTTCGCTTTTTCTTTCTATTTTCTCGCGTTTTAATCCTTGTTTTTCGGTCGATTTCTGAGGACTTAACCTTTAAGTAGTTAGGAATTTAGTGTTTAGGATTAGGGTTAAAGTCTTTGTTTTGTGGTTAGTTCTTTTTCCCTTGTTTTCTCTCGCTCCGTTTTCGTTACTTCGTCTCTCGTTTTGGAATTCGTTTCGTTCCCGGAAAATTTTGCATATGGACGAGCGTCCATACCTATGAACGCCCGTCCACCGTAAAATTTCAATCCCGTATCAATCCTTGACCTC
This sequence comes from Gentiana straminea, assembly GCA_036785695.1. NCBI lineage: Eukaryota > Viridiplantae > Streptophyta > Magnoliopsida > Gentianales > Gentianaceae > Gentiana > Gentiana straminea. The sequence goes on from JAVUPR010000135.1 coordinate 3,710,870, forward strand.
CGTACGAGCGTTCATATATTTGGACGCCCGTCCAAAAATTTTGAAAATCGACGAGCGTTCATACGTTGAACGCCCGTCCGTTCGAAACCGTGCGTACGCTCGTCCATATTTTTGGACGCCCGTCCGTCCGCTCTTTTTCTCTTTCTTTCTTTTTCCCTAGGTCTTGATAATAGTTCTAGATTTCAAACCTTTTAGATAGATTCTTAGGTTCCCTTTTCGTAGTTTAAGTTTTTAATTTCGTAGTTTTCAGGTTTTGTTCAATAGAGTTGGGTTTCGGTTTATGCAAACTCGAAGTCAGAAAGGGCCATTACTCTTTACACCTGACCTCGAGCGGACCATAGTCAGACCCAACAGGCGGAAACTCCGTTTCACCGATCCTTCGGACGAAGGAAACTCAGCCAACCAAGAAATTGAACAAAAGTTGATAGAAGAAATCGAAGAAATAGTAATAATGGCAGCAGAGGATCGACGTACGTTGGCAGACTACGCCATGCCTGGTGCAGTCACTGTCAACCCGGCTATAGTCTTGCCCGCCATTACTGCTCAAACCTTCGAGCTCAAGCCGTGGCTTATCCAGATGATGCAAAGATGCATCAATTTTTTACGGCTACCAATCGTAAAATCCGCATACCCACTTACACACGTTCTTAGAGATATGCGGTACTACACGCATCCAAGGTGTAAGTGAGGATGCTATCAAGCTCAAACTTTTTCCTTTTTCCTTAAAAGGGAGGCGAAGGAATGGTATCACTCTCTTCCCCCGAATCCATCACTACATGGGCCGGACTCGAGAAGGAGTTTTTGAGTCAATATTTTCCACCCTCTAAGACGGCCCATTGCTTAAATGAAATTTTCACATTTTCTCAGAAGGAAAATGAATCGTTTTTCGAGGCCTGGAGGAGGTATAAATCTCTTCTTAGAAAGTGCCCCCATCATGGCTTGCCTCTGGAGAGGTTAGTCATTACTTTCTTTAGCGGATTGACCGAGCTCACCAAGGGCATGGTCAATAGTTCATCTGGCGGGACGTTTCTGAAGAAGACTCCAGACGAAGGATGGGCATTGTTCGAAGACATTGCCAAATATAACTATGCCCCATCCTATCAGGCAATTCAAGCTCCTCCTCCTCCTAAAGTGGAGGAAGTAAATGTTCAAAGTCTGATTGCCATGCTGCAGAGGCAGATGGCCAATCCTCAAACTCCAAATCCTACGAATCAGACTCCTTCGTTTCCGCAGAACCCTCAGGTTCTGTATTGCGAATCTTGCTGTCAGACTGGTCACGTAAATGGCCAATGTCAATTAAACCCCAATTCTTCATACCAAGTCAATACCGTCCATGCAGATGGACAAGAACCCTCAGTTCCAATGCCAAAACTGCGATAATATGGGGCATACTTCCGCATTCTCGTCCTATAAATGGGCGTAATGTCGAAGTAAATGCGTTCTATGGCCGTAACACCCAAAGGTTTAATCAACCATCCGGCCGTAATCAATTCCGTAACCAAGGGTTCAATCAAGCTTCCAACTTCAATCCGAATTCGAGTTTTAATTCGAATTCAAGTTTCAATAAGAACCCCGGTTCCGCTCAAAACCAAAACTCTAATTTTTCCAAATCAAACACAAAGGTTCAATCGAATTGGCCTTCTAATTCCAATTCCAATCTTCAAAATCGGCCCGGCCAGCCATACTCGTCAAACTTCCATCACTCTCAAGTTCCCTCGAATTCAAATGATCTTAAGGCTGAATGGAACTCATTCAAAGAAGAGCAAAACAAGAATATTCAGCTCCTAATGAGTACCAATAAGAATCTTGAGAGACAGATCGGGCAGCTGGCTGAGCAATTAGCATCAAGACCCCCTGGGCATCTGCCCAGTTTTACCGAGAAAAATCCTAAGGGTGGTCATGTTGCTCAGGCCGATTTGAGCAGCAGCCAATGTACTGACCTCGTACCAACAACGCATTATGGACAAGAGGAGGCTAGTACAATGAGTTTAAGAAGTGGTACACAGCTGAGTGGTCCCCCTGGCTTCCAGGGAAACCACTAGCCCCTCCTGCCATTGATAAGGCAGGAGGGGAAGTTGAGCACCCATCATCCCCTTGGCCGCAAGCAAGTACTGTGTGGCCGATCCCCCGATAGTGAAAAGGTTGCAAATCCTCGTGGCCGTTCCCCCGAGGACCGAACAAGTTGGAAATCCTCAAGTGGCCGACCCTCGAGGACCGAAAAGGGAAAGAAAGTCGTGGCCGATCCCCCGACTACGAAAGCCTCGAAAAGACGGTTCGGTGGAAGGATGTGGAAGACAAAGCTATCGCCGCATCCTCAAAGAGAGTCTTTTCCGAGAGTGATCTCGAAGAAGCTTCCGTTTCCACCGAGGAAGAGCAACATTCCATTGGTTGAAGACAAAAAGTACGAGAAGGTGCTCAACCTTCGAAAAATACTCGTGTAAACCGCCATTATCCGAGGTCTTGGTCGAGATGCCTAAGTATACAAAGTTCATCAAGGATGTTGTATCTTCCAAGAAGAAGTTAGCAGGATGGACCAAGCGGTTGGTAAAGAATGTTCTCTCGGTCAATAATGAAAGCTTACCAATCAAGAGAAGCGACCCAGTGGAAATTTGTGCTCACATTGCGTACGGGAGGCCTAGTCTTCCCAAATTCCTTACGTGACTCGGGCGCATCTATCGCCTTGATGCCATTGTCCGTGTGCAAGCAACTGGTTTACAAAGTCTTCTAGAACCCACGACCATGAACTTGCAGTCGCCGATCGATCTTCTAAGAAAGCCTCGTGGATCTTAAAGGACATACTAGTTCAAATAGATAGGTTTACCTTTCCGCTTGATCGGTACGTCTTAGATATTGAGAAAAGTGAAAATGTCCCATTAATTCTTGGAAGGCCTTTTCTATCTACAGCTAGAGCCCTCATCGATTGTGATGGTGGACATGTGACCATTCGGGTTGGTGACCAGGAGGTGAGCTATAGTGTATCAAAATCTATCAATGTACCTTCTGGAGCTCCAACCGGCTTTTCCGTTGAGGAGACTTCTGATGATTTCGACGACTTCATGGATAAGCAAGTCATGGCCGTAGAATCGAATACGAGCGACTAATTGATAAGCCGAATAGTCATGGTGTGGTCAATCTAGACCAATTAGCACCGATTTCGAGGATGAGCTAAGAGAAGAAGCTTTGGCGTAGGACCACTAAGTAAGCTCGCCGATGTTGAGTTGAAGAGTGGCGATCTTAAATCAAGTCTAGAGGATCCTCCCCTAGATTTGGTACAAGCCGTTACCTAAACATCTTAAGTATGTGTTTTTAAGAGAGGGTGACAAGCTTCCCTTGATCATCTCTCGCCAAGCTATCTCGTATGTAAGAGCTAAAACCGTTAAACGTCTTGCGCAAAAATGAAAAAGCCTTTGATGGCGGGTGGGAGACATCCGAGGGATATCTCCCGACATCTGTATGCACAAGATCAAGACTGAGGAGGGTGCAAAACGAGTTAGACAACCTCAGAGAAGACTCAACCCTCACATGCAAGAGGTAGTCAAGAAGGAAATTATCAAGCTTCTAGATATGGGTATCATATACGCCATTGCAGACAGTGAGTGGGTGTCCCCAACTCAAGTGGTTCCCAAAAAAGGTGGAATTACGATTGAGAAAAATGAGAAGGGAGAGGAGATAGCATCGAGGCTCGTCACAGTGCTATCGGGTCCGTATTGACTATAGAAAACTCAATGAGGTCACACCGAAAGATCATTTTCCCCTTCCATTCATTGACCGATGCTTGAGCGTCCGGCGGGGCACGCATTCTATCGCTTCCCGGATGGATATTCAGATATTTCCGCATACCCATCGATCCCGTTGACCAAGAGAAGACCACTTTCACCGCCCCTATGGTACATTTGCCTACGTGCGGATGCCATTTGGTCTCTCGTAATGCCCCACCACCTTTCAAAGCGTGTATGATGGCAATCTTTGACGGGCTAGTTGAAAAGTGTATGGAGATTTTTATGGATGATTTCTCGGTCTTTGGTAAATCCTTCGACGATTGCCTCGATAATCTTGATCATGTGTTGTCTAGATGTGTGGAAAAGGACTTAGTGCTTAATTGGGAAAAATGTCATTTCATGGTAGATGAAGGTATAGTCCTTGGTCACAAAGTGTCCGCCAAAGGTATAGAAGTAGATAGGGCCAAGGTAGAAGCTATTGAGAAGATGAGTTATCCTAAGAATGTTCGGGAAGTCCGAGGTTTTCTCGGACATGTCGGCTTCTATGGTGAGGTTCATCCAGGACTTTTCAAAGATTGCCAAACCCCCGTCTACTTTACTCAAAGAAGACGTTACCTTTGATTTTGATGAGAATTGCAAGCGCGCGTTTGAAGAGCTTAAGAGTAGGCTGATCTCTGGCTCCAATTCTTATATCGCCGACTGGAACTTGCCCTTTGAGCTTATGTGCGATGCATCCAACTATGCTGTTGGTGCAGTCTTAGGACAGCGCATCGAAGGAAAGTTCCAGCCTATCTACTACGCCAGCCACACGTTGAACCCTTCGCAAGTTAACTATACGACTACCGAAAAGGAATTATTGGCCGTAGTGTATGCTATGGACAAGTTCCGTAGTTACTTGCTAGGTGCTCAAGTGATCGTGTGGACTGATCACGCCGCTTGCGTTATCTCATGACCAAAAAGGAAGCTAAACCGCGCTTATCGCGTTGGATACCGACCCTCCAAGAATTTGACGTTCAAATCAAAGATAAGAAGGGCGTGAGAACGTAGTGGCGGATCATGTCTCTAGGATGATAAGTGAGGAAAAGGGTGATCCTGAAGATATAGATCTTTACTTTCCTCTGGAAAACATCATGTTGATCGATGGCCGCTCTCCTGATGTTCCATGGTATTCGTCCATTGTGAATTACCTTCATGCCCGCTACCTTGACCCCGAGATGTCGTATCAGGAGAAGAAGAAGTTCTTCTCTGATATGAAATATTTCGTTTGGGATGAACCTTATTTGTTCAAGATCTGCAAAGATGGGTTGCTTAGGAGATGCGTTCCGGAATCTGAGCAACGAGAGATTATCGAGCAATGCCATAGCGGACCCACAGGTGGTCACTTTGGTCCTTGGAAAACGGTTGCGAAGATCTTCCAGTCCGGTTTCTATTGGCCTACGATTTTTAAGGACACAGAAGCCTTCTGTAAAGCTTGCGATAGGTGTCAAAGAACCGGAACTCTAACAAGGCGTTTTGACATGCCGTTGAAACCCATCCTTGAATGCGAAGTCTTTGATGTATGGGGTATCGATTTTACGGGACCTTTCCCATCATCCCGCGGTAACAAATACATCTTAGTCGCGTCGACTATGTTTCGAAATGGGTGGAGGCGGTAGCCACTCCTCACAATGATCATAAAACGGTCATGAAGTTCCTAAAAAAGAATATCTTTGTGAGATTTGGATGTCCTCGAGCCTTGATCGTTGATGAAGGAACGCATTTTTGCAACCGACCTCTAGAAAAAGTTCTCGAAAAGTATGGTGTACGCCATAAGACCGGCACCCCATACCATCCGATGACTAGCGGTCGTTGAGCGAAGCAACCAAAGCATTAAAAAGATCCCGGAGAAAACCGTGAACAAGTCATCGCAAGGATCGGAGTCCGAAGTTGGATGATGTCTTATGGGCTTATAGGACCGCCTATAAAACTCCTATGGGTACATCTCCATATCAAATGGTCTACGGGAAACCATGTCATCCGCCCGTCGAGTTAGAGCATGTAGCGTATTGGGCTACAAAGTTTCGAACTTTGATTCCGAATCTTGTGGGAAACATCGATTACAGAAGCTAGCTATACATGAGCCGGACGAGTTCGTACTCCTGTGCCTATGAAAGTGCCAGGATCAAGAAAGATAAGATGAAACCGCTCCATGATGCGAAAATTAAGAAGCGAGAATTCGTAGTCGGCGAACAAGTTCTCCTCTACAATTCTAGGTTACATTTGTTTCCCGGAAAGTTGAGGACTCGTTGGTCCGGCCCTTTCGAGATTCTCCAAATCATTCCCGGAGGCGTTCTAGAACTTCGTGGTTATAGCGGTGACCCGTTTCGAGTCAACGGTCAAAGGTGCAAACACTATATCGGTGAACCTAAAGAGGCATCTTTGATTGTTAAATTTCTCGATATTCTCGGATGTGGTGTTACTCGAGTCGAAGAATTTAACGAGTTATCACCCGACTTGTTCTCCGAGAATGACGGTAGTGATCCTTCGAAGAAGTTCTAGCGGGTAGTGCGTATATGGAAGAGTTTGAAAGGGAGCGACGCTTGAAGCGTCATCGAGGACTCGTAGTATGAAGAGGTCACCCGGGGAGGTTCAAGCGTATGTGGAGGGCTATTAAAACTTTTCCCCCATGTGTGCGATGTTGTTTCGCAGCCCACACCGCTAATCAAAGCGTACACGAAGTAATGGCCGGCGTAAAAGTCAAATGGCCCGATCCAGCCGAGCTTAGATCGTGTCGAGCTAACGACATTAACCAAAAGCGCTACTAGGAGGCATCCTAGATATCCCTTATTATATTAGCTAGGTTCGTTCACGCTTTTAGTGTTTTATTTATTTAAGTTTTAGTTTGATTAAGTTTTAGCTAACTAAGTTGTTCCGTTGTTATCCGTCGCTAGTGTGCTTTTAGGTATGGATTACGGAGTTCTTCCCGAGGAGTTCCCCCTCATTAGTCGGATCCCGCCGATCACGGTAGATGATGGACCGGGAGGCACTATAGTCCTTCATGTAGATTTTGACATTAGCACTCGTGTTAAGACCATCACGTACGTTATCATAGTTCCACCTTGTTCGGGAGGCGCGATTTCACGACCGAGGAGTTGCAGTGAGGCCATAGGACGTCCCTACACGATCCTTAATGATCCTATGCCGACGGATTTGGCACTAGTGCCGCAGCCGAGCATTTCGCAGGTGTTGAGGTAGCCGGTGAGGATTGGTGTTTGCAAGATGAGTACGACTTTCCTCCAAACTGTCGACATGCTTCGACGTCTCATTCGCGTAGTGGATTGGGATGAAATCTACGCGTACTAGTGAGTTCTTAGTTAGTTTGGTTTTCGTCGAGCCCCGACGTAAAACGGAAGCGCTTGGTGGGAGGCAACCCACTCGTTTTAGTTATGTTTTTAGTTACTTCTAAGCTATTTTAGGTCTTTAATATTTCATCATTGCACTTTTGAATTTTATTTGACGTTAATAAGAATTGCACTTCAATTTTAATTAGCTTATGTGTGAATAAGTTTGATTTTTACCACTCTCTCTCGGTGGACGCCCGTTCATAAAAATGGACGCCCGTCCCGCCTTGCTCGTTTTTATGGACGTTCGTCCAAAATGATGGACGCCCGTCCGCGAAAATCCCTCCTATCCCGAATGTAAAAATTGCCCATGGACGAGCGTCTAAATTTATGGACGCCCGTCCCGCTCATGCGGTTACAAGTGGACGCCCGTCCGTAAGGATGGACGAGCGTCCGTTCCAGTGCCTATATATACGTGCTCTGTGCGTGAACCCTCATTTTCTCGTGATTTTCAAAAGGAGAACCCGACTCTCCCCTCCTCCAAACCTCAAATCTTCGTTTCTAAACCAAATTTGGCGATTCTTGTTGCAAAAGAACGCTCCTTGCACCTTCTTTTCATTTATCTAGTCCATTCCCTCCAACAATCAACGGAATTTGAAGAATCGTAGATTTTTCGTTGCGGCAATTTGGACAAAATTTCCGATTTTGGTGACCAATCTTGGTGTTTCGGGCTTCAAATCCATTCGATCATCATCCTTACATAGCATTTGGTAAGTCTATAGCAACTTTTCTTGACTCCTTTCACGTTTTTGTGGGTTCGATCTTCGGGTCGGCTCATTCTCTTGAAATTTCTCTCATTTTGTTGCTGTTTTCTTCTTGTTTTGGTGTTGTGATGGTGTGGTGATGTTGGTTGTGGTGGATGGGTTGGTGTTGTTGAATTGAAATCCCGATTTGGACGATAAACGGGTAACCATTTGTGTGAATGGTTTAGTTTAGTTATAAGTGGACAATGGTGCGTAAGAAGGAAATCGTGAAGCGTTATGGTAAAGGTTTGGCCAGGGAGAAAGGTAAGCGGCAACGTACTGAGTTTGATCCATCGGAATTAGACCCTAACAGAGGAGTAGTCTTTCGAGAGCAACCCCCTAGGGCATCTCAGCCACTTAGGACCGAGTTAAGAGATGATTCCCCTTCCGATTCTGAAACTGAGGAAGATGATGAGGTCCCTCTCGTGAGGATGTCTCGAGGCACTCGGGGTGGTGAATCTTCTAGAGCTGAGGTTGGTACTGAGGATGTCGTTGGGGAGCAGGCTGAAACCGAAGCTACACATGCACCCCCTAAGAAGAAAGCTAAGAATGTTGCCCCTCTTGCTATGCCCCGTCGATTCGTCAATCCACGAGCTCATAAGTGCCTACACTAAGGATTACGTGACTCGGAGTATGATTTTTGACAGAGAGGTCAAGACACAACAGTGGATCCCGCCTTCGTGAAGATGCTAAAGGCTCGGAAATGGGATGAGTTACTGAAAATTCCTCCTAACCCGGTCAATGATTCTATAGTGAGAGAGTTCTATGCGAATTGTTCTGAGACAGATTTGGATGGCGGTTTTGTGATGGTTCGAGGTGTTAAAGTGCCTTTTTCCGCCAAGGTGATCAACCAGAAATATAAGTTGCCGGCGTTTCGCGGCTTGGATTACAAGGAGGAGATCGCTAGACGGCAAAATGAGGAGGGTAAGGATCCGATGGAGGAGCCGCGATTGAAAGTTTGTCCGGATGTGGCATGGGTGTTGAGACCGAATGGTGATAGGAAGGAGTTAATCACCACGACTTGGACCGAGGATTGGCGAGTCTACCGTCGGTTTATCCGTAGTCGGTTGATTCCCAAGAATAATCTCACACATTTCTATATTAGTGATCTTGGGATGTTGTATGCGTTGGTTTTCGGGTTGAATGTTGATGTTGGGCAAGCGTTGTTTGATGATGTTTTGGCCAACCGAAGGTATCTACCCGGAGTTTGATAAGGCCTCATTTGATACATCGCTTATGTTTAGATGTCGGGGTTGCCGAGTATACATCGACCACAGACTAAGAGTTACCCCCCTATTCGCAGAGAAGGTCGTTCCCGTTTCGAGCTCGGTTCCACATCGGCACCGCCTCAAGCCTCAGTCCTTTCGGATTATCTTCTTCCGAGATTACTCGGCATAGTATGGCCCATAGTTTGAGGGCAATGTTGAGTGATATCCGGGATGGCCAGGATAATATCTTATCGGTTTTGGAGTGTATGGTTGATGGGAAGCAACCGAGAGATCGGAGGGTATTCAATGCGAGTAATATGGATTACGTCTTCTCCGAGCAGATAGAGAGGGTGATAGCTGAGGTGGTCAAGATGGAGGAGAAGCCCGAGTCAGATGAGGAGGATGAGCCCCCGGTAGAGCCTGCTACTGCATCCACTACGCAGCCTGAGCCTACACCGACGCCGTCCACTGTTGCTGTACCTACTCCAGATCCTCCTCATGTTGATGCTCCTGTTGCTGAGACGACTCCGGGGCTACCTTGATTTTTATTTGCTTTACATCTTTCTGGTTGTTGCACTTTTTGATACATTTCATTCGATTTGGCTGTACCTATACATTTTGTTACTTTCCTTTTGGTTACTATTCATGGTTCATATACTTTCTGGTTTCTCGTTCTGTGACTTGTGTTGACATATTTATTTGATGGTCCTATCTTTTTCATCCGTTTGAATTATTATCTCTACTGCCATATTATACCCCGTTTCCCCCGAGTTTTCTGTTTTCTCGAGTGTTGCAGAGGTGGTTTTTGTCGAGTACTCGTTGAGTTACGTTTGGACGTTTTTTTTCCACGCTTTTTGCGAGCGTTGGCCCTTTCATGCTCCAAATTACCGACCAACATCTCGATTTTTCTACGCAAATACAAGCCTAAGTTTCTTCTCATTTACCTTTTTTCGCACAACACGAGGACATGTTGAGTTTTTAAGTGTGGGGGAGGGGATAGTTCGATGCGTATACGTTTAAGTACTACGTTAGTTTGTTTATTATGCAAAAATATGCTCAATTTTCAAATTTTCAAAAAATTTTCCTATACTTGTGTTTTTGTTTTGTCCCGAGTAGGCAATTCAACGTGAAGTTCGTTGTTTTTGCAATCATCTATGCGATATTTCATATGTTTGATAAGTTAGTTGTTTCACCAAGATTTACATTTCACGAGCCATAGTGAACGATGAGCTATTTTTATAAAGTTATACCCCGTTTTGGATTAGTGATTTTTGATTATCTTATAAGTCAGCGTGCTTAGTGCTACGTGCATATCGTGAGATTTATGATAGTTTGTGTTTAGTTCCGAAGTATGATATACTGTGAATATCTAGAAGTTTGAATGTGATAAGTACACGTAACTATTGTCCAATTGAAAAAGTTGAATTAATATGAAATTATTCGTGTGTGTCGAAAGCTAGTCGATGATTTGAGTGAGGTAGGTATACCACGTATGTCCTATACCACTATGATGACTAAAAGCTCACGACAGCTAGGAAAAGTCGCCTTATGATTGGAGTAAGGTAGGGGATTATCTCGAAATGTCCTATTCTCGCTACGAGGGCAATAGCTTCTTCTAATGTGTGTTTAAAGTGAAATAGTTAAATCGACTAAGAAATGGTTACGAAATGAATAAGGCTTAGTTCTCGTTAATCTTATCCCCGCATAAACCGATGGATATGATGTAGGGATTATCCTCTCGAGTATTTCGTAAAGGCCCTAGATATATTCGATCATCCTTTTCGGGATATGTCACGTTTGTAGGGTGCACCTTGGCGAGTGTCATTTATTACTATTCTCGCGAGGGGGTAATAGCTAGTTTTGCTTGAGTTGTTCAAGTTTGGATCTAGTGGAAGTTCCCTATGGCTATGCACTCACACACCGGTGGACATCTAAGTTATTGGATGTATGTTATATTTGTTTAGATGCATGCTTTCCTTTCTCGAGCCTAATTTTCGTTTTGTTTTGCTCGGGACGAGCAAAGTTTAAGTGTGGGGGAGTTGTTAAGGGTGAAAATCTATGTTTTATTATGATATATTTTACGGTATTTTCCCCCTTAATTGGATTGATTGCATAATAAATGGCCCTCATATGGAAATATCGAGCATACTAGGTTTTTAAGGACTTATTCGCAATATTGAATAAATTATGTGTTTTCATCATGAATTATAATTGATTGGACTTTATTACGCTTTGCGATGTTTTCCATGTATTGTAGGTGTGTTCAATGTGCTCAAATGATGATCAAAAAGGGTTAAAACTCGAGCTATAAAGATTTAAGAAGAGATAATGATGAAGTGGATTGAAGGAAAGAGATAAAGATGCAAAAATCGCATTCAAGTCATCCCGAACGTTCGTCCATGCAACGGCGTCCATGGTGAACGAGCGTTGGAAATTTCGGACGAGCGTCCATGGAGACAATCTTGATACAGAGAGTCCGAACGGAGTTTGAACGAGCGGCCGAGGGAGTTCGTAAATATCGGACGAGCGTCCATTGAATCGAGACGGGCGTCCGTCCGCCGACTTAGTGAAACCGCCTCAAATCCCTATAAATACTTGCCTATTTTCACACATTGAGACACGAGTTTTTACAATCTTAAAACCCTAAACCCCAGGGGCGGCCTTGGCTCGCGATTTTACACTTTTTATTTCCAGCTTTATGCAATTTTAAGTTCGATCAAAGTAGGTTAGTTCTATGTTACTTTTCTCGCTTTTCTCGGGTTGCCGAGGATGTTCGAGGCTAAAACCTCCTTCAAACGAGAATTGTGAAGCCGTCGCATTGACTTGATCTCTTTATTTCGACTTTTACCGTGAGTATTTATTACGGTTGTTTCTTATCTATGCATATTCTTGTCTTAACGCAATTATATTGGAAGATATGTTGTGTGCTTGATATGTTATTGTTTGATGGAAATCTTGAATAGCATAGATCACCATAGATAAGAATAGTTCATTAGATTTACATTAACGGAAGTTAGTAAGTCTAAAAACTAGATCGTTAACGTAAAAGTTGGCACCTTTGATCTCTTTAACGTGTTAATTTAGTATTGGAAGATATTAGGTTAATAGATGAATTGCCCAAGGAATTAGGAGTTCATATTTAGGTAAGGTAAATCACAACCGAATTAAATACCACGTAAAATCGAGATAGGAGATCAATGCATGTTGATAGGTGGATCAATCCTCGTTTGTCTTTTATAAACTTGATTTACAATCCTCATAGCTTAGTTTAGATTAGTTAATCTATTTTCCCGCACTTTTAGTTTATTTTATCGCTTTCAAATCTCTCCTAGCATTGGATTAATCTCTCTCCGTCTAGTTATTTTCTCGCATATTTGTTTAGTTAGTTATTCGTTAGGTTAATAATCGTGACAATAATTAGTTAAAAACAAAAGCTGTGGTTAACATTCGTCTAGTTCCCCGTAGATCGACCCGGCATTAACCTCTCGTACTACGATCCTTATACTTGAGGTTAACCGGTTTATAAATATTATTACTTGTTTATTCGCATTAGATAAATCCGGGACAAAAAGCCGAAACCAAGATGACACGATAAAATAACAGAGAAACGAAATACACAGGTCAAACGCACGTTTGACCCCCTTTAAACGCACGTTTGCCTCGAACGGGCGTTTACTGATTCCCAAACGCTCGTCCGTGAAAAACAGTCACATCCTGTATCAAAAGTCAGGAACTCAAACGCTCGTCCCTGGTTCTCAAACGATCGTTTGAATGACCACGATCTTAAACGCCCATTTGCCCCTGTGCAAACGCTCGTTTGCCTGGGTTTTTGCCCAGAAAAATCAGCAACTGTCGAATACGATTTCCAACCCTTTTCCTTCCCCAAAATCCAACACAAACAGATCCCCACCAACGAAAATAAACACACAAAAGTGTTCTATAGCCTCCCACACTACTAAGGTAGTGCTTTTACAAGAGTTTAACAACAAATTAACCCCTACATCGAACCTTTACTTTACCAAAACATAATCAAAGCAATAGAGAAGATTTTCTTACTTGTTTCCAAGCAATCTTTAAAGCAAAACACCAAAAGGCTGCGGTCGTTCTCAAATTTCCACCCAACACCTAATTAATCCATAATCAATTCAAGAACTAATTAGGATTAAGGTTTCTAACTACTCAAGGCTACGAACTACACAACTCCTTTCAGCCAAACACGATCAAACGTGAAAAACTCAGATTTAGGGTCAAATTCATACCTTGATAAAAACCGGAATTCTTAGTATCAAAACGATCATTGCCTTCTTACGATGCTCCTGCTTCGGTTGAATCTAAAAACGGAGTAGTAATGAATCACGAATTTCAGAAAGTCTCTTGCCTTCTATCTTTTGCTCTCAAGCTCTGACTTTGAGCGTTAAACGTTTCTGATAACCTATTGATTGGTGGAGAGGTTATTTCCTAATAAACCTCCCACTAATTAATAGTAATTGACACCCATAATTCCCCTTAATTAAAAATCGTCCCAAAGAAGAGTATATATATATATATTCGAAAATTTTATATATATATATATATATATATATATATATATATATATATATATATATATATATATATATATATATATATATATATATATATAATACTTTACAACTTAAATCCATAAAAGAAATAAATATAATATTTCGTTCTCGCAAATTGACACGTCTGCCCTTTTCCGAGAATCGAAATATTACAAAAATAGTATAACAACCTTAAATGATATGGTAGGGGTATGTTTAATATGTATTAAATGATGTATTGATCTTTTAAATGAATATTTTTTATGAGATGATTCAATTTCAAAAAATAGATACTTTTTTGGGACATAGATAGTAAGAAGACAAGTTAATTACACGTGGGCTCACAAGAATTACATTTGATTGTGGGAAAGAGACATCTAAAAGGTGTTTACTAATCCCCTCAAAAAAAAAAGGAAAATGCTATGTCCACTACACAAAAGTGTAGTGGATGATGTAGTGAATGATCCTGTCCACAGATTGAAGATATAAATATTTTTTTTTTGTGGGTCCTGACTAAATGTGTGGTGTGGATGATGTTGTGGATGATGTAGTGGAGGTAAATGTAGTGTATGTAGCACTACCGAAAAAAAAAAGGTGTTTACTATTGACTTTAAACCCTTTTTTTTCCGGCTAAATGGTGAGCTGAATTATATGTGTCTTTTTATACTGCTTCCATTCTAAAATGTAAATTCATTTAATTTTTTAGTTTTGTCACATAATAGAAGTCTATTTAGAAAACCTATGAAGTATTTATTGCATCTTTCTCCTCTTACCCTTCATTTATTATATATACTCGCATACTTTTCATTACTTTGCATTAATAATAGTCAAATGTCATTTTAGACCTTTTTATTATCAAAATTAATGACACATAACCAATTTAATCAACTTTTTTAATCTATGTGAAAAGTCCAAACGGACTTATATTTTGGAAGGAAGATAGTACATTTTCTTACTCCATAGTATTAATGATTTTAGTTTTCCGATATATTTATTTTCCTTTTTCATAGTATTAATGATTTTAGTTTTCCGAATTTGATTTGGAAAATTCGATAATACCTTTTCAGATTTCCATTTTTTTTCATACCGCTCTCTTTTATGATATCTTTTTACTATTCCCCGTCATAAATTATGACGTCACTGTTATATAAAAAGACAGGACATACCAATGTAAATATATCAGTATCGCCAAGTTTCAAAATAACGGATCACCATGTTATAAGTGGGTTGGCCTTATTTTAGGGCTGTACCCTCATAAATAAGACGAACCCAATTTTAAATCCAATTTCACAAACAAGACTATCGACTTCACCGCCAAAATTCATTTCCCACTTTTCTCAGCCGGAAATACCTCAAATCCGTTGTTGACAACAGCGAGCTACCATATGGTAGGGTGGGTGATCGATAGCGTAAGGTTGGTATGGTAGAATGTATGAGATAGGGTAGGGTAGGAAAATGTTGGGTAATAGGCTGGTGGGTAGGGTAAGGTGGGGTGTGGTATGCTTGGGTAGTTGCTTGGTTGGGTAGGATCGGACGGTTGGAGAGGTATGGCGCGGTGAGGTGATATGTATGATGGGTAGTTGTAGGGAATAGTGAGATAAGGTGCAGTAAGGTAGTTAGGGTGACGTGTTGTTGGGTAGGTTGATAGATGATAATGTCAAAATTATCATGGGTTGCTTAGCGGTGGATTTATGGTGGATATCTGGCTATAAATGTGGTATAAGAGTGGTGGTGCACAGTGGTGAAGTGGAATTCACGGTGGTGCAAAGTAGAGAGAAGTAGAAAGTAAACTTTGAGAGAGTTTGCCTATGTATTGTATTAATGTCCCCTTATGAATATTACATTGAGCCTTTATTTACATGCAAGCCACATATTAGGGTTTAACTATACAAGTAAGTACAATGATATACTAATTAGGCTAATTATCGTCTGGCGGCACCGATAACACTTAGTCGTTTCTTGCATCCTTGTCTTGTCACCATTGGGTTGTAGCTTGCTCTTCTTTGCATTGCGGGCTCTGGTCTCTGGTGGACCTGATAGCCTGATGGGTCCGCGGGCTGGCCCTCTAGGAGCGGGGCTGGCCCTTTAGCTTAATGCTGTGCCGCGCGGGGCTGAAGGCTTAGGAGCGGGGCCAAGGGTTCGCGGTCCCAAATTGACTTGTGGGTTCACGGACTACAGTGGCCGGTGGCCTTATCCGTTATTCTGGTGATCGACGGACCCGAATAAAGATCTGTGGGCTAGATTACGGTTCAGGCATATCAATAGGGTAGGACGGAGTGAGGTAGAGTGGTGAGTAGGGTAGAGTGGGGTGGGGTAGGGTGAGGTGGTGGGTATGGTAAGGAAGGGGTGGGGTGGATAAGGAATGGTAAAGTATGGTTGGTATGTGGATAGTGAGATTGAGTAAGGTCGGGTGGGTGGATATGTAACGACTGGTGGGGTGATAGGTATGACGGGTGGTATGTAAGGAATGAGAGATTCGGTGGATGGGGTAGGGTGGAATAGGTTGGGTGAGATGTAATACGGTAAGTTTGTACGGTAAAGTAGGATATTGTAAGCTGATGATAGTGTTGAAGTTGCTTAAAATGTTAATTATCTATCTTCCCATCAGTTTAAATTTTTGGTAGATATGACAATTCAACATTGTATCAGAGCGGGAGGTCGCGAGATCAATCCTTACCTAATCCTACTTCCACGCTGCTCAACCATCCACCCTACCCTACCTTATTTACTCTACCCTACCCATCCTACCTTACCTCAACCATCCCACATTATCTCTCATTATCTACTGTCACTTGATGTGACGTCTATTATAACTTTTCATTTAATTCCGCAAAACAAACGTGTCATATAGGATTCACTTCATGCTACCAACTTCTCAAAGTTTGCCACTTCTTTACCATATATCGTAAGAACTTGACCGCTTTACTCAACTTCCAATTTTGGTCCAAATTTTGCCATTTGTCAATTTTCACAATCCATAGCCAATAACCGTCTTAGGCCTACTTCTAAGCTGTCCAAGAATCCCCTTCTCCTTGTTGGTTTCGCCACGTTGTGTTTTATCGTTAAAGTAATCGCCAAATTTCCATACACCTTAAAAAAATAAAAATAAAAAAAAAAAAAAAAAAGATGCAATTCTTACTTACCAAAATCCTACACCAAAAAATTAAAAAAAAAAAAAAAAAAAAAAAAAGATGCAATAAGAAGCACTTTCTTTAAACCTCTTCCCATCTAACTTCTACTTACCAAAATCCTACACCAAAAAATATAACCTTTATATAAAGCCTCAAACCACCTGATTTATTTCCTCAACCTTACAAGTTAAGTTAAGTAACAACAACAACAACTCTCTCCTCCTAATTCAAAATCAATCCTCTCCCAAAACCATGGAGTGGATAAGAGGACACCTTATAGGCTCCGGCTCAACCGCCACCGTCTCATTCGCCACCACCACTCATGGCAGTACCGAACCGTTTGCCGCCAAGTCGATCGAGCTATCTAAGTCGGAAACTTTGCAAAGAGAGCAAGAAATTCTATCAATATTAGACCATCCTCACATAGTTAGCTACAAAGGGTATGATATCACTGAGGAAGACAACAAGCTGATGTATAATCTTAAGATGGAGTATTTGCCGGAGGGAACTCTTTCAGACGCGAATAGAAAGTCCGGTGGTGGCCACCGCGGGATTGAGGAACCGATGATTAGCTGCTATGCAAGGCAAATTGTTGAAGGGCTAGATTACTTGCATTCAATTGGGATTGTACATTGTGATATTAAAGGTCAAAATATCTTGATAGGCAAGAGTGGATGCAAAATTGCTGACTTTGGATGTGCCAAATGGTTAAAGAGTACTACTCCGGTCTCCGGAGTGCCGCCGCTGATCGCCGGAACGCCGTTGTTTATGGCACCAGAGGTGGCGCGTGGGGAAGAACAGGGGTGCCCTGCAGATATATGGGCACTTGGATGTACAATTCTTGAAATGGCTACAGGTTGTTCACCATGGCCAAATGCTACAAACGCAACATCATTGCTTTACAAAATCGCATTCCTAAATTGTTCCCCGGAGATCCCAGAAAATCTTTCGGATCAATTAAAGGATTTCTTAAGCAAATGTCTAAAAAGAAACCCGAAAGAACGGTGGACAGCTAAGCAACTTCTTAAGCATCAATTTGTTGATGGACTATTGAAAACGGAAAATCAAGAAATTTGCACAACATCATCTCCTACAAGCATTCTTGATCAAGATATTTGGAACTCAGTACATGAATCAGATCAAGACCATATGATGATCCCGGAGAAATCGGATGATTCGCCAGCTGGACGGCTAGGATTATTGATCATACAATCAGGTGAGCCCAATTGGACATGGGAAAGCAATTGGATCACAATCAGAGATCTGATAGAAGAGAAAGACGTGGACAGTTTATGTTGTGGATTAATGTCGGAATTAGTAGTTTGTGAGGGTAATTTGTTAAATGATAATTATGGATTAAGATGTGTGGATGTAAATTATAACAGGAAAAGGTGTACAAACGAAAGAGTTGTAAATAGTAATCTCGGGTTTGGGAGATACGAAAAGAAACAAAAGCTTAATCCAATTCATTTTTTATAATCTAGACTCGACTAGACTAGAAACGTGTTTCCCTCTATTTCACTTATCCTTTTTTTTTTTTTTAAAAGTTCTTTTTTCAAAACGACAAAATTTATATGGCGTTATCCAAAGCCCCATATGCCAGATATGCAACAGGCAACCGCCAACAAGGAAAAGAGTCGTGTTCTATTAACAATTAAAACGTGAAGGGAATGATACAAGTGAACAAAGACTTTACCTGCGTCAAAAACTTAACCGACATAAAAAAAAACAAAAAAAAAAAAAACAAAATTTAACCGACATAAATAAATAGAAAATAAAAAATTATCATCCCAAGAATAGTGTAATGTTATAAAAGCTTGTTGAGCTTTAGTAACGATGTCAGCTAGTTGATCTGGTGATGTTAGAATATAATATGTATTTATGATTGATATACTGATATAGTTGTGATACATCTAAGTGTAAGAGACTAGACACTAGATTTGTTTCTTGTATTATGGTTTACCTAGTTATATTAAGGACATCTGATGTTGAGTAATGGATGTAAGATGAATATTCCAAATCTATCTTATATTTTATCTTGTTATCGGAGCCACTAATGGGCGACGCTGCTGCGACATCAACGACGACGGTGCCACCCACCAACGCCGTCACAAACACTGGTGTGCCCACCACCACCAATGCTGGTGTGTCCACCACTCCTAATGTTACCACTCCCTCTCCATTTCCTCATTCGGATCCGAATTTTTCCTTCACCCCTGCCTCATTTGGTGATTTGTTCTCTCAACAGACTTTTCCGGCTGTTTCCACCTTCCCGGTGTTTGGAAATCGACCAGAGCTCTCACCCATACCTTCCTTTCTCAGATCTCCTTCACCTGCTCTCTCCAGCACACCTTTCACCGGTCATCTCACACAAACCTGTAATGTCAAGCTCACTCGTGATAACTACCTTCTATGGAAATATACAGTGCTCCCGGTGATTCGTGGTCATTGTCTTTCTTCTCGGGAATGTCACTCCACCTACTCGTTTTACTATTATTACTGGAATCGGCAATCCGGCATTTGATCTCTGGTAACAGATCGATTCCTTGCTCATAGGATGGCTCCTTAGCTCGATGGCAGAACAAGCCCTCTTGGAAGTCGTTGTATGTGAAACTTCCCGTGAAATCTGGACCACCCTTGAAACTCTGTTCAACTCTCATTCTGAGGACCGGATGCTGGAGTTCAAATCTGATCTATCTAGTTCTTAAAATGGTTCACAATCTATGGCCAATTTTCTGGCGTTGATGAAGTCCCACTCTGATAACCTAGCTGCTGCAGGTTATCCAATCAGCCGATCTGAGCTTATACTGCTACCTTAAGAGGTCTAGGTCGGGAATATGAAGCGGTTATCGTTAATCTCACAGCTCAAATAGGATCTTTAACTTGGCAGGATGTCCAGTCACAGTTTATTACACATGAACGACTGCTGACCCGTTTCAATGGTGCTACCCGAAATGGATCCTTAAATCTTGTTCAGAGTTCCCCCTCAGCTCATGTTGCGCAGAGTTCTGGTAAGATCTCCAACCCTAATGTTTTTGGACAATCTTATCAAGGTAATAGAGGTAGATGTGGTTGATCTAGAGGTGGAGGACGTTCAAATAAGGGTAGAGGGGGAGGCGGAACTGGAAATTTTGCTAACCCTGACAGCAATATGGTTTGTCAACTATGTGAGAAGATGGGTCACATTGTGACCTCTTGCTCGCACCATTTTGACCATGACTTTGTACCACCTGCTGCAAATTCCAACCCAAGACAGATCTCAGCTTTCACTGCTAGTCCTCAAACTGTGGGTGATAACTCCCGGTACATTGATAGTGGAGCTTCAGATCATGTGACCTCTGATCTGAATAACCTGCACCTCAACTCAGACTATATGGGCAACGATGCACTCATCGTAGGTAATGGTGAGAAACTATATATCCAACACATTGGTTCTAGTGTTATCCATACAAATTCTATCCCTCTTTACTTAAATAATCTGCAGTATCAGTGTCCATACTTGTACAGGTCTGCTATTGGAGGTCAGCAGTATTTAACCCTTACAAGACCTGACATTACTTTTGTTGTAAATTATCTCAGCCAGTTCATGCAGTAGCCCTCTGATGTCCATTGGCAGTATCTTAAAAGGATGCTGAGGTATGTGAAAGGGACAGTACATCTTGCTTTGCACATTAGACCTAGTTCCACACTCAATTTGGTTGGCTTTTCAGATGTTGATTGGGCTGTCAGCTCATATGACAGGAAGTCAGTAGCAGGGTATTGTGTCTATCTTGGAGAAAGTTTGATATCTTAGAGCTCAAAGAAGCAAAATATTATGTCAAAATCAAGTTGTGAATCAGAGTACATGTCTTTAGCCAACTTGGCTGTTGAAATGCAATGAGTACAACACTTGCTAAAAGAATTAGGTGTTAAGTTAATCAAGTCTCCAATTGCTTGGTGTGATAATACAAGTGCTGTTACAGTATAGAGGTTGAAGGGAATGTTGAGTGCAATCTACGGACACACTCAGCTGACACACAACAACATGCTGACGGTGTAAAAACACTTCAGCCTGCTGAGTATTTTAGTATAGTGTAATGTAGAAAACGTTTATCCAGTTATAGTTTGTTGTAACCGTTTGTAACTTACTTCTAACTGATCCATGAGGCGTATGAAGCTATAAATACCCCATGATCAGCTGCATTGTAATAAAACTTGTAACTTTCAGTTTATCCATGATAATTCCGTATTTTTATTTTCAATTTATAATTTTATAAACTTCATCAAGTGCTGCTGATCTTGCTCTCAATCATGTCTACCATGACAGGACCAAGCACATTGAAATAGATTTGCACTATGTCAGAAATCAAGTTTTGGAGAAGAAGCTGAAAGTTCAATACACTCCCAGCTCAGATCAGATAGCTGATGTTCTGACAAAATCCCTGTCCACTGCTGCTTTCCAGAACTTCAAGAACAAACTTAATGTTGTACCTAGACCATCAAGTTTGAGTGGGGGGGGGGGGGGGGTGTTAGAATATAATATGTATTTGTGATTGGTAGACTTGTATGGCTGTGATACATCCATGTAGGAGATCAGTCACTAGAATTGTTTATTGTATTATGGATTACCTAATTGTAATAAGGACATCTGATGTTGAGTAATGAATGTAAGATGAATATTCCAAATCTTTCTTAGATTTTATCTGGTGACCTTACATTAATCAATTTAACCAATCAAATTGTAGTTTTTTCTCAAATTACATGATAATCTATTTTAATGTGCATGTTTGGTTCTCATGAAAAACAAGATTGTGTGTTATGTGCACTGCACTTGCAATGTCGTACTACATCTGAATTGGTTGTTTAACCTGTACTTGCAAGTCTTTAAGGTGCTACACAATCCGTAGAAGTTCACATACTCCTAAAGTCATTGCCCTATATTTTGCTTCACCTGAACTCCTGGAAATTGTAGGATGCTTTATGGATGTACTTCCAAGTTATTAAGAATCGTCATAAGAAAACACAATAGCCAGTAATGGATTTCCTTACGTCTGGGTATCTACCCCAATCAGAGTCTGTGTAAGCTAGTAGTTGAAGGTACTCTTAGTAGGAAAAAGTAGGGCTTGACCCGGAGCTATTGTGATAAATCTAAGTAGTCTTTATGCGGTTTTGGAATGATTAACAGTAGGTGTGTTAAGGAACTGAATCGATTGATTGAAAGTGTAACATAAATTTGGCATCGTAATTGTCAAATATAAAAGTTTACCAAATAAAACTTGTATACATAGAGTGTTATCCGGCAATAAGTCCTAAGCCTTCTTGTTGTAAAGTTTGTTTGGATTGAATAGGATTTTTTTACTAGTTTACTACTCAGGAAATCATGTTTTTCGAGAAGTTCTAAAGCATATTTTCTTTGATTAACCGCAATTCCTTCCTTGCTTACTCCGTGACACTTCTAATCCAAAGAAGTATTTCAACTCTCCAAGATCTTTGATCCAAAATAGTTCATACATGTATTTCTTGAATTCTTGTATGAGAGCAATGTTAGGATTAGCTAAAACAATATCATCAACATAATTTTTTCACACCTTTTATTTCAAGTTTACCTTTCATTATTCATCCTGTTGTCTTTCACATTCACATTCACAATCACATTCATTAACATAAAATTTTCACATCTTTTAAGTTCACCCATTTGTTACTTTTGATATATAAAAAAACATATATAATTCAGTTCAACACGGTGAGTTATTACCATAAAAAATAAAAAATAAAAAATAAAAAATGGTGAGTTATATTAATATAACTCACCCGCCATACATGAATAGTCTATTAGCTCATCCAAAAATAAATTATGAATCAATCATTATCCACAAGATTAAAATGAAGTGATAGTTATCTGTTTGACACCTATTTGTATAAACCGACACAATGAAGAACTATCGACTTGTCATCTTGGCGTTGCAACTACATCAAACTTTTTATATATATACAAAAAAGTATAATAGCACACGTCGACAAATTTATGCGTGATAATGAATGGGGAAAACGTCACTTCTCACTTTCAGCTTTGCGTATAGATACTTTGTTAATTATATATGCTTCATTTTGTATAATTGTATACAAGAAAGAAACCTATCATATATTAATATATAGTTGGTTGGGATAATGGATTGGCTTCAACGACCTTTGCTCAATTTGCTTCCACCTGATTCCTCTTTTTGTTGACTTTTTTTTTTTTAATTAATGAGTAAAAGAGGCTAAACAAGAATGATTATAACGAATATACCAAGTATAAACCCTTACACCTGTTATACCATACATAATTTATATATTAGTATTTGCGTTGTGTATCCAATATAAGTAATTATACTCCACGATGAAAACTGTAAAATATCGACATGAACCGTAATACCCTGCTTTCGGAACCGAGTTCTTAACCGAAAATGTTTTGTTCGACATACAAATTTTAGAATAAATTCAAAAATCACGTAAGTTTAAGTTCATATCTGTTAAAGTGTTCCGTATTGGGAGCTTTAGATTGTTTCACCCAACATATTAAGAGATGGACTTCCCTCACCTAGGATTTGGGGATGAGGCTCCTCCTCTTATATGTGTTCGGGTCTAGATTTTCTACATGGTATCAGAGTCATCCCTTAATTGTGCAAGTGTTGACCTCTTTGTTGGCCTTAAGAGTGCCCCGGCCCACACTTGAGGGGGCGTGTTAAAGTGTCCCGCATTGGGAGCTTTAGATTGTTTCACCCACCATATTAAGAGATGGACTTCCCTCACCTCAAAACCTAGGTTTTGGGGATGAGACCCTTCCTCTTATATGAGTTTGGGCCTAGATTTTCTACAATATCAGAGAAAATAATTGTGGAAAAAAAAGTTGAAGCTCGGGAAATAGATCATCAAGATATTAACACGTGTCCCTTCCACAACTACCATCTTCAGAAAACCGGACCCAGAACAGTTCGACCAGGTCGTGACCAACAACTACTCTAAGGATATAGTGATGGTTAGTTTTGACTACTCTAAGGATATAGTCATGGTTAGTTTTTGCCCCTGTTTGTACAGTTTTTTTTACAGCTGCTTGATTTAATAAAATATCCGGTTTATACCAAAACAATTATAAAAAATACAGTAAAAATACATGATCTTTAAATAAAAACATATTTTTATAGAAGATTTCCTAACCTTAATTAAATCCACATAAACTATCAACAACACGACAACAATGAACTCGCCCTGGTCGTGATCACGAGGAGGGAGCTCGTGTCAACGACTTTTGGGAACAAATTAAAGATTTTGAAGCTTTTCTCTTCTTAAAGATAATGAAAACTTTCAAAACTTAGAAGAAAAGAAAATGAAAAACTTATTTTCGAAAAACCGGACATACCCTTACAAATAGACCCGTCCAAATGAGCAAACCGGACCGGACCGGAACCGGAACCGGCGGTTTGGTTTTCTGCCGGTTTGGGCCGGTTGACAAACCGGCGGTTGAACAAACCGGCATTTGAAGGTTGAAAACCACATATAAAGCGAATGTAATATATATATATATATATATATATTTTTATAAATAGTTTTTTATTCGGTTTTTTATAATATTAATATTGTGTTATTTTATTTATATGTAAATAATGTTATTTTTAAAATTTGTGTTATTTTTTCAACGCTTGTACCGGTAATTCGGTTGCCTACGTATCTTTTATATGTAATCGTGTCGGAGGCACAACACATATAAAAAAATCAAAGCGAACGTAGTTCTTATTGTTTTTTTTAGTCTTTTATTTATAGTTTTTTTTAAGTCTTTTATAGTTTTTTTTATAAGTTTTTAGAGTCGATTTTAAGTACACGTTGATTATAAATGTTGTTTTATTAAATATTACGTGAGATATATTGTGTTGTTTTTCTTATATGTAAATTGTGTTGTTTTTTCAACGCTTGTACCGGTAATTCAGTTGCCTACGTATCTTTTATACGTAATCGTGTCGGAGGCACAACACATATAAAAATATCAAAGCGAACATAGTTCTTATTATTTTTTTAGTCTTTTATAGTTTGTTGTAAAGGTTTTTATATATTTTTTTATTATTGTTTTTTTAAAGTCTTTTATAGTGTTTTTTATAAGTTTTTTGAGTCGGTTTTAAGTATACGTTGATTATAAATGTTGTTTTATTAAATATTACGTGAGATATATTGTGTTGTTTTTCTTATATGTAAATTGTGTTATTTTTTCAACGCTTGTACCGGTAATTCGGTTGCCTACGTATCTTTTATATGTAATCATGTCGGAGGCACAACACATATAAAAAAATCAAAGCACAACACATATAGGATTCGGTTTCACAACCTTCAAATGTTGTGTTTAAAAATTTGGATATCTGTGTACGTTGATCGAATGATGCTGTCGCTCCCTTCTGTCGTTTCGAATTCATTTTATCCAGAACTTTTTGAATTCCCCGCAAGACACCTACAGGGTTAGTAGAAGCACTCGCGGATGGATTGGGAACCGCGTCGTTTCTCTTTCCATACATACGCTCATATTTAACATACAAAGTGTTTAATAAATTTTCAAGTCTAACTACTTCAACTGTAAAATCTACCGGGGGCACATTATGAGTATCAGACAAAGCATCATTGTTAAGGGTGAAATTCTATGGTTTTTAAGAGTATATTTTATGATATTTTCCCTCTTAATTGTATAATTTGCATAAAAAATAGGTCTTATATTGAAATATTGAGCAAACGATGTTTTTAAAGACTTAATCGCAATATTGATATAATCATGTGGTTTTATGGTGAAATTATGATTATATGGACTTTATTACAGTTTGCGACATTTTCCATGTGTTATAGGTGCAATTATAAGGCTCAAATGATGATTTAAAGAAATTAAAATTCGAGCTAAGTGATTGAAGAAAGAGATAATGATCAAGTGGAGTGAAGAAAAAGAGATAAATATGAAGAAATCACCTTCAAGTCACCCTGAACGAGCGTCTATACTCAGTCCATACTCCGTCCAGATCAAACGGGCGTCTGAAATGTCGAACGAGCGTCCAAGGTGCCAAAAAGAGATCAGAGAGTTTGAACTGAGGACGGACGAGCGTCTGAAGAGAGTTCAAGAAAGTGAACGAGCGTCCACCGGGACCGAACGCTCGTCCGTCCACCGACTCGCCGTAACCGACTTTAACCTCTATAAATACCTGCCTATTTTCGCACATATGAACAACAATTCGACATTATACAAACCCTAAACCCTAGGGGCGGCTAAGGCTGCGGTTTTACTTCTTTTCCTTTCACTTTTCTGCAATTTTAAATTAGATTAGTTTAGAGCATTTTTTATGTTCTTTTTCTGCAAAACTGAGCTGCTGAGGATGCTCAGGAGCTAAAGCTTCTTTCAAACGAGAATTGTGAAGCCATCAACTTGGATTGATTTCTGTGTTTCGATTATACTGTGAGTGATTTATTAAGGTTGTTTCTTATTTATGTTTATCCATGTTTAATTGCGTTTATATCGGAAGATTTGCATGTATGATTATGTTTATGATTGATGGAAGTCATGATTAACCTTTAGATCACCATAGATAAGAATAGTCCTTAGATTTATAATAACGGAAGTTAATAAGTCTAATCACTAGATTTAAACGTAAAAGTTGACACCTTCGATCTTAAAACGCGTTAATCTAGCATTGGAAGATACTAGGTTAAAAGATGAATTACCTAAGGAATTAGGGTTCATGTTTAGGTAAGGTGAATCACAACCTAGATAAATACCACACATAATCGAGATAGGAGATCAATACATGTTGATAGGTGGATCAATCCTCGTTTGCCTTTTATAATTTGATTTTAAATCCTTGCGACTTGAGTTTTGTTTAGCTTTAATTTAGTTTACTTTTTGCACGTAGTTTAGTTTAGTTAATAAGTTCGTTACCCGTATCTTTCCTAGCATTGGTGTTCAGCCTCTGTCTAGTTTAGTTTTCTGCATATTTGTTTAGTATAATTCCCTGTTTAGTTTTCGTGACATAGTTAGTTAAAACAAAAGCTAGGATTAACAACAGCCTAGTTCCCCGTAAGATCGACCCGGCATTAACCACTATTACTACGATCCTTATACTTGAGGTTAACCGGATTATTACTTGTTTATTTTGTGTTAATAAAATCCGTGACAAGTTTTTGGCGCCGTTGCCGGGGACCCGGACGGTTGCCTAGTTTTTGTTTTTAGTTTTCCCTGTTTTTAGTTAATAATTGTCTAGGTTATTAGGATATTAGGGTTTTAAATTTAGGGTTTAAGGTTTTGTGATTAGTTTTTCTTCTCCTCTATCTGTCTCTGCAATTTTCTGCTTATGTTCTTATTTTTCCCGCTACCGAACGGGCGTCTGGTTCATCAAACGCCCGTCCACTGGAAAAATATCATCTCTGTATCAATTTTTCAACTTAGACGGGCGTCCAAAGATTTTGAACGCCCAGACGAGCGTTTGGACATCCAAACGCCCGTCCAGTCCAAATTTTGGGCAGACGCCCGTCCAAATATCTGGACGTCCGTCTGACCCTTCCTTTCTTAAAATTTTTTTTATTTCCTTTCTTTTCTTTTCCTCTCTTAGGCTTTTAATCTTTTAGTTAAGGTTTTAATTTCTTTAGTTTTTAGGTTCAATACCTTGAGTTGGGTTTCGGTTTATGCAAACTCGAAGTCAGAAAGGACCATTACTCTTTTCACCTGACCTCGAGCGGACCATAGTCCGACCAAATAGGCGGAAACTTCGTTTTACCGATCCTTCGGACGAAGGAAGTTCAGCCGATCAAGATATTGAACGGAATTTGATAAAAGAGATCGAAGAAATAGTAATAATGGCGGCAGAAGATCGACGTACGTTGGCAGACTACGCCATGCCTGGTGCAGTCACTGTCAACCCGGCTATAGTCTTGCCCGCCATTACAGCTCACACATTCGAACTCAAGCCAGGACTCATCCAGATGATGCAGAATGCATCAATTTTTCTTGGCTACCAATCTGAAAATCCGCATACCCACTTACATGCGTTCTTAGAGATATGCGGTACCACCCGCATCCAAGGAGTAAGTGAGGATGCGATCAAGCTTAAACTGTTTCCTTTCTCTCTGAAGGGAGAGGCTAGGGAGTGGTATCACTCTCTCCCTTCTGAATCCATCACTACCTGGGCCGGACTTGAAAAAGAATTTCTAAGTCAATATTTTCCCCCTTCAAAGACAGCCCAGTGTCTGAATGAAATTTTCACATTCTATCAGAAGGAAAATGAATCTTTCTTCGAGGCATGGAAAAGGTTTAAGTCACTTCTGCGTAAATGTCCCCACCATGGCTTGCCTTTGGAAAGGCAAGTCAATACTTTCTTTAGTGGTTTGACCGAGCTTGCTAAAGGCATGGTCAACAGTTCATCTCGTGGGGCGTTTCTGAAAAAGACGCCTGATGAGGGGTGGGCATTGTTCGAGGACATTGCCAAATACAATTATGCCCCCTCCTATCAAGCAATACAGGCACCTCCTCCTCCTCCCAAGGTTGAAGAGGTGAATGTTCAAAATCTCATTGCCATGAAGCAGGTGGCAAATTCTCAAATGACAGCGTCTCAGAATTGTCCCAATCCGAGTTATCAGGCTCTTTCACTTTTACGAACTCTCGAGTTCTCAGACCGTGAAAATTGCCGTCGACCGGTCACATGTCCGGCCGGTGTCAATTTCAGCCCCTCTCGCTCATCAAGTCAATGCCGTTCATAATAATGGACAAGATAATCCAATCACATGCCAAGTATGTGATGATCCGGGGCACACTGCTCGCTTCTGTCCCATGATTGGGCAGAATGCTGAAATTAATGCTTTCTCTGGCCAGTCCAATCAGAGATTTAATAATCAATACTCTGGCCAGAGTAATTTTCAAAACCAGGGTTTTCATCAGAATCCAAATTTCAACCCCAATTCGAATTTTCAAAATAAGAGCTTTAATCGAAACCCTGGGTTCAATCAGAACCAGAACTCCAATTTTTCGAATCCACAACAAAGGTTCAATCAGAATTGGCCTGCCAATTCTAATTCTCAGTTTGAAACTCGGCCTAGCCAGCCATCTCCCCAGAACTTCCAAAACTCTCAAGGCCCCTCCCACTCAAATGATATAAAAGCCGAATGGAATTCATTTCGGGAGGAGCAAAGCAGGACGATGAAAAGTCTTGAGAGGCAAATCGGGCACCTGGACCGAGCAGCGGTTAGCTTTCGGACCGTCGGGACAATTTGCCCGCCTTTACGGAAAAGAATCCAAAAGGCGGTCGGGTTGCTCAAAGCCGATATAAGCAACAGCCAATGTACTGACCTCGTGCCAACAATGCAATACGGTAAAGAGGAGGCCAGTGCGATGAATTTAAGAAGTGGCACTCAGCTGAGTGGTCCCCCTGGCTTCCAGGGAAACCACTAGCCCCTCCTGCCAATGATGGTGTAGGAGGGGAAGTTGAGCACCCATTATCCCCTGTCCTGCAAGAGCACACTCGGGTGGCTGATTCCCCGAGAAATGAAAGAGTTGAAACGCCTCAGGTGGCTGTACCCCTGCGGAAAAAAGATTCGGTTGAGAGTCAGGTGGCTGATCCCCTGACTAATACGAAGTCTGAAAAAGTGGTGAGGTGGAAAGATCTGGAAGACAAGGCCGTAAGTGCATCCTCAAAGAAAGTCTTTTCTGAGAGTGACCTTAAAAAGCTTCCATTTCCACCTAGAAAAAGCAACATTCCCTTGCATGAAGATAAGAAGTACGAAAAGGTGCTTAACTTGCTGAAAAATACTCAAAGTTAATCTTCCACTCTCGGTTTTGGTTGAAATGCCTAAGTATACCAAGTTTATCAAGGATGTTGTTTCTTCTAAAAAGAAGTTAGCGAGACATGGATCGAGCAATTGGTGAGGACTCGCTCAATGGTCAATTATCAAGACTTACCAATCAAAGAGGGTGACCCTGTGCAAGTTTGTGCTCACATTGCGATGGGAGGCCTAGTCTTCCCAAATTCTTTATGTGACCCGGGGGCATCCATCGCCTTGATGCCGTTGTCCGTTTGCAATCGCCTTGGTTTACAAGATCTTCTAGAACCCACCACCATGAACCTTCAGTTCACCGATAGATCTTCCAAGAAAGTTTCAGGGATCCTGAAAGACGTATTAGTTCAAATTGATAGGTTTACCTTCCCAGTTGACTGGTACGTCTTAAATATGGAGAAAGGTGAGGATGTTCCCCTGATTCTTGGAAGACCCTTCCTTTCTAAAGCTAGAGCCCTCATCGATTGTGATGGTGGGCAAGTAACTATTCGAGTTGGTGACCAGGAGGTGAGCTATAGTGTCTCTAAATCTATTCAAGTACCCTCTGGTTCTCTAACCGGCTTTTCCATTGAGGAGTCAATTACTGACTTCAATGACTGTCTGGACGAGCAAGTCAAGGCTGTGGAGGCGGAATATGAGCGATTGATCGATAATCTGAATAGTCATGATGTGGTTAATCTAGATCAGTTAGCAGCTGACTTTGAGGATGAGTTATTAAGAGAAGAAGCTTTGGCAGTGGAGCCACTAAGTAAGCTCAGCAATGCTGAGTTGAAAAGTGGAGGGCTTAAATCGAGTTTAGAGGATCCCCCCGCAGATCTAGTTCTGAAGCCGTTGCCTAAACATCTTAAGTATGTGTTCCTACGTGAGGGGGACAAGCTTCCCTTGATCATATCTGCCAAGCTATCTCGAATAGAAGAGCTGAAACTGTTAACCGTCTTGCAAAAAAACGAAAGAGCCTTTGGATGGCAGGTGGGAGATATCCGAGGAATATCTCCTGACATCTGCATGCACAAGATCAAGACTAGTGAGGGTGCTAAATGTGTAAGACAGCCCCAAAGGAGGCTTAACCCTCACATGCAAGAAGTAGTCAAGAAGGAGATCATCAAACTTCTAGATATGGGTATCATATACGCCATCGCTGACAGTGAATGGGTATCCCCTACTCAAGTAGTCCCCAAAAAAGGAGGGATTACTATTGAGAAGAACGAGAAAGGAGAAGAGATAGCATTGAGGCTCGTTACAAGCTATAGAGTCTGTATTGACTATAGAAAACTCAATGAGGTCACAATGAAAGATCATTTCCCCCTTCCTTTCATTGACCAGATGCTTGAGCGTCTGGCGGGGCACGCATTCTACTGTTTCCTGGATGGATATTCAGGATACTTCCAGATACCCATCGATCCTATTGACCAAGAGAAGACCACTTTCACCGCTTCTTATGGTACATTCGCTTACGTGCGAATGCCATTTGGTCTCTCGTAATGCCCCACCACCTTTCAAAGGTGTATGATGGCTATCTTTGACGGGCTAGTCGAAAAGTGTATGGAGATTTTCATGGACGATTTTTCGGTCTTTGGTCAATCCTTCGATGATTGCCTCGCTAATCTTGATCAGGTGTTATCTAGATGTGTGGAAAAGAACTTAGTACTCAATTGGGAGAAATGCCATTTCATGGTAGATGAAGGAATAGTTCTTGGCCACAAAGTGTCGTCCAAAGGTATCGAGGTATATAGGGCTAAGGTGGAAGCTATCGAAAAGATGAGTTATCCTAAGAGCGTTCGCGAAGTCAGAGGTTTTCTCGGACATGTCGGCTTCTATAGGAGATTCATTCAGGACTTTTCAAAGATCGCCAAGCCCCTGTCTACCTTACTTAAGGAAGACGTTACATTCGCCTTTGATGATAGCTGCAAGCAAGCGTTTGAGGAGCTTAAGAGTCGATTAATCTCCGCTCCAGTTCTTATATCGCCTGACTGGAACCTACCCTTCGAGCTTATGTGCGATGCATCCAACTATGCAGTTGGTGCAGTTTTAGGCCAAAGGATCGAAGGAAAATTCCAGCCTATCTATTATGCCAGTCACACACTGAGCCCCGCACACGTTAACTACACGACAACTGAAAAGGAATTGTTGGCTGTGGTATTCGCCATGGACAAATTCTGTAGTTACTTGTTAGGTGCCGTAATCACTGTATGGACTGACCACGCTGCGCTGCGCTATCTCATGACCAAGAAAGAAGCTAAACCGCGCCTACTATGTTGGATACTGATCCTACAAGAGTTCGATGTTCACATTAAAGACAAAAAGGGCAGTGAAAACGTAGTGGCGGATCATGTTTCTAGGATGTTAACTGAGGAAAAGGGTGATCCTGATGATATAGATCTTTACTTTCCTCTAGAAAACATCATGCTTATTGATGGTTGTGCTCCAGACGTCCCATGGTATTCCTCCATCGTCAACTACCTTCATTCCCAATATCTTGACCCTGAAATGTCTTATCAAGAGAAGAAGAAGTTCCTCTCCGATATGAAATCTTTCGTTTGGGATGAACCTTACCTCTTCAAAATCTGTAAAGATGGTTTGCTTAAGAGATGTGTTCCGGAATCTGAGCAACGTGATGTCATTGAGCAATGCCATAGTGGACCCACAGGTGGTCACTTTGGTCCTTGGAAAACGGTTGCGAAGATCTTCCAGTCCGGTTTCTACTGGCCAACGATCTTTAAGGACACGGAAGCTTTCTGTAAAGCTTGTGATAGGTGCCAAAGAACCGGTACTCTAACAAGGCGGTTTGACATGCCATTGAAACCCATTCTTGAATGCGAAGTCTTTGATGTATGGGGGATTGACTTTATGGGTCCATTCCCATCTTCCTATGGGAATAAATACATCTTAGTCTGCGTAGACTATGTATCGAAATGGGTGGAGGTAATAGCCACTCCTCGCAATGATCATAAAACGGTCATGAATTTTCTAAAGAAGAATATCTTTGTGAGGTTTGGATGTCCACGTGCCCTGATTAATGATGAAGGGACGCACTTTTGTAACCGACCTTTGGAAAAAGTCCTCGAGAAGTATGGTGTTCGTCACAAAACTGGCACACCATATCATCCGATGACTAGTGGTCGTTGAGCGAAGCAACCAGAGCTTGAAGAAGATCCTGGAGAAAACAGTGAACAGTCATAGAAAAGACTGGAGTCTAAAGTTGGATGATGTACTATGGGCATATCGAACTGCCTATAAGACCCCCATGGGTACATCACCCAACCAGATGGTTTATGGTAAATCGTGCCACTTACCAGTTGAGTTAGAGCACAGAGCTTATTGGGCTACAAAGTTTCTTAACTTCGATTCCCAATCCTGTGGCAAACACCGACTGCAGCAGTTGCATGAGTTGGACGAGTTTAGGCTTCAGGCTTACGAAAGTGCCAAGATCAGTAAGGACAAATGAAACTCCTTCACGACGCAAAGATCAAGAAGAGAGAATTTCAAGTTGGAGAGCACGTGTTACTTTACAATTCCAGGTTACATTTGTTCCCTGGGAAGTTAAGGACACGTTGGTCCGGTCCCTTTGAGATTCTCCAAATCATTCCTGGAGGCGTTCTAGAACTACGTGGTTATAGTAAACCGTTTCGAGTTAATGGTCAAAGGTGCAAGCACTATATAGGTGCACCTCAAGAAAAGCCTTTGATTGTTAAATTTCTCGATATCCTCGGGTGTAGCACCCCTAAAGTCGATGAGTTTGACGAGTTTTCGCCTGACTTGTTTTCTGAGGATGACGACACTGGTCCATCAGAAGAAGTTCTAGCCGGTAGTTGGGATATGGAGGAATATAAAAGGGAGCAAAAGCTTAAACGTCATCAGAGGAATTTACAAAGGAAGAAGTTAACCATAGGAAAGGTTAAACGTGTATGGAAAACTGTCAGAGAATTAATCCCATGCGTAAGATGATGTTTCTGCCGCCACACTACTGATGAGAGCTTACACGAAGTAATGGCTGGTAGAAAGGTGAAATGGCCTGATCCAGGCTAAGCTTCAACGGTGTCGAGCTAACGACATTAACCAAAAGCGCTACTAGGAGGCATCCTAGATATCCTTTATTATATTAGTTAAATTCTGTTTATGCTGTTAGTGTTATATTTATTTAAGTTTTAGTTTAATTAAGTTTTAGTTGACTAAGTTTTTCTGTTTACATCTGTCAGTTAGTTTGCTTTTTAGATATGGATTACGGAGTTCTTCCCGAGGAGTTCCCCATCATTAGTCGGATCCCACTGATTACAGTAGCTGATGGACCAGGAGGCACTATAGTCTTGCACGTAGATTTTGAGCTTAGTACCCGTACGAAGACCATCACCTATGTTCTCATTGTTCCCCGCTGTTCGGGAGGTAGTGACTTCACTACTGAGGAGCTACAGGAAGCTATAGGACGTCCATATACGGTCCTAAATGACCCTATGCTGACAGATCTAGCGCTGGTACTACAGGCTTCACATTTTAGAGGTTTAGAGGTAGCTGTAGATGACTGGGGCGTACAAGACGACTTTGATTTCCCTCCTGCTATTGATATGCTTCGTCGTCTCATCCGTTTGGTGGATTGGGACGAGATTTATGCAGACTAGCGTTAGTTAGGTTTGTTTCGTCGAGCCCCGACGTAAAACGGAAGCGCTTGGTGGGAGGCAACCCACTGTTTTATTCGTGTTTGTTTTATTTTCGAGTTCTTTTATGTTCGTAGCATTTCCGTTTGTACTTTTGAATTTTAAATTATCATTAATAAAAATTTCGCATTTAGTTGTTTTATATGAAAATTTTATAAAATTTTGCATTTTTCTTGGACGACCGTCTGGTGCTTCTGGACGCCCGTCCGACCCTCTGTTTTCATGGACACCCGACCAAGTTTTTGGACGCCCGTCTGGAAACAAAGCTTTCAATCCTGTATTCATCTTTTTAACCAGACGTTCGTCCACAAGGTCTGGACGCCCGTCTGGCCAATTCCCTCCAATCCTGTATTTGATTTTGGATCTTGGACGAGCGTCCACTTCAATGGACGCCCGTCCAGTTCATACGGATTTCCAGTAGACGCCCGTCCACTGAGTTGGACGAGCGTCCAACCCCTGTCTATATATATACCTGCACCCCCTTGAACCTTCACTTTTCTGATTTTTCAAAAGGAGAAACCGACTCTTGCCCTCCTCTCAACCTAAATCCCTCGATTCTACACCAAATTGGGCGATTTCAAGTGCTATAGGACGCCCTTGACACCCTCTCATCAATTTTCAAAGCCAAATTCCCCAACATTCCATATTTTTTAAGAATCGGCCGCCTGTATAGTCCGACCTTGTTCAACAAAAAAAATCGGATTTTTGGGAACAAATTGGGTTGTTTTGGACATCTAGCAAGCATTATCTTCATCTACTCACCATCTTTGGTAAGTTTGTAGCAACTTTTCTCAGTTTCTTTCACGTTTTTGTGAGTTCGATCTTTGGGTCGGCTCATTTTCTAGAAATTTGTCTCATTTTGTGTTTTTCTTTTTGGTTGCTCTTTCTTTCTTCCTGTATGGTGTTGTGGTGATGTGGTGGTGATGGTTGTGGTGGTTGGTGTTGATGTGTTGCCTTGAAATCCCGATTTGGATGTTAAACGGGTACCCTTTGTTGTGAATTGGGACGATTTAGTGTTTGTGGTCCTTAAGGTTTAAATTATAGTGCGGGTGAAGGAAGTTCAGAAACAATTTGGTAAGGGTGTGGCTAGGGAGAGTGGTAAGAAGCGTAAAGAGTTGGACCCTCCCATAGTTGATCCGAATCGAGGTGTAGTAATCCGGGAGCAACCCTCTAGGGCTTCACAACAAGCTAGAGCTGATTTAAGAGACGAGTCCACCTCCGGGTCTGAAACTGATTATGATGTGCCCTTGGCACGGTTTGCTAAGACTGCCCAAGGTGGTGAGCCGTCTAGGGGTGAAACTGCTGAAAATGTTGCTAGGGAAGTTGACGCTGAACCTAGGACTGAGAGACCTCGAAAGAAAATGAGACCAGCTGTGCCTATCCCTATGCCTCGTCGGTTCGTAAATCCTAAAGCACACGAGGTCTACACCAAACACTATTTTGCTAGGAATATGTTGGTTGAGCGAGCGGTGATAGAAACAAAGGTGGATCCCGCTTTTGTGAAGTTGTTGAAGGATAGGAAATGGGAGGAATTGATGAAGATACCGACTACCCCGGTTAATGATTCGTTGGTTAGGGAGTTTTATGCTAATTTTTCGGAAACCGACTTAGACACGGGGGTGGTTATGGTTCGAGGCGTTAAGGTTCCATTTACACCGCAAGTGATTAATGCGCAGTATGGGTTGGAGGCATTTGACGGCTTGGACTATAAGGAGGAAATCAAGCGGAGACAGGATTCGGGACAGATCCCTGGAGGAGCTCCGATTACAAGTTTGCCCCGATGTTGCTTGGACGCTCGACCGGGTGGAGACCGTAAGGAGATTGTTACTACGGCATGGTCCGAAGATTGAGAGTCTATTGCCGCTTCATCCGAGTCGTTTATTGCCGAAGAACAATTTGACGCACTTTCACATAGGCGATCTTGGGATGATGTATGCTTTGGTTTTCAAGTTAAATGTCGATGTTGGACAAGCGATATATGATGAGTTGGTGTTTAGTCAGAAAAATTACAAGCGGAGCTTGATTGTCCCCCACTTGATTCATCAGATATGCATCGATGCCGGAGTGCCGGAGTATAGGCAGGATCACAAGCCTAAGAACCCGAGAGGTATTCAAAGAGAGAAAGTTCCGCCTACGGGTGAGACTGAGGCAGCCCGTGAGCCTGGTTCTTCTTCGGCACCACCTCCGGTTCCCTCCTTGTCTAGTTTATCTCCTGCGGAGAGGGCTCGGTACAGCATGGCCAACAGTCTACGAGATTGGATGACTGATATCCAGGAGACGCAGAAGAACATGATGTACGTGCTGAAGTGCATTGTGGAGGGCAAGAAACCGAGGGATATGCAGATTTTCAAGGAGAGTGATACGGAGTTCGTCTTTTCCGATGCGATCGAGCAGGTTATTGCCGATGTGCTTGAGGCGGAGAAAGAGCCTGATGATGAGGAGGTTGCGGAGGAGAGACGCACGGGACCGCATCGCCCGGTTACACGGCCCGCACCTTCATCGACGACGTCTACCGCCGCCGATTCCTCGCTCGTTCCTCCTCCGGCCGAGACTACTCCGGGCCTTTCTTGAGCTTTATCTCTTATTTTTCTCGATTTCATGTTGCACTTTCATGATACCCGTACTTTTCATTTTCTACGTTTACGGATCATGTAAGCCATAAGGCATCCCGACATTCTCGTTTTGATTTGTATTAACTTTATGATCATCGTTTTGTATGCTTACCGATGGTTCTTTTGTCTATTCGATTTCGATTTATTACCTTTTTCATTGTTGCGATATTATACCCCATTGTTCCCCCGAGGTATTTCTGGTTTCTCGAGTAGTGCGAATCTAGTTTTTGTCGAGCTCTCGGTTGAGTTCGGTTTGGACGTTGTTTCCGACGCTTTTGCGGGCGTTGTTTCTTTTCATGCTCCGGCCTGACCAACATCTCGATTTTCTACGCGCAAACAAACGCCTAAGTTCCTTCTTTCTTTATTTTTTCGCACAAATACGAGGACATGTTGATTTTTAAGTGTGGGGGAGGGGAATGGTCGACTATGTATTTATAATCATTTGTTTAATACGTATTGTTTCTATGAAAATGAGCTAATTTTTTTAAATTTTTCGACACTTTTGTTTTCGTTTTGTCCCGAGTAGGCAATTCAATTCGGTGTTCGTTATTTTTGATAGTTATCTATGCTTTATACCATATGTTTGATAAGTTAGATGTTTCACCCAACGCTATTTTGCACGAGCCATAGTGAATGACGAGCTAACTTATAAAGTTATACTCCGTTTTGGATTAGTGATTTTTGATTTTCTTATAAGTCATGTGCTTAGTGCCACGTTTATATCTCGAGAATTATGATAGTTTGTATTCAGTTCCGAGTATGTTATACTGTGAATATCTAGAAGTTTGAATGTGATAAGTAAAACGTGACTATTGTCAAATGCAAGTTGAGTAAATAATTGAATTAATTGTGTGTGTTGAAAGCTAGTCGATGATTTGAGTGCGGTAGGGTATGCCACGTATGTCCTATTCCACTATGATGACTAAAAGCTCACGACAGTTAGAAGAAGCTGCCTTATGATTGGAGTAAGGTAGGGGATTATCTCGAAATGTCCTATTCTGCTATGAGGGCAATAGCTTATTCTAATGTGTGTTTAAAAGTGAATAAGTTAAATCCACTTAAGAATTGGTATGAATTGAATATAAGACTTAGTTTTCGTATGTCTTATCCCCAGTATAAACTGATAGATATGCTGTAGGGATTATCCTCTGAGTGTTTCAGAATGGCTCTAGATATATTCGATCATTCTTTTCGGGATATGTCACGTTTGTAGGGTGCATCTTATGAGTGTCATTTCTTGCTAGTCTAGAGGGGGTATTAGCTAGTTTGCTTGATAAATTTCAAGCGTGGATTTAGTGGAAATTTATTATGGCTTTGCACACACACACCCGGGTTGAACCTCTAAGTTATTGAATGTATGTTATATTTGTTGAGATGTCTATATTTTCTCGAACCTTGGTTTCGTTTTGTTTTGCTCGGGACGAGCAAAAGCTAAGTGTGGGGGAGTTGTTAAGGGTGAAATTCTATGGTTTTTAAGAGTATATTTTATGATATTTTCCCTCTTAATTGTATAATTTGCATAATAAATAGGTCTTTGTGGAAATATTGGAAATATTACTCAGCAGACTCTGCTGAGCCTCAGGATTTCGTGCATAATATTTTGTACACCTTATTTAATTGTAAAAGACATATTAATTGTGATTCATATAAACAATTAATATGTCAAAC
This sequence comes from Gentiana straminea, assembly GCA_036785695.1. Classification (NCBI taxonomy): domain Eukaryota; kingdom Viridiplantae; phylum Streptophyta; class Magnoliopsida; order Gentianales; family Gentianaceae; genus Gentiana; species Gentiana straminea. The sequence goes on from JAVUPR010000135.1 coordinate 3,749,346, forward strand.
TCTAGTTTACTTTATGTCATAGACATAACTTTTACTTTTTACTTTTGCATGCTTGCCGCCCACATCTACATACTCAAGTGGCCGCCCAAGCTAGCTAGCTAGTCTCTCTATCTCAATTGTATCTATTTATACATCTTTTTACTCAATGAATAAACTAAGTTGAAGTTTACTCTTGTGTTTATCACATTCTCAAACTCTCTTCATGGTATCGAGCCTTACCGAGTTCTAAAATCCGCCGCAAAACTCGCTCTTTTTCGAAAAATGTCAACATTATCTCGAAGTTTCATCTTCTTCGTAGACTCACAATCGCCTCAGAGATCGGGATAACCGAACACTCTTCTTTTACAAATCATAAACTTGATGGTAACAATTACTTGCTATGGTCAAGGTCTATGAAAATGTATATCTCCGGCCGGGGCAAGACGGGATATCCGTCCGGTTCCAAACCCGCCTCGCTCGAAACCGACCCCAAGTTTGAAGCATGGGACACGTAAAATAACCAAGTCATGACCATCCTCACGAGGTCTATGACAAAAGAGATCGCTGAGAACTTCATGATGTATGACACTCGCTAAGGAAATCGGGACAATGCCGAGACCTTTACTCAAAAAAGGACAATACATCCGAAGTCTATGAACTCGAAGCTCGATTCAAAATTGCGTACAAGGGGATATGTCCGTAACTCAATACTTTAATCAACTATCTAAGGCATGGCAACACCTAGATATGTTGGAAACTCACCCCCGGAATGATGTTAAAGATGCCGCACTCTTTAAAGACATTATCGAGAAAAAGAGAGTATTCAAATTCCTTACCGGATCGAATCCTACTCTTGATGATGTCGAGGTAGAATTCTTGCTACTAAACCTCTTCCAAATCTCAAATCCATGTTTGCCGAGGTCAAACACGAGGAAAGCAGGAGGAAAGTGATGCCGCCGAACTCCCCGCCGACAACCCTATCGAAGGTACCGCCCGTCGAAGGTTAATGAGACTTACAGGAAGCCTACTGAGAAAGCTGGAAAGCTGGAAAGCTGTTCTGTGATCACTGCAAACGCACAAATCACACCAAGGACAATTGTTGGAAGCTACATGGCAAACCTACCCCCTCTAAAACCTCAAAACAAACCAGGGAAAGTCAAGGCAAACTTGTCGTGAAGAGGAGAATGACAAGAAGCCGAATGCTCGCCTTGTCGCCTTTAAAGCCTTTATTGCTCAAAGATCGGAAGGTAGCTCCCCTACCGAAATGGCCACTCATGCTAAAACAGTATATTTTACTCACCTCTTAGTAATGAGACTTGGATTGTTGATTCGGGGCTTCTTCCCATATGACCGGTAATAAAAACCTTATTACCCAATATATGCCATGCAACCAAATTCACGTAATTAAGACTCGCCGATGGTTCCGTGTCTTATGCAAAAGGTGTTGGGAAGGTTAAACTTACTAATCGATATATCTACGAATGTCCCGTTTGTTCCAAAGTTAGACCGTAACCTTATATCGTCAAGTAAACTCACTAAAGATCCGAATTGACCGTTGTTTTTAATAAGAATCAAGTGCACATTCCAGATCTTTCTTCTCAGAAGTGATTGGGCAAGCTAAACCCTCGCTCAGATCGTTTGTGATCAACCCCGTCGAAGACGTAAGATCGAAGAAGACCGCCTCGGCCACTCGCACTCAAAACCCGACAATATCATGTTATGGCATTATAGACTAGGACATCCAAGTTTTGGTTATTTAAAGTCTTTAATCCCCGAATTGTTTAAAGGATGTAATCTTAATGATCTTCAATGTGATATTTGTCAATTTGCTAAACTCACCAAATCTCGTGTATGCTAAGTTACCTCACTTGCCCTCTTCCCCTTTCACCCTAATTCACGGTGATGTATGGGGACCCTCAAGAGTGAAAAGTATAACAGAAAAAGGTGGTTTGTAACCTTCATTGATGATCATACCGTAAACACTTGGTCGTTCTTAATGAAAGACAAATCTGAAGTTGGACCTATCTTCCAAGAATTTTATCACATGGTCTCCACCCAATTTGATACTAAGATCAAGATCTTAAAGACTGATAATGCTCTGGAATACTATGAGTCTAACCTCAATAACTTCTTGACAAACAGAGGAATTGTTCATATCAGTAGTTGTGTGGAAACACCTCAACAGAATGGGGTTGCTGAAAGAAAGAACATGCATCTGCTGGAAATGGACAGATCAATCATGTTCACTACACATGTTCCTAAATACATGTGGGGTGAAGCTATATTGACTGCAACATATTTAATCAACAGACTTCCCAGCAGAGTGTTAGGTTTCAAAACTCCTCTCCAAACCCTGCTGACCACACACTCCTGCTCTCATCTTATTACCCAATTGCCTCCAAAGATCTTTGGTTGTACCGTGTTTGTTTATATCCATGCTCAACACGAAGTAAACTTGATCCTAAAGCTCATAAGTGCATTTTCCTTGGATATGCACAGACAGAAAGGTTACAAGTGTTACTCTCCTACCGAAAAGAAATTTTACAATTCTATGGATGTGAAATTCTTTGAAAGGACTCCATATTACAGCAAACCTACTGAGCCAGTCACTGATGGAAACCTGATTGAGATTGAACTAAGTCCGTTCCCTCAGCAAACCATTTACCCTCAGCAGAGTCCTAACCCTCAGCAGACTCATAACCTTCAGCATCCTGCGGATACTCACATTACTAACCCTCAGCAGACTCATAACCTTCAGCATCCTGCGGATACTCACACATCGACCCTCGGCCAGTCCGCCGACCCGTAGTCCGCCGACCCGAGCCCGCCGAACCAAAACCTCAAAGCAACCTCATCGAACCGAGTCCGCCGGACCTCGCCATCGACTCTCGGCGGTCATGCGAAGTGGATGACGACCTATTGCTCTAAGGAAAGGAAAAGATCATGCACCGATCATTCTATTCATACTTATTTATCTTATGATCGGTTGTCTCCGTCTTTGTCATGTTTACACAGACATGGACTCTCACTCTATCCCTAGAAATATTCATGAGGCCCTTCAAAATGATAAGTGGAAGGTCGTCGTTAAAACAGAGATGATCGCTCTCCGGATAATCATACTTGGGACCTCACAACTCTTCCCAAAGGCAAGAAAACAGTTAGCTGTAGATGGTTATTCACTATCAAATACAATGCTGATGGTAAAATTGACAAGTATAAAGCCAAATTGGTAGCAATGGGATTCACTCAAACTTATGGCATTGACTATAAGGAAACTTTTGCACCAATAGCAAAGCTCAACACTGTCAGGGTACTGATTTCCCTAGCTGTCCAACTTGACTGGCCTCTTCACCAATTGGACATCAAAAATGCCTTTCTAAATGGGGACCTCACTGAGGAGGTTTATATGACTGTACCCCCTGGTTTTATCAATCCTCATACTCAAGGCAAGGTGTGCAAACTGAGGAAATCTCTATATGACCTGAAGCAATCACCAAGGGCATGGTTTGGAAAACTCACTACTGTGGTTAAAGCTGCTGGATATCATCAATGCAACTCTGATCACACCATGTTTGTCAAGACAACCAACCAGAGGAGGTCCATTCTAATTGTATATGTGGATGATATCATCCTTACTGGAGATGACACTACTGAGATCCAGAACTTGAAGACTCTACTGGCAAAGGTGTTCCAAGTTAAAGATCTGGGCTACCTCAAGTACTTTCTTGGTATGGAAGTAGCTAGAAACACCAATGGCATTTCAGTCTCCCAAAGGAAGTGTGTCCTGGACCTACTGAAGGAAACTGGCATGATGGGATGCAAACCCGTCGTATCTCCAAGAGACCCGGCCATACCCTATCGCATGGTGACATTGTCGGGGAAAGAACAATATCAAAGGCTTGTAGGTAAACTCATATACCTTTCTCACACAAGACCCGATATTGCATATGGGGTCGGGCCTCGGTCGGTCAATTCATGCATTGCCCTACTGAGCAACATTGGGATGCAGTGAATAGGATACTGAGGTATTTAAAATCCACTCATGGCCAAGGCCTGCACTTCACCAAGTCTACTGATAGATCAATCAAGGTCTACACTGATGCTGATTGGGCTGGATGTCACATTGACAGGAGGTCTACCACAAGCTATTGCTCATATATATGGGGGAACCTGGTTACTTGGAGGAGCAAGAAACAACCTACTGTGTCAAGAAGCAAGGTCGAAGCCGAACTAAGGGCACTTGTACTTGGCATTTGTGAAGCTCTATGGCTAAAAAGTGGTACCGACCGAACTTCAAAGAACCGTATCGCAACCTATCACACTCGTTGTGATAATAATTCAGCCTTATGCATGGCGAAGATCCAGTCCATCATGATAAAACCAAGCATGTGGACATTGACAGACACTTTCTGAAGGAGAAGATTGATGCCAAGATTATTCAACTCCAGTATGTTCCCTCAGCAGATCAGAATGCTGATATTCTTACCAAGGCTATTCCACCTCTTATGTTCAGCAGACTAAGTAGCAAACTTGGCTGCATCAACATATACAGCCCAGTTTGAGGGGGGTGTGGAAATATTGGAAATATTACTCAGCAGACTCTGCTGAGCCTCAAGATTTTGTGCATAATATTTTGTACACCTTATTTAATTGTAAAAGACATATTAATTGTGATTCATATAAACAATTAATATGTCAAACTCTAATTTACTTTATGTCATAGACATAACTTTTACTTTTTACTTTTGCATGCTTGCCGCCCACATCTACATACTCAAGTGGCCGCCCAAGCTAGCTAGCTAGTCTCTCTATCTCAATTGTATCTATTTATACATCTTTATACTCAATGAATAAACTAAGTTGAAGTTTACTCTTGTGTTTATCACATTCTCAAACTCTCTTCAGTCTTATATTGAAATATTGAGCAAACGATGTTTTTAAAGACTTAATCGCAATATTGATATAATCATGTGGTTTTATGGTGAAATTATGATTATATGGACTTTATTACAGTTTGCGACATTTTCCATGTGTTATAGGTGCAATTATAAGGCTCAAATGATGATTTAAAGAAATTAAAATTCGAGCTAAGTGATTGAAGAAAGAGATAATGATCAAGTGGAGTGAAGAAAAAGAGATAAATATGAAGAAATCACCTTCAAGTCACCCTGAACGAGCGTCTATACTCAGTCCATACTCCGTCCAGATCAAACGGGCGTCTGAAATGTCGAACGAGCGTCCAAGGTGCCAAAAAGAGATCAGAGAGTTTGAACTGAGGACGGACGAGCGTCTGAAGAGAGTTCAAGAAAGTGAACGAGCGTCCACCAGACTGAACGCTCGTCCGTCCACCGACTCAGCCAGAACCGACTTTAACCTCTATAAATACCTGCTTATTTTCGCACATATGAACAACAATTCGACATTATACAAACCCTAAACCCTAGGGGCGGCTAAGGCTGCGGTTTTACTTCTTTTCCTTTCACTTTTCTGCAATTTTAAATTAGATTAGTTTAGAGCAGTTTTTATGTTCTTTTTCTGCAAAACTGAGTTGCTGAGGATGCTCAAGAGCTAAAGCTTCTTTCAAACGAGAATTGTGAAGCCATCAGCTTGGATTGATTTCTGTGTTTCGATTATACTGTGAGTGATTTATTAAGGTTGTTTCTTATTTATGTTTATCCATGTTTAATTGCGTTTATATCGGAAGATTTGCATGTATGATTATGTTTATGATTGATGGAAGTCATGATTAACCTTTAGATCACCATAGATAAGAATAGTCCTTAGATTTATAATAATGGAAGTTAATAAGTCTAATCACTAGATTTAAACGTAAAAGTTGACACCTTCGATCTTAAAACGCGTTAATCTAGCATTGGAAGATACTAGGTTAAAAGATGAATTACCTAAGGAATTAGGGTTCATGTTTAGGTAAGGTGAATCACAACCTAGATAAATACCACACATAATCGAGATAGGAGATCAATACATGTTGATAGGTGGATCAATCCTCGTTTGCCTTTTATAATTTGATTTTAAATCCTTGCGACTTGAGTTTTGTTTAGCTTTAATTTAGTTTACTTTTTGCACGTAGTTTAGTTTAGTTAATAAGTTCGTTACCCGTATCTTTCCTAGCATTGGTGTTCAGCCTCTGTCTAGTTTAGTTTTCTGCATATTTGTTTAGTATAATTCCCTGTTTAGTTTTCGTGACATAGTTAGTTAAAACAAAAGCTAGGATTAACAACAGTCTAGTTCCCCGTAAGATCGACCCGGCATTAACCACTATTACTACGATCCTTATACTTGAGGTTAACCGGATTATTACTTGTTTATTTTGTGTTAATAAAATCCGTGACAATCATAGTAAGCACAAAACATGTTAGACACACCTACTAGTCTTAAATGAGGGTCGAGCATAGAAGAAATGAGATAAGTGTCAGGAATATGCAACATGTACTTATTCCATTTCTCCTTCATCGGCCCTAAACATTGAAATAATGTAGCGTCGTGTTCCATGGTTTCAAACTCGGCAGTTATTTCTACACTAGCAGGCAAGGCTAAATGTGTTGTGGGTTGATAACATTTTGAAAACAATTCAGTAAATTTTTTGAATACTTCAAAAACATCCATCAGTGTCTTGCATGCAGTCCAAATAGAGGGATATAAACGATATTCGCTCGGACAGTGTTCACTTAAAAATTCACAAAAGGCATTTTTAATTTTGTTTGTTTTTTTCCAAAGATCATAAGCCGTGTTCCACCTATGCGGTACATCTTGCGGCAGTTTGACAGGGCGATGACCTTTCTCTTTAAGAAATTTATACCACTTATTAACAAGAATATTTCTACCTAACACATGTGAAATCGCAGTTTTTAGCGCATTAATATTATGGTCAAAAACTTTTAGACCATCTTTTACACATAAATTAAAAATATGGCATTAACATCTAACATGAAAAAATTGACCGTTCAATAGGAAAAACTTTATCTTTTAAATCGTATTCCTAAAAAATATCAACCAATTAAGATGCAATGTTAGAAGCATATGAGTCTCGTTAAATAAATGAAAAGCAAGTAACCTTTTTTGGACAATCCAAGTGTTGTCAATCCAGTGAGACGACACGCCCAAAAAAAAATTGTTGGTCCTCCCATCCTCCCAAATATCGGCACATACACATATTCGGAATATTTTTCTTCAAACTTTCTTTAATAATATTTTTTCGTTTAATAAATTTATTTTTGAAATCCCTAGTAACCGTTGCACGAGGGATACGAGTAAAAGCCGGCTGCAAAGCCCCTTGTACGTAAGTTTCGAAAATAGGGTTCTCAGAAAAGCTAAAAGGAAGACCCATCTCCGCAACAAGATCCATGGTTAGATCTCTACAGTTATCACGAGTGTAAATAAAGAGTGGATTAGTGTTACCTCCGCTGGAGCTCGGCATGTTTAGCTGAGTTTGAGATGCGTTGTCTTCCAATTTTTCCGGGTGTTTACTTATTATGTGACCCCGCAGCGATCAGTAACCACCGGCATGTTTAAATTGGTATTTTTGGTCACATAAATTGCACACCCCGAAGAAATGCTTTCCGGGGTTAGCTAATGCTATTTCATCAGTCCGAGGAACCTTTGTGAAAAAATCTGTAAAAATTCTCGATTTTAACCTTTTTTCTTGTGCTCTGGATCGGGTACTATCATCAGCATCTAAATCGACTGACTCGGGAGTATGAGTAGGATCAGCACTAGCACCACGCGATGTTCTTACAGCCACACGACTCCCACCACGTCCTTGTCTAGGACGGGAAGCATTCGGAAATACATCATCATCATCATCAACGTCGACTTCATCATTACCTTCAGCTTCATTAAGGTTGATGTTAAAATTTACATGTTGAGACATTATATCGTCGTAATGACTATCAAAATCATCAGGATTGTAACCTAAAGGTGTATCAAATTGAGGAACCGAAATGTGACTACCAGTGACTGGGTCTGTAATGTTGTGGTCTATATCCACCATCAAGATCACCCGATTCCGGCACAACCTTATCATCACGGAAAGTAACATTTCGATTGCCTTGTGATGATGCACCTCTTCTTGACACTGTACAAAATCTAAATTAAATGTAACTGTTATAAAAAAAAATTAACTAACCAATTTTACTTATAACTAAAACCGAATTGAATGAACGATTAAATCAGAACAACTTCAAATTTCGGTCTAGTAAAGTAAATTTGATTATAAAATTGAATTTTTTTTTAAACTTGTAAAAAAATTAGTTGAATAAAATACAAACCAAATTTACTTATAACTAAAACGATATTGAAGTAACGATTAAATTAGAACAACTTCAAAATTCGGTATCGTAAAGTAAATTTGATTGTTGTTTATAACAACTAAACAAACTTGATAATCAAAGAAATTAGTAGAAGATGTAAGAAATGTTTTTTGAGAGAAGAAGATGTAAGAATTGAGAAGAGATTGGTGTAGGAAATTGGAAATGGAAAGGGTAGTATTTATAGGAATTTTTTGAAGTGTTTGGAAGAAAAAAAAAAAATTTAGCCGTTACAATTATAGCCGTTGGGCCGGTTCAACCGCCGGTTCCGATTTCGGCCGGTCCGGTTCCAACCTGCCGGTTCCGGTTCCAAAAATCCCCAACCGGCCCCCAACCGTCCAACCGGCCGTTCCGGTTCCGGTCGGTTACAACCGGTTCCGGCCGGTTACAACTGGTTCCGGCCGGTCCGGTTCCAACCGGCGGTTACGGTTTGGTTTGGCCAGTAGTGCTGTTAACGAGCCGAGTCGAGTAGCTGATGTTCAAGCTTGAGCTCGTTTGTAATCGGGTAGGCTCGGCTCGGCTCGTTAACACAAACGAGCCTAAAAGCCTGTTCGAGCTAGGCTCGATATGAAGCTCGCGAACAGGCTCGAACTCGAGCTCGGATCGTTCAATAGTAAATTTTTTAAAGGGAATGATTTGTTTATATCCAATATATCCATTATTCAATCCAAAATACTCGTTTAATCAAACATCCACAAAATATTTGTTATTTGTTAAATTATTTATGTGCATATATTCCCTAAAAAAAAAGAGTATTTATGATTTATATTTATTATTTATATTATATATTATATAAGTTCGTGAACACTAACGAGCGTTAATGAGCAGGCTCGTGTTCGCTCGTTTAGTAAACGAACAGGAGAACCCGATCGAGCTCGGCTCGATAGCATAAATGAACGAGCTCGAACGAGCTCAAACGAGCCAAGCTTAAGTCTTGTTCGTGAATGTTCGGTTCGTTTAACAGCTCTAGCCAGGTCTACTTACAAATAAAAAGGGAATTTCAAATAGAATTCGGGAACACGACAAAGTGAACGAAAGGACCTCTTAAATTCTTTTTGGATCATGAGACGAGTTGAGTTGTTACAAAAACAAAACAAGTTGAGTTTGCCATTTCCATACTTAAATAAATAAGGAAATAATAACTATACATTGAAAAAAAAAATCAAATTAAATTTTACTTGAGCTCGAGTCAATTGATTCGAGTCGTTTGAGCATTCAACGAGTCAATTTAACTTGTTGGTATGTTAAACGAGTCGAGTTTGATCAATCATTTTATAATTTAATTGAGTTCAAATCGAGTACATAAGTGTTTATTTAACTGAGTAGAGCTTGAGCTCTAATAAGTATCTACCCAAGTCGACTGAAATATAGACAAATGGACGCCAAAAAACAACAAAAGTAAAGTCAGAGGAAAACGACGAACGCAAAAATGAACAAATTAAAGTCACGCAAAAAATGTAAAGTCTAAATTAATTAAGTCAAAGCAAAAAATGACAATATTCTCTTTTTTTTTTTTTTTTTTTTTTTTCTGAAATGAAAGGAGGAAAACGGGGGAAAGGGGGATCGAACCCTCGACCTCTCACTTGCGGCAGCTGCAGAAAACTCGGTGCCGCTTAACCACCCTGAATGAAATGCGCTTATCTTTCAAAAAAAAAATGACAATATTCACTTAGATAATTTTCATTTTATGGAATCAGCCAGCAATTAAGTTTCTTATCCTAATCTAATGGCTAATTCTTATGTAATTAATTGGAATTGTCGACCATCATTTGGACCTTAAATTGTCAATATGTGACAGACTTTTTTCCTTTTACCATTACTAATTTTTCTGCTGTCATTTTCCAAAAAAAAAAAGAAGATATTTTCGATATGTCCAAATATAATTTTAATAGTTTCGCAAAATCCTAATTGTACCTGAGCTTCTAAAGTGAAATTCTTCCTCCCTCAACCTTTACCATTAATAATCCAAACGAAAAAGGCTAACCAAAAAACAAAAAACAGATTCTATTCCAAAAATTATCTTCAATGGAAACAGAAAATAAATAAATAAATACAATGAAAATAGTCAAAAGTCAACAAATTATTAATATGCTTAGCTGAAATTCAACAACTGGTACATAGAATTAGTAACCCTACACAAAATCTCAAACTCACACTAGTATTATTTTTTTGGTTCTTCATTTACCATGAATTTTATATCTATAAATCCATAGCTCCTTGTTTTTACAACAAGTGAATTAATGAAAGCCGAAAGGGGTATTTTAGGCTTTTGATTAAAGTTATTATAAACATTCACTTTGTTAATTTATGTAAGAATCTTGAAAAATAACTTATATTACAAGATTTATTATAATAATTAATACTAATATGGGCTTAAGAGGAAAGGTAACAATGAAAGTTTTAGATGCATCAATTTGTTTCCCAAACCAAACAAAACAAAACAAAAACAAAACAAAAACAAAAAAAAAGATGCATCAATTTGTACAAAAATAAATACTATCTTCATCTCTAAATATAAGCTATTCTAATATCAAGGGTGGCTCAAGCCACAAACATAGATTCACCTTTCACTTACGAAGATGGATGATGGAGAGGAAAAGATTTTTTGTTTTTATTTTGACTGATTTCTTGTCTTTCGGAGTTTTAGTTTTTGAGAACATAGGGTGCTGTACTCTTTCCTACTATGACGGATTTTTCCATACTGGGTTTGCCGCTAGTAGGTTTTAAGGAAGTCGGACTATGTTCTGACACATAACTGCTATAAGGGGAGGACCAGGATATGACATGTTTAGAACTTTTATTTTCATTTTTTTTAATAAAATTAATTTTTCTGAATCCGCCACTGTCCAACTACCTTTTTTTTTATCTACAAGATAGCATTTATACAAGTGTATAATCATGCACTTACGTAATACGTGTATAATGCGAGTATAAATTTGAATCGAGTGTAAATTTGAAATTCCTTTGCACCCAATATTGGTGCATATCTAACAAGTAACAACTCTGTTAAACAAAACTTGGTGAGCAGCTGCAACTAATTAGACACTTGAAAAACTACACGCCTTTCCAAAATCAATATGTAAATATAGTTGAAATGCAAAATCAAGTTGGTTTGAAATTGTTGAAAATAAGCATTTTAAAGACTGTGGCAGCAGAAGTTGCAACTAATTAATTTTACTTTTTATTTTTATAATAATGATGCTAGTTGCTAATTTTGCCTTAGAGTTAGGCAGTTTTTTCCTCACAAACTAAACATTAATTATACAGTAGTTGCCTAACTGAATGGACCAGTATTTGTATTTGTATTTTTTATACTGTATATTGACTTATTCAGTTAATACTTCACTATATATTAAAAATGTTTGACTATATAACGACTTATATAACCATATGTATATAATCGAAATATTTCTTTTTTCTTTTTTGTTAAAGAATAACACTATATTATGTGATTCTTCCATTGATGTAATTTAACATTTAAATGTTGAAAATAACATTCGCATCATAACAACATCGAATTTAAATGGCTTATCATTGCTTTGAAGTATTGTCCAAGTATCGCATAGTGCATCATTGAAGCATTGATGCGACATTGCATGGATCATCGTTGAAGCATTTTCTAGACATCATAGTGTAGCGCTAAAGCATCACGTTCAAGGTTCACGGATTCTTTTTAAAGTAATATTATTTTAATCATGGGGTCCTAATAAATTATATAAAGGTAAGATAAAGAGTAAGGAGTCCATGGACCCCCCCTATACATTATATGTGCATCCGCCGGTGACGTTAACATAGTTGTAGGATCGCGTAGGCATCACAGAAAGCATTGTGGCTACGTACATCTCAACGACGACATCTTAAAAAGAAAAATGTAATGTAAAAATCTTACATTAAATCATATTAGAGATTAGGATCTCCTTCATTAACCAATTTCCCTTCATATCATATCTCATTTCACTTGTTGTTAACAAGCTCTCTCACTTCATGAACCAACCTACTGACACTCATTGGTCATATGCTAATCGACTCCTGGGTTACTTGGTTGGTACTGTTTACTATGCCAAGCAACTCTATAAACGCACACCTCTTACTCTACATACTTTTCTGATGTTGACTAGGGTGCTAACTAAGACAACTTTGCTTCCACTAATGCTTACATTGTTTATCTTGGACGCAATCCGATTTCTTGAACTTCACGAAAACAACGCACCATAGCGCATTCTTCCATTGAAGCAGAGTACTGCTCCGTTGCTGACGCGGCCTATGTTGCACGGACACAGACACGATGCACGACACGACACGGACACGGCGATACGGCTAATTCCAAAATTTAAAGACACGACACGCCGCCGACACGTTATATATATATATATATATATATATATATATATATATATATATATATATATATATATATATATATATATATATATATAATGTAATGTAATGTAAATAAAATTCAATTTATCAAAAAAAATATATATATATATATACATATATATATATATATATATAATGTAATGTAATGTAAATAAAATTCAATTTATCAAAAAAAATATTGGTAAACATCTGAAAAAACTAGACAAAATAAGATAAGTATTACATAAACTCTATGAATATCTAGAATAGATATTCGACATTTATATGATGCCAAAAGAAATTGTGATTGACTTTCAAAATATTATAAATTGTAAAAATTATTGTTTATCAACAAAAAAAACATATAAGCTTGATACGACGTAATATTTATTTAATTATTATAGAAATGAAAATCGTGTATTTTAACGTTTCCATTAAAGAAAACTTAAATTAAGAACAAAAAATTATAAAATTAAGTTCAGGAGTGTCGGTGCCGTGTCGTGGAGTGTCGACAGTATGTCGGAAGCGTGTCGGATATCTAAATTTTAAATAATATTAATTTAATTAGCCGACACGTGTCGGACACGGTGTCGGAGCGTGTCGTGTCGTGTCTTGTGTCGGACACAGCGCACGGCGACCAGATTGAAGTGTCGGTGCATCATAGGACACGACTGTTGAAATAAATTTGGTTACATTCCTTCTCCGCAACGTTGGCTTTCATACCTCCATCCCGCCGGTCATCTACTGTGACAATCTTGCTACTACTCAGTTTTACTCCGATCCTAATCTCCACTCACGCATTAAGCATGTGACTATTGATTATCATTTTATCCGGAACCAAGTTCAGAATGAGTTCTTACGTGTCTCTCATGTTAGTGCCAACAACCAGCTTGCTAACTCCCTCACCAGTATGTTGTCAACCGATTTTTTTTACAACACAAGTTACGACTACGTCCGCATTTAATTTGAGGGTGATATTAGACATATAATAGTAGAAAACAATATTTATTATTTAGACATTTCATTTATATACAAAATCCTTGTAGTAATTATAGGTTTCTCTAGAATATTCTAGGGAAACTTGAAGAAATATGCTCGAAAAGTAAATGTTTAGAAAAAATATGCCTCGACTCATTCGGCGCTCGTGCGGCACTCATGCGGCGCGCAGTGCTCGTGCGACACTCATGCGGCACGCGTGCGGCTCTCGTGTTGCGGAAGCAGGCATATTTTTCAAATGTTTACTTTTCAGGCATATTTTTCCAATGTTTACTTTTCGGGCATATTTCTTCAAGTTTCCCTTTTCTAATGCTTGTCACACCAAATCAATATATACACAAATTATTCTCACTACTTCTTTTGCTTTGATTTTCAAAAAATGAACACACTTGTGTTTCTTTTTGTCTTTGAAATCTGGATTAATCTTTAAAATTCTTTAATCTTTACTATTTCTCAACTAATATTCAAACCAAAAATGGTATTTAATATACACGTCTAGACATCAAATTCACAGTAAAAGTTAAAAAGTTCCTCAAGCTTTCATCAAACTATCCTGTTTTTTTTTTTTTTTTTTTTTTTTTTTTCATTTTAACTTTCATCTTCTCAGCTGCTTCTGACAGTGATCCAATGGTCATCCCATGTCCAATTTGGAACACATGAATCAAACAACCTTAATCCCAACCGCCGAGCCAGCGAAACCCGAGAATTTTCCGGGATCATACGCCTAATCACTGTCTTTGATTCATAAACTGAGCTCCACATCCCCTGTTCAAGAATGCTTGTAGGAGACAGAGAAGACAAATCCTGTATCTCCACTTTAGATTTTCCACTGAATTCATCAAGAAACTTATGCTTCATGAGTTCTTTCGCCGTCAATCTTTCTTTGGAATCTCTTTTTAAGCACATTTTCAAGAAATCCTTTGTTTGATCAGAAAGACATTGTGGGATTTCAGGCAAATCCTCTGTATTCCCAATGCTATAAAGTAACGACGCCACATTCGTAGCATTAGGCCATGGTGAACAACAACCCGTAGCCATTTCAAGAACTGTACATCCTAGTGCCCATATATCAGCAGGGTACCCCTGTTCCTCCCCACGCGCCACTTCCGGTGCCATGAACAACGGAGTTCCGGCTATATTCATCGCCGGAGAATCCCGTTTTTTGGCACATCCGAAATCCGCGATTGTGGCACCACCATTTTGGCCTAGTAAAATATTTTGACCCTTAATGTCACAATGCACTACCCCAATTGAGTGCAAGTAATCTAGCCCTTCAACTATTTGCCTTGTGTAGAAGCTGATCGTTGATTCCTCAAGCCGGCCACCGGCCCTTTTGACCGCATCGGAAAGCGTACCTCCGGGAAAGTATGGCATCTTAAGATTGAACATAAGCTTGTTGTTCTCAGTTGTAACATCATATCCTTTGTAAGCAACTATATAAGGATGATTTAAGGATGACAATATTTTTTGCTCTCTCTGTAGGAACTCAGACTTTGATAACTCAATTGACTTAACGGCGAATGTTTTCCGGCCGCCGGAAGCGGTGGTGGCGATGGACACGGTTGCAGTTGAGCCTTGGCCAATGGTTTGGCCTCTTGTCCATTCCATTGTTTTAGGAGTGTATTGTTGTTTAAGGGAGAAAGTTATTAGGTAATGAAAAATTTAGTTATGTTTTGTGGATTTATATAAGGTGGACCTCTTGAGAGTTTGGTTAAAAGGTTTGTCCAAGTTAGTTAGTTAGAAGAAAAAAGGTGCAACACCCCTCATTATTATTAATTTATAAAAATCTTAACCAACTTCAACTAAAATTTGAAGGACTAATGTGTAGTATAGTCTTAAAAAGAATTAATTAAATCAATTAATACAAGTTACAAAGTCATTAATGTAATGTGTGGATACACTCATATGTACTAAAAAATCATGTATTTTTTCCGCATTTGTCGTTTACACTTGATGCGGTTAACTACACTATAACCCGGCAAGAAGACCAGGGTTCAAGTTCCGCTAGGGGAAAGTGTGTGCGTGTGTAAAATCTTTCGTTTCCGGAAAAGAAAAAAAAATCATTTACATTGAAAAACATTACGTTAACAAAAAGACGAATTGCGTTATGTCGATATGATGATACATGCGTGGAGGCGACATGTATTGTTGATGATGACTGAAGCATGATATTAAATTGATTTCATGTCGGTTCATATATTATTCAGTATGAGATCTGATTAGTGTCACGTGTAGGTTGAATGATCACCTTATAAGTTATAACCAATGGAGTTGAGTAGATGGACAATACTAGCCTTTGGCTTTTGCACATGATTATTATTAGTTTCTCACAAAACAAGAATTAAGTTCATAGACGGCATTTAATTTGATCAGGAAGCTGGGGGAGGACAACACATGGAGTTGTTAGGAGCTAAAAGGGAGTTAGCAAAGTAGGTTTAATTATTCTAATTTGGAGTGTTTTGAAAGTTGAATCAATCTCTACGTTTTATCCATTATTCCGCAACCATTTCGATTCTTTGGTTTGTTATATATATGCATCTGTCAATCCCATTTCAATGTTTTTTAACTTCCAACAAAAAAAAAAAAAAAAAAAAAAAACCTTATATATATATATATATATAGAATTTTTTTTTTCTTTTTTCTTTTTTCGTGGATAAGAAGAAAAGGAAACTTGAGAAACTATACCCGAAAAGTAAAAAATTTGACAAAATATATCTCGCCGCATGCGTGTCTCGTGCGTCACTTACGCGTCGTACGTGCGTTGGTCATGCGTGCCTCGTGCGTTGTGCGTGCGTTGGTCATGCGTGCCTCGTGTGTTGTGCTTGCGTCGGACGTAGGCATAGCTTTCAAATATTTACTTTTAAAGTATATTTTTCTAATTTTTACTTTTCTGACATATTTTTTCACGTTTCCCTAAGAAGAATTGAGGTTGGGAGAGGATGGTAGTGAGGGGTTGGTTTAGTTGAACCAATTTGCAAATTTGTTTTTAAGATATATATTCCTCTTCTTTTGTACACTAAACTGAACATTAGTTTGCCTTTTTGATGTCAACGCAAAAGAGCACATGAATAAAAAATAAAATAAAAACTCCAGATTTTTAAGTCAACATTCTAGACCAAGAAAACAGTTGATCATTTTATTTTATATATACCCCACTCCGTTTTAAATTATTGAATATATTTTAAGGATTTCACACATAATACTAGAATATACATAAATCCAAAAAATCTACTACTTCCACAAAAATAATAATAGAATAAAGGGGAATGAGGGAGAAAGACACTAACATTTCATTACAATGGCGGTTTTTTGAAAATTTTGCATAAAAAACAAAACAAATTTATTTTATTTTTTCTGGCGCATATTTTTCAAAACAAAAAAAAAAACTCATCACATTTTCTATCATCTATCTTTTAAACACTCATATCTCTCATTCTAGAACTTCAAATTTGAAAATTATTTCACCATTTTTTTTCATTCTTTTATTTTGAGACTACATTCAACATATTCTTGTGTGATTTCAGAAAATCCGTTGTTAAAATTCAATATTGTTCGAAATTCACTATCGATATACGCTGATTTTCGAGATTCATTGGGAGATTCACGGAGTGAATTTCGACATTGAATCTCACAAAAAACGATGTAATGATATCAAACCAAGTCTCAAAACGAAGAGCATCAAAAAATAAAAAATTTAGTGCAATTTTCATCACGTTTGAATATCTAGATAAAAAGATATTAGTGTTTGAAAATCGAGAAAAAATATAAAACAGAAAGAAAAAAAAGTCCCAGGTACAGGCGTGCATTTTTTTTTCTTTCTTTTTCCTTTGTCCTTTTGGCTATAAAAATTATAGAATTTATCTTTCTCCCAATAAAAAAAATGGATTGTCATGTTACTAAAAAATATTTCAAAAGCTGTCATTATCCTTAATTCTTCATAGAATAAATAGATATCATAAATTAACAAAAATCTAATATAGGCTTTGACCATACTCTTTTATTTTTTTTGTTAAAATGAAAATATATTAATTCAAGTCCGTCAAACATGGGGAGAGAAGATCATCCATCCGTGGGCCATCAACCCCAAGAGGACATTCTCCATCCCTTCGCACACGAGAGACTTTATGGTGCAACGGTTGTAAAAAGGTTGTACCAAGTGGCATACATTAGAACCTCTCATTTTTACTCTCTTTCACATAATACACTTTTATCGTGTGTGAGAGGTTAGAAATGAATGGTTGTAATGTATGCTTATCTGGATACAACCTCGCTACAACGGTTGTATTATAAAATTTGTCTTCACACGAGACTTTATGGTGCGCAATAACCTCGTAAAAAAGTTGTTGTATTATAAAATTTGTCTTCACACAAATGCTTGAAATGCGCACAACTTAATCATCAAAAACTACATTTCATTGGGCCTTTCAAAATGTTGTACATGAGCAATAAGAAGTGTGCCCCAACATCCTCATCCTACCTCTTGACCATGCACACGAAAAACTCAAGAAAGGTAAGTGAATTAATGTATAGTCCATATATAGCATACCTGTATGGTGAAGATTTCACAGAATTTATAAACCATTTCTCAATCAAAGAGAACATGCCTTAAATTCTCCATCTATCCCACACATGCCAAACAAATTCCATCTCCCATATGACACCTATGTAGGTTTTAGCCAATAGATAGACAATCCTGAAGATATATATAGCCATACAAAGTGTTAAATCTACGGCTGCACAAGAAATTTCCAACACACTAGCTTGCCATACACTATCCACCCCACTAGATGATGAGGGCCTAGAAGCAGAAATAGTAGCATGGTACAGAGAGGGTGCCAAGAATTATCCCGACTCCACTGAATAGATGCCCTTCCAATCATAGTACCAAACCATCTTATCCGGATGATTACCTAGAGTTATTAATGTATTGCTCGCAATCATATCGATCAATTCCTAAGGCATGAAGTGTTCTCCAATACGGTTAAGGTCCCAAGATCTCGTATTAGGAATAAACAAAGTTGAAAAAACCTTACGATCCGTTGGGAGAGCATGTCCTGCATATGGTATCTGAAACGAAGGTGCATGGTAGCATTGTCCATGCATCATGAAGAAAAAAACATCGAGTCACCATCTCCTATCCGCCATTGCAAACCATTCATCAAAAGGTCTTGACCCTCCAAGATATTTCGCCAAGAAAGGATAGCCTAGCTCCTAGGGAGCTGACAGAATACTATCATCCCTATAATACTTCGCTCTCAAGACCGGTTCAGCTAAAGAAGTAAGCATACTAAAAAGCCTCCATGATTGCTTGGACAATAAAGCAAGATTGAAACACTCTAAGTCCATAAAACCTAACCCACCAAGGTTCTTTTGAGGGATACATGCTTCATAATTCTTCCATCAGAGGGCTGATCATGGGTGTTTGGATTGGTCCGGTCCATCGGTCCGGTTTGGAAAGTTCATGATCGGTTGAGGCTATAATTTGTACTCCAAACCAAAACAAAACGAAATCGACCCCAATATTTTGGCTCGAACCGATTTCGATTTGGATTCCGTTTAATGATCCAAGTCTTCATCAAAGCTATTTTTATGGTTTGGTTCGGCTTATGTCATAGTACAGGTTGGGTCAATGCTTGAAAATGATAAACCAACCAAATATCGGACTAAACCAACCCAAAACATTAGAAGTATGATTACACATAATTAATAATGTCTAAATCCAATTTCCATATCACAAACAAATAATATCAATATCACCAAAGTCCATGGCACCAGAAATTTTATTATGGTCCTGGACCAATGATGACTTGGTGATCCAGGACCAATAGAAAAACAACAAATAACACAAGGGCCCACCGTGTAAAATATAAATCTCATGTATTTACGTTTTTACCCTTCTTATAAGACATTTTATTGGTGGACAAGTATGACATGGTGGTCCTCGACCACCATAAAACCACTGCCATGGCACACACAATATACACACACCCATTAGAATTCGGGTTGGGTAGAAAAATAAATATCCGAACCCGAACCATCATAATTTGGTTTGGCCAAACCGATTCATTGAGTTTGTTATTGGATTGGTTAAATTCGGGTTCGTTCGAATTGGTTTTTGGTTTGGTTTGGATATTTCGGTTTTTTCGCTCACCCTAATCTTCTTTTTGTTCTTCGTATCACCCTAGAAATACCCATCTAAGCTCTCTCTCGTTCGGTACAGTCATCGACGGATCTACATGTATGTAAAGGGGTCCACGGACCCCGTTAAAAATAATAAAACTCTAAATTTTACCTATAGAAAAATATTTCGGACCCCGTTAAAAATAATAAAACTCTACATTTTACCTATAGAAAATTATTTCGGACCCCGTTGAAAAACATTTCTGGATCCGCCAATGGGTACAGTTGTGGGAACTTTTAAACACTACGCTATAAAGGTGGGTATAGCATGAAGTGCCAACTTGACAAGAATTTCCTTTCTAGCTGGCGAAAACCACTTGTCCTTCCAACCCGATAATTTCTTCTAAACTACGACGAGAGTTTCGCCGTTTGAAGCGCCGGGCGACCACCGGGCCAGGCCAAGTCAGAAAGGCTTTGATGACTCCTCTTATTGCGCCATGTTAAGTATGGAAGCCCAAGATATTTGTTAGTTCCCAACCAACTGGCTCGTGAAGAATATCAAATATGTTTTTCCTTTCCGCCAAAGAAATAATGTCACTGAAAAAGTGACTGGACTTATGAAGAGAGAATAATCATCAATGAAACATGATAACCGAACAAATTTGGAGAGAAAATGATTTCATCATGAGGACTAATATAAAATTTGTGACATTCTTCAGTTGCACTCATCTTGAATGTTAAGAATAGTAAATCGGAAGGAGCGAGAAATTCAACATTCAAGATGAGTGCGACTGAAGAATGTCACAAATTTTATATTAGTCCAGGACCAAATATGATTTGGTGATCTCATACTAATAGAAATAAAGAAAAATTAGGGATTTACAAAAACTACCACTTTAAAAAAATTCATTGGCTGAAACTACTGACATGGTGGTCCAGTTTCTTAATCCTGAATCACCATAAAATTCTTGATAGATAGGAAATAGAAGAAACGTATGTTTCAGATTTCAGATTTCAGATTTCAGTCTAATGTATGCTTAGGTCTTGACATATTTTGTGCTATTTCTCGGCAGAAAGTGAGAATAAACAAGTCTAGATTTCATGTCTCAAATAACACACCCAATCAGATGAAGGGCATCCTCTGCAAGACTTTGGAAATGCAGCACTGAGAATTTTGGCCACTACCTGGGAGTTCCTTTGCTAAATTTCAGACTCACTAAAGGAAAACATTCTTTCATTCTTGACAAAATGAAGAAAAAACTCTCTATTTGGAAGACTAAATTTATTTCTAAGGCCGGTAGCTAGGATGATCATGATCAAGATCTCTCTTGACATTCATTCTTTCTATGCTATGCAGATAATGAAAATACCTCTAAGAAGTATCTCAGAGATGGAGATGATGTGCAGACAGTTCTTCTAGGGGAGCATGAAGGAGCTAGGTAGGAAGATGCATTATATGTATCATGTGAGAAACTTTTCCAGCTAAAGGATAAAGGTGGCCTGGGATTTAAGAACCTTCAGATCATTACTACATGGCTCTTCTTGTTAAACCGGTATGACGGATCCTCACTGATGACCATCACTGTGGGTTCAAGTCCTAAAATTATGTAAAATGGCAGCTCTTTTGAGAAACCAAAAAAGCATTAGTTCTTCTTTCTAAAAGGGAATTTGTGTCGCAACATTAGCTCTCAACGAGGGATTTGATATTGACAATGATGAGATAATTTGGAAAGGGAACAATGGTATAAAATACACAGTTGCTGATGGATTTTTAATTTATTGGCAATCCTGGAATCACTACGGGGGATCAAGATTTGCTGAAGTTGTGGCAACTCAAGGGACCATATATCAAGGCTAAACTTCCATTTGTGGCAAGCATCTCATAATGCTTTACTAACAATTAATGGCAGATTTATACTGAAGATATGTGTCTTCCACACCCATATGCTGCTTAAGCATGCATGCTTTGAGGAACTGCAGGAAATCGTAAATTAGTTGGAAAAACCTGTTGATTTCTAGGAGAGGCTAGACCATATTTTTCTTCCGCACTTCTACCAAAAGACATGATTTCTAGGAGAGGCTAGACCATATTTTTCTTCTGCAGTTCTACCAAAAGACAGGATAAGCAAGAATCTGCAAGGAATCAGAGGCAAAAGAGAGTGGCCCTATCAATTTAAAGAGATGGCGCCCTACTGTGTTATTACAAAGATGGAAACATAGGAATCTAAGACTAGGTTGAGGATTAGATTTGTTGTAACTGGAATTCGGACAACGATTTATTTTTCGAGAATGGAGGAGAGGTAGGAGGAAAGTTCCAGGAGAACCGAGATATGAGGGGGGCGACACTTGTTTGAGGCTGGACCAGAATAAAATTTGCCGGCTTCAGGGTTATGTTTTCATTCTACGGAAATGATAGTGACACACCCGTGTGCGCCACATCCGGCCACATCGGATGATCTGCACCGTTGATCGGTGTTAGATCTATATTATAATACGGGTGTTAGATCGGTGTGGCACTATCATTTCCGGATGTGGCTCTTCATTCTAATACGGGTTTATACTCTGAGTAGGCCAAGGAAATAGAAGACTTTGTTTTTTCTTTTTTTGGGTTTTGGACTTATAGGATAGGGTTGCATGGGCTCCGATTGTACAAACCTTATATTAGTATATTAGTAGATGAGGCCATCTTTTCTTCAAACAAAAGCAGGCTACTGTTTAATTTATAGCCCAATAATTATAAATTATTATGGCTAATATAATTATATTCCCTAAATAAAAACTAATATAATTATATCTTGCAGAAAAAAAAACTAATATAATTATAATATAATTATTATGAATTATACTAAACACTATAATAATAAATTACTATTTAATTCCTGGAAGACCAAAACATATTTTTTCCATATAGTATGTCTGAAATAAACTGCATGACACATTAGTGTAACATTAATGAAAATATTAAATTAAATATTATAAACTAATAAAAGAAAGAACATGAACAAAGTAATGAAGAGAAAGGAGAAATGCTTGTTTCTTATTTTACTGGTATCATGGGGTATTCATAAGTAGACATGACAATGTGAACACAATATAATAAATAAATCAGAAAATCTTGTAAATCAATTTGAATAATAGATAAACATAATTTCAATATTTATAACACTCCCCTTTGAATATCTATTATTCCACAAACAACAGATATGATATGCCTTATCAAAACCTTATATAGCACTAGCATATTATGCGCTTGACATTCGCCTCTCCCATATTTTATTTTGAGAAATTCACTATTATTATCCAATATAACGTGCGTTGTCGCACTATCGACGAAACATTGATCGGTCTCAACCTTTTGAATTTCATTTTTTAAGAAGAAATAACATTATG
The DNA here is from genome assembly GCA_036785695.1 of Gentiana straminea. Lineage (NCBI taxonomy): Eukaryota > Viridiplantae > Streptophyta > Magnoliopsida > Gentianales > Gentianaceae > Gentiana > Gentiana straminea. Next base: position 3,772,517 of record JAVUPR010000135.1, read on the forward strand.
TCATAACAATTTCCAGACAAATAATAATGTTCACGAATATATATATTACAACTGTAAAATAATGCAATAATAAATAGATGCGTATAATAATTAGTCTATTTGCATTCGAAGCAATCAATTATGAATTGAAATTATATGTGCTAAAAGACCCAAGAGACAATTTATCGAGTATTATAATCAGTGAATCAATCATTATAAATTTCACTTATTAATGAAGCATCATATTCAATTTTACCACAACTAGACAACGGATTTTGAATCCAATAAGACAAAAAGTGCAACATAGAGCAAATAAATGCAATTTATAATTAAAGACTAGTGTTTTAAAAACCGCACATTGAATATTTTTCTGTTGTAATAAATATATATATAGATAATCACATTAATGAAGATCACTATTGTTACTTAATCATGCAAATAAAATCTTTTCATTACATTAACAAATATGATTTTATTTATTGAAATTAATGCAAATATGTTTGCAAAAAATACAATGAATGCATTAATTTCAAAATAATACAAAGATAAGAAACCAATTTATTTATTCATTTACCACAAACGATGCTAAAATTTCAAATGCATCGTATAAAATAATTTCCTCAAAATTACAACCAATTATGGTACGTGGCTTGATCTTTTAAAGATCGTTTCGTTTCTTATCATGCTTATTCTATCAATCGTTTGAAATATATTAGGATTGTATCAATAATATCTCCGTCCACGACCATAATCGAATATTAATATACCGAGTCACATTCTTTATACGAAATGAATGTCATAATTTGGTATGGACTCATTAGTCATATCTCGAATATTAATATACCGAGTCACGTTCTTTATACGGAATGAATGTCATAATTTGGTCTGGACTCATTTGTCATATCAGTGATAACTCAGTGTTTTCACTCAGTCATATCCCACATATGGGAGACTTTTATTTATTTAATTATGACATAACCATCATAATCAACTTCATATGAATCATAAATAATTTCAACTGGTAGTGCCACTTCAAGGGCATACCATTACGATAAGATATTATTTATCGATGATCATATAAATTTATTGGTATATTCAGTAGATTTTTATCTCTGAATTTCAGATCATTCGTGGAATAATGTATTTTTTTTTAATGGATTTCAGATCCTTAGTTATTTCTGTGAATAACATGTCCATGTTTTTGCTGTGAATCTCAATTTCACTTTTACGAGTATTTGGCATGTCCCATGTTCAAATATGTGAATTTCATATTTACTTTCGCCAACTAACGACATGTCCACTTTTGTGAATTTTATATTCACTTTTACGGGCTTTTCATATATCATATGCACTTCAAATCCATTATCCATGTATATGCTCGTTTAAAATATTGCCATCGCCGGGCATCATATATATATTTCTTTCAAATATTGTCTATAAGACAAAACTCACCCATCAGAGATTCATATCAAATCAATTCAGAGATCCATCATTGTATTGATGTTATCAAGGTTTACACCATCAATAATTTATCCATCTCATATATTTGTATTGTAAATTTACCAATAATATATATCACAATAACATAAATTGAATAATAACAAATCATCTCACCAGTATAGTTTATGCCAATATGATGGTTGAAAATAGGTTTTTTCTCTTGCGGTATCTTCTATCTCAAATCAATTGATATCAAATAAAATTTGTTGACAATAAGGACTCTCCATACACGTTGCCGATGGTTACTGCCTTCGTGACGAAGAAAAAACACATCTCAAACATGTTAAGACAAATAATTAAGAATTTATCATTCTATATTTTGGGCAGTGATTATCGTGTAAGGGCAACTCGAATGGAGGGGGTCAAAACCTTTTTTTGACCCCTATCGGAAGGTATTAGCATCTCCAATAGAAGGTATCGATAGGTATCAAAATTAGGTATGATACCAAGGGAGGTACCAAATATGATACCTAGCTTGGTACCCCTCATTTGACTAACACGCGCTGAAATGGGGAGATTGGCTTCATTTTCCTTTATTTTTTCCATGCTTTTTCATGTCCCCTCCTGTCCCCCCACCTTTTCTTTTCTTTTTCTTTTTTGTTGAATCAATAAAATAAAAAATAAAATTATACTAGTACTAGTAGTAGTACCAACGGTTACATTTTTTTTAAAGGTCCAACGGTTAAATACAAACGGCTACATTTCATAAATAAAATAAAATAAAATAAAAAATTAGAATAATGTTAGTAGCTCCGTATATATAGAATAATTGCAATTGAAATCGAAAATCTTATCCGTAATTCAACTAGTCAATCAGAGTGTTACACTTGACTGATTGAAAAGTTTATCTCCATTGGAGATGCTAAATGTTTTTGAAATGTTTTAAATGGTATATTAAATGTTTTAAAGGTCTTGATGTTTTAAATGGTATATTAAATGTTTTTTATCTATGTAATCTTAAATGGTATATTAAATTTATTTTAGATATTTTTCCATACGATATTGTATAATTTTTTTTATAAAAATTATTGTAGAAAAAAATATTAACTAACACAATAATGATATATACTTAAAACATCAAGAAACTAATTAAAATACAAGAAAATAATTTTGATATATGAATTTGATACCTATTGTTGGAGATGTTATTTATAGGTACCAAAATTTGATTTTGATACCTATTGTTGGAGATAAAAATTTGATACCCATATGAATAGTGTCCATAGGTATCAAAATTTGATTTTGATACCTACGGTTTTAGTACTCCCATTGGAGTTGCCCTAATCATGAAATACAATATGCTTAAATATTAAACAATAAACACAAGCTTCCTTTTTATTTATTTTTCGACAATTCGAGCATTCATATAGCGCATGCTTCGATGTTGACCGGAAAACACAGTATACGGCTAAGGCTGCAAAATTGCTCCCTTTCCTTTCGCTATGGCCACCGGATGCAGACGAGAAAAGGTTATGTCATGTCCCGAGGTTAAAGTTAGAAAGACGACTGAAGAATGCGTTGCTGCCCGTTAAATATGAGTTGTTAGCCGTTAGTGATGTCATATGTGATGTCATTACTTTATGTCTATTTTCTATTATTCGAGTATTTTATCTTATTGCCCAAGTAGTGAAGGGCTATATAATTTAGAGATGTAAACATGGGTATCATTATGATGATGATTAATGAAATATCTCCCTAATTTCTCTTCTATTCTCTTCTTGTGTTCTCTCTTCTACTTCTTCCCTGATTTCCCCTTTCAATCTCCTTCTCTTCCTGTATAATCTCTAGAATTTGTAGCTCAGATGATGACAGGTTAATTTGTGAAAACTGTGTGAATGATACTTGAATATTTTAAGGTCAACTAAATGATCCACATCAATTGTCGAATGGTGAAAGAGGCGGCCACTACTAAAAACGGGTGATGATGATAGGTTTTTTATAGGTTTTTTTTTTTTTTTTTTGGATGTGTTACCGGTGTATTTAGAGACTCGTGCTGATAACGTATTATAAACTAATAAAAGAAAGAACATGAACAAAGTAATGAAGAGAAATGAGAAATGCTTGTGTCTTATTTTACAGGTATAATGAAGTATTTATAGTAGAGATGACAATGTGAACACAATATAATAATAAACCAGAAAATGTTGTAATTCAATTTGAATAATAGATAAACATATTTTCAATATTTATAAATTGAATGATATAATTATCGATTATTTTAAAATGATCAAAACATTACACAATAATTACTCATTCAATATTCCAACAAGCCTACCATATAAACGGTGGGAGCATGCATTGGCGGTGCACACCGATCCATACGGATTCGGGTAGGATTCAGATTCATACAATTTTAACATGCTCCATCATATTTATTGGTTGTGGGCGGGGGAGGTGATGAGAGTCAACTTTGCTATAATTTCGTGTACATTTTACCCCCTATTTGTAGCCTATTCGATGTACTTTTGAGGTAGTTGAGCGGTTTTTATAGGCACATTTCACAACGGGTTGAATCACGAGACGATAGGGCGTTTACGTCCGAAATCTCCATATTTTTGGATGAATTGTGTGCGTTTCATTGGCATTTGTCACATTGGGGTTTTCTTTTTTGTGTTCGTTATAGGTGCGGCGTGATAGAGGATGGACGAGGATCACAACAGAACAAAAATAGTCCAAAACGAAGTTCGCATGATGAAATGACGCGAGATTCAAGTTTAGACAATCGAGAAAAAGAAAAAAAGAAAAAAATTATTATTATAGTTTTTTGTGGGATCCCAAAATTGGTGTTGAATAGGAAATGAAGTCTTAGTATCATTTTCTTCAAACCACAAAATTTTTTATCATAAATCAGAAAAGGAAGATTAAGAAAATGAAAAATAAAAAAGAAGAAGAAGAAGTTGCCTATTGGCCAAAGGAAGGACCACCCCTATTTGCATTTAGAGTGGTCTTGCGGGAAGACATCCGTGTATCGCGAGTACAAGATGACGGTGATCTTCGCGTTGATGCGTGTAGGATCTAGATGATCATCTAGATCCGCATGTATCAACGGTGAAGATCACCGTCATGCAAGACACCGTCGTTGCAAGATGTGATGCGACAGCAGCATTGCTGTTGCATTTAATGAAGGGGCCATTGGGTGAAGAAGCAGAAGAGTAGGGACGTGAATTTTCGGATTTCTTTTATGAAAAGTCGGATATTTATTATAAATAAGTCACCTAGTTGAATTTTAAAATATAGTTTTTCATACCAAAATTTTATTTTTCTGCAGCAACAATTTTTTTTTCTTTTAGAAATATATCTAGACCATTTTTTTTACTGTAGATTTTCATAGAACAACAACAGTTTTATTTATTTTATTTTACGATTACAACACAACGAAGTGACAATTCGAGTTGTGGATTGCTTCAATCTTTTTATGGTAATTTTATTTAACTTTTTATCATGTTGTTTACCAATTTATTTATGGTTTCTTGCGTTCTTGATTTTATTATGATTAGCTAAATTTATAATAGCTAGATTATATGATGGAACTACGAAATTAATGCCTACACGATGATCTAGGGATGATTAGGGCTTAAAAATTAAATCTTTTGAGTTGTTGTGTCTTAAAATTGGATCTTAATGCTTGAATTAAACTGATCACTTGATTCATGATTCAACACATAACCTTTATAAATGTATTTTCCGAGTGAGTGTGCGAACTTGAATTTTAGGATTGCCCTGCACGAACTAGTCGAGTTTTTCGTAGCCTGTTCCTTGGTAAGGTTTTTCTAGCTAAGCCGTGAACTCGGTGGATGCGGAGCGTCTCATAGTTGTTAATCATATTAGGTCAATTAAATCCCATAGAGAGGACTGTTGAACCGAGTATAGGGTAGACCACTGTAGGAGATTGCACCCACAACACATTCATTAGAAGCTAGTGGTTGGTTGGTAGGTTAAGGCTCGTCTTTAGTGATCCGGTAAGGGTATTGAGAGTAGTGTTCTTAATCATAGTTTAGCTATTTCTCCATTCATATATTTTAAAGTTATAACTTTTATTTCTTTTTCTAGGTATAATTATTATTTTCACTCCTTTTGTGACCCTAAACTAGATACAAAAGTGATTGTGGTACTTGACGGATTCCTCGTGGGATACGACCTTGCTCACCGTTGTAGTACAACCGACCCGGTACTCTGCCGGTTAAAGTTGGTTTGCTATAATTTTGCCATCAAATTCTCTGGCGCCGTTGCCGGGGAATCGGTCGATATCAGTAAATCACCGGAGTATTTAGGATTATGTCATTTTTTTGTTTTATTTTATTTTGATGTTTTGTTAAAGAGTCACACCACCTACTTCGGTAGTGGTAGTGGCTTGATACCTTGATTGTATTCTTGTTTTTTCCCCTGAATTGCAGAGTATGGATCCTTATAGCCAAGGAGGCTACTTCCTTCAATCAATTGAAGGATTAATTAATTTTGGTGGTATGGGTTTCGGAACACAACCATATTATAAGTTCAACCCATACACAACACCCTACAACAATGAGTGGGAGAGTCCTCCAAGCTATCAGTTTCAGCACCCCGATGCCTATCCACAATACTCACAGCTGCCACATGTTACTCCACCGCCAAAGAGCACAACTGAGATTTTGTTGGAGCAACTTTGTCAAGACCTTAAAAGGTCTAACCATGATCTTAAAGAGTCTAACCAAGAGCTAAAAGAGTTTCACCAAGGGTTTAGGCGAGATCTAAAGGAACTGAAAGATTCCCAGCACCGCTTGGAATCTGAGGTGGTTGATCTGGCAAGCCGGGTAGGGCAGTTGGTGGAGAAGAAGAGGCTTCAGGGGAGCATTAAAAAAGAAGAAGGTTTTCAATTTCCACCGTCTCTCCCTGAGGTAATCACTCACGAGGAATACCATGAAGAAGATATGAATACTGCCCCCATTGAATTATCAATTCCTTCTTCAGTGAGCCTTGTTGAAACACATGTAGAGGTGAGTCCTTTTGAGTCTTTGGATGCTCTTGTTGAGCCACCTTGTTATTATGTGGTGCTTGAATCACTCCTAATTGGCATATGCTCTGTTTCGGGGAAAGTGAATTCGTTGTGTTGCACGATGAATTTCTTGAACCAATCTTGGTGGAGGGGATTGAACCCCTTGTCTTTATTGTGCCATTTTAAGGGGGTGCTCAATTCCTATGATTTGTGTAGGGAGAAGCAACGGTTTGCTCTCCTTTGGTATAACTATCCTTAGCATAATTGGTGTAGATAGTCGAACTAAGGACTTTAAACTTAGAATGTTTTAGGCAGTATTTTTTTTTCTTTTCACTCGTGCTTCTTTGTTTTTCTTTTAGTTTCTTAATAAGTCGAGCTAACGACAATAAACAAAAGCGCTTATGGGAGGCAACCCACCTTTTTTTCTTCCTTGGGGTTTTAGGTTTGTTTTTTTTTAAGAGAGTGATGAAAATTTGACAACACATCTTGAATTTCGTCTCTTGCTTTGTGTTAACCCATATTTTATATGCTATATATCTCCATACTTGTTCTTACCTACGCTTAGGGTTTCGGCCTTTCGTCGTAGTGGACTCTTGGTTGTTTATGTTATGATTAAACAGGAACCCTGGGAGATACATTGGCGGTTATCATTTGGCATTGTTGCGCTTTACTTCCAGTTCAGCTAAGTCTTTCTTTACTTTATCACTCACACACCGAGGACGGTGTTCTGTTTTAAGTGGGGGGTGGTGGACTTAGCTTCAACTGACTACTTGTGTTTAAAAATTTTATGCATCGAATATGTTATATGCTTGGTGTTTAGCCTATATTGAGTAAAATTGAGCCATTTCTAAAAAATTTCATGGCTGTGATGTTGCGAATCCTATGTGAGTCATTGTGTTCTTTGGTTAATTATTAGTCAAGAGTTGAATGCATGCGAGCCAAACCTTCATCTTGTTGTGGAAATGGAATTTTTATGCACTTAATAGCTTCCCTTTCATGAGCTGTGGTTGATTAGTGAACACTTATAGTTGACATAGACATTAATCTGTTACCTAGAACTTATACCATTAACTTTGAGGCGAAATAGAAAGGTCAATTTTGATAGATTAAGGGATGACGGTCTTGGCATTTCTTTGACCCGACCAGAGTCAAATAGTCAACCCTATACATAATTTCCATAGAAACCCCTCTAAGCCTTTGTAGGGTGGTTAGACCCCCACCCCGAACTTCAGTCATTCGTTAATTAGCCTATAATTAATTACCGACCCTTAGCCTTTATTTGTGGTCTACGTTTCTTTGGCACCCTACGAGTGAGTTTTAATCTTATTTTGGGCACACTTACTAGCACAAGTGTGGGGTGGCGAAGATGTGCATCAATATATAGTGTTGGTGGATCTTTTGTACTACGAATGAGAAGGGGTAGCAAAAAGTGTTGGTGTTTGGTTTATTAAAAAAAAGTATAAAAAAAGAAAAAAACTGAATAAAGTGTTGAATAAAGTTGAGTCAAAATTTGCCGAAAAAGGGGCCATGTATTCTTATCCAAAGTGGCGTTGGTGGGATGAGTTTTCATTGAATTATGTTTGGATTTTAGAGTAAAGAAGGAGAATGCTTGCTTGAACCAAGCTAAGAAGGTGAGGTATGAGGCAAATTCAAGATGTTTTGATTAGACTCACTCGTTTTTCTTTTTTGATATTCCTTTTATCCTTTCGATTAGCCATGTCCCTAGCCTAACGTTACAACCTTGCAAGTCCTGCCTGACCTTAGTTAGCCTTGATTTGACCTCAATTAGTGGAGATGATTATGAAGTATAAGCCAATGGTGTAACACCATTAGTCATGCGTCTATAATCTGAGCCGGTTGACCATAATGAATGGTTGAGATGCTATGCATACACACACATTCCGTTTCCATGATGAGATATGTTTTGGCTCGTGTTTATTCGCTTATTGATTAGTTTTTACTCATTGGATATCTTGATTTCCCATATTATCTCAACGTTGATCTCATGATTTATTTTTGAATCGCTTGATTTGCTCGAGGGCGAGCAAACGCTAAGTGGGGGGTAGTTGATAAAAGTCAAATTTGCTATAATTTCGTGTACATTTTACCCCCTATTTGTAGCCTATTCGATGTACTTTTGGGGTAGTTGAGTGGTTTTTATAGGCACATTTCACCACGGGTTGAATCACGAGACGATAAGGCGTTTACGTCGGAAATCTCCATATTTTTGGATGAATTGTGTGCGTTTCATTGGCATTTGTCACGCTGGGGTTTTCTTGTTTGTGTTTGTTATAGGTGCGGCGTGATAGAGGATGTGACGAGGATCACAACGGTACAAAAAAATCCAAAACGGAGTTCGCATGATGAAATGACGTGAGATTCAAGTTTAGACGATCGAAAAAAAAAGAAATAAATTATTATTATAGTTTTTGTAGGATAAAGAGTTACTCATGTGGCACACTTTAGACAACACAGTTTCATTCTGCAATAAAACTGTGTGGTCCAGAATAAGCCACATAGGCTACTCTCCATGTTGGAGTCTCCAACTAAGAATTTCCCGAATTGCAATTGGGTGAAGAAGCAGAAGAGTAGGGACGTGAATTGTCGGATTTCATTTACGGAAAGTCGGATATTTATTATAAATAAGTCACCTAGTCGAATTTTATCATATAGTTTTTCATACCAAAATTTTATTTTTCTACAGCAACAATTTTTCTTTCTTTTAGAAATGGATCTAGACTATTTTTCTGCTGTGGATTTTCAAAGAACAACAATAGTTTTATTTATTTTATTTTGCGATTACAACACAACGAAGTGACGATTCGAGTTGAGGATTGCTTCAATCTTTTTGTGGTAATTTTATTTAACTTTTTATCATGTTGTTTACCAATTTATTTATGGTTTCTTGCGTTCTTGATTTTATTATGAGTAGCTAAATTTATAATAGCTAGATTCTGTGATGGAACTACGAAATTAATGCCTACACGATGATCTAGGGATAACTAAGGCTTAAAAATTAAATCTTTTGAGTTGCTGTGTCCTAAAATTGGATCTTAATGCTTGAATTAAACTGATCACTTGATTCATGATTCAACACATAACCTTTATAAATGTATTTTGCGAGTGAGTGTGCGAACTAGAATTTTAGGATTGCCATGCACGAACTAGTCGAGTTTTTCGCAGCCTGTTCTTTGGTAAGGTTTTTCTAGCTAAGCCGTGAATTCGATGGATGCAGAGCGTCTCATAGTTGTAATCATATTAGGTCAATTAAATCACATAAAGGAGACCGTTGAACCGAGTATAGGGTAGACCACTGTAGGAGATTGCACCCACAACACATTCATTAGAAGCTATTGGTTGGTTGGTAGGTTAAGACTCGTCTCTAGTGATTCGGTGAGGGTATTGAGAGTAGTGTTCTTAATCATAGTTTAACTATTTCTCCCTTCATATATTTTAAAGTTATAACTTTCATTTCTTTTTCTAGGTAAAATTATTATTTTCACTCCTTTTGTGAACTAAACTAGATACAAAAATGATTGTGGTACTTGATGGATTCCTCGTGGGATACGACATTGCTCGCCGTTGTAGTACAACTGACCCGGTACTCTGCCGGTTAAACTTGGTTTGCTATAATTTGGCCATCAGGCGGCTCCAGGAATTTAATGATACGGGTCGGAAATTTATCATAATTTTCAATTACTAAGCTTGTTTTTATATATTATAAATAATTAAATACGGGTCAATAGGGATCAATATATAAAAATAAGGGGGTCGGTACACATATAAAATGTGTACGTTAAAAAAAATTTCACTGTAATATTTTTTTTAACAGATCGGATGACCCATTTGTGTATATGTGTAGCCGCCCTTGGTTGTTGGGAAAGAATGAAAGATACGACATCGTAAGGATTTTTTTATGTGCCAGCGTTTTAATAAAATAATTTGTTCCTTCGAATAAGAAAAAATACACCTATATAGAATACAATCCGTTAATATTTATATATTAATCTACTCATTTAATTATTGACACGTTTAATAATTCTAATATACTCCCTAGTTTTGATTTCGTTTTTTTCCCTTTTGTTCGTCGGGCTGGCAATGTAGGCTTTACTTGATGTGACTTTTTGAGGCAGTTTATCTTCTGAAGATGTTTTAGCCGTGTGTTTAGATTTACAGTTCTCTTCTTCAAAAAAAAAAGTTTACAGTTCTCAACCAAAAAAAAAACAAACAATGGTCTAAGTTTACAAGACAAAACATTTTACAAATTTTTGACCGCCACCTTTACAAATTTAAATGTCAAATTTAACGAATATAAAGTAATTAAAATGTCCATGTGCATGAGGAGAAGTAACGAAAAGAGTAAATTGAGATACGATAAAATGGATTAATCGGCACCAATCCTACCATCACAACATACACTACGCATCCTTGCGGGGCCGGCCCTAAAGTGTGGCCAAAGAGACCGCCGTCTTAAGCCCAGTGTTGCCGAAAGGGCCGAACGGTATATATTTCGTTAAAAGAAAGAAAAAAATCCGTGTAGATTCAATCCGATCCAACCTAATATAATATGTTAATTTTTCTTTTGATAATTGCCCAAATTTTTTTACTCCAATCGATAAAGGTCTCAATAAAAAAATTTAATTGGCCCCAAAAAAAAGTAGACATAAAAACAAGTTTTATTACGGATGTTAAAAACGCAATAAATGTTGGAAAAAATGTAGTACTCAGGATTTGACAGAGAATTAGAAACTCCAAAACACGTTAATAACGTTGTCTTTTAAGAGATGTTTCGTCCCACACGATTTGTCACCATGGGATCAAATGAAAATCTCTTTCAGGATACAGTGGAGATGTTTGATTTAAATAGTGACTTGTTTGAATCAAACTCGAGGACACTCAAAGTTTTTCTTATGATGCTGTCAAACTTATGAATTTTCAACTGCATACTTACGCTTTATAAATGCAAATTCTCCCATAAACGAATGTAGGATACTCGCTACATGAAAGGGTATGGTTGTCACTGTTCACCGGATGAAAGCATGCAACCCTTACATGAAAGGGTAAGTACATATCAGTTCGAAAATGCATGTATCTGAAAATGATTTGTACGGCAACTCGTATGCAAACGATAACTAAAATATTTATTTATGAAAAAAATATCTAACAATAAGTATAAGGATTATATTTCCCCTATTTTTTAATAAAGAAGCCCCCGATCCCTAAGGGGCCCCTCTCTGATAAGGAAGAAAAGAAATAATCTCCATTATTTTTTATGACAAATCCGGTCCGCTTTCGTAGTAGGTGCGATTCAACCATCCTAGACTCGTGGCGCATTCGAGCTTTATTGACCTGACCAGGAAAAAGAAAAAAGAAGAGACTCAACTTCTTGTATGTTTAGGATACTTCTTAACTTAATTAAACTTGAATTTCAACTAAAAGACTTAATTCGGGGACTTGGCCTTAAACCCAAAAAAAACGAGGGCCGGCCCTGCATCCTTGCCACCCACACACACCTCACCTCTTAAACCTAACCCTCCATTACCCCCTCGCCGCCGACCGCCGCTGTCGGCCACTACATCGTCTAGGGGCGGCATCATTTATATTGAGTGGTTGTGGAACCGACTGCTAAATATATACTCCATAATAAGAATATTTTGTATACACCGTGTGTGCGCGCATATATATATATATATATATATATATATATATATATATATATAGATGGTTAAGATAGTATACTTTTTACTTATATACAGATAATGGTCCTTGGCTCCTTGCCGTGTGTAGACATCCATCGCTATAGCCTCCATTTTGACATATTGAGTCAACTTTCATTAAGACAAGAAACGAATACTTTCTCAACCTAGCTACCCGTGTTTCACATTGATACCGTCCCTAATATTGCTTTTTTGATTTTCTTTGAAAAATAACAAACTTCTCATGGAATTTAATAACGAAATTAAGGAAATAATTACCGATAGAGTAATGATACATACATAACTGTTAGACACAACATGTTACACAATAGTTATCTACACCACGGATTATAATATGGGATCAATGATGCAAATGAATGTTGTGTCTGACAGGTTATATATGCAGATGAATGTTGTGTCTGACAGGTTATATATGCCCGTGTCTTATAGGGGACTTTAACCAAGTAATAGACCAAGCTGACACAAAAGGAGGACGGCCTCTTGGAGGAGCTAATGTGGAGAGTATGAAGAGGATGATTGAATCTTGTGAGTTGATGGGCATTCAGTACCAGGGGCCTCGATTTACTTGGAAGGGACCGTTGTACAAAGGGAAACCTATTCAAGTAAGATTGGATCAAGCATGGTGCAATGTGGACTGGATTACCATGTTTCCAGAAGCCACATTTACACATCTCATGAGCACACACTCTAACCATCATCCACTCCTGCTTCAACTAGATCAGAGCAAGAAGAGAGTGAAAGGGCCGCCTCCATTTATATTCCAGAATGCCTGGTTTGAGCACTCGGGCTTTGGAGATTTTGTGGAGAAAAATTGGGACCACATGGAACCAGATTTTGGGGTGGCCGCGGAGAGTTTTATGACGAAGGCAAGCTGGTGGAATAGAAATGTGTTTGGCAACATATTCAGTAGAAAAAAAAAATCTGCAGTAAGAGCTGCAGTAAGAGGTTGGTAGGAATTCAGACAGCCCTGGCAGAATACCCATCTGCATACCTTCTGACTCTCGAGGGGCACTTGAAAAAGGAATATACATATATTTTGGTTCAAGAAGAGAAATACTGGCACCAGAAAGCACATCTGGAGTGGATTGCAGAGGGGGAAAGAAACACTCACTTCTACCACATCACATCGATTAAAAGAAAGCAAAGGAACAAAATTACAACTCTCAAAAAATCTGATGGATCTTAGAGCAATGAGGAGACTGAGATACAAACTATGATGATGAACTACTTTATGAGTCTGTACTCTAGAGCGGATGAACACCATTGCTGCAACTGTGAGCTCCCCAACCCAAAACTAAGTCAGACCGACCAACAACATTTGAATAGATAGGCAGCTTTGTAAGCAGGAAATTGAGCAGGCTTACTTCGATATGGGTACGTATAAAGTTGCAGGGCCAGATGGACTACCTCCGATATTTTAAAAAAAATGTTGGGGCACAATAGGGAGGTCGGTTATTGATTTTGTACAGAAGGCGTTTGATACAACATGGTGTCCCCCCACATGAACGAAGTCTTGATAACATTAATTCCAAAAGTGGACCACCCAGAGTACCCTAGTCAATTCAGACCAATCGCACTAGCAAATGTGATCATCAAAATTATTACCAGGATCCTGGGAAATCGTATTCAGAGTGTGATAGGCAAGCTGGTGAATGATACTCAAAGTGCTTTCATTCCTGGGAGGGGCAGCTCAGCAAATATTATTTTAGCGCAGGAAGTTATCCACTCTTTCACTAACAGAAAGAAGGGGGAAAAGGGTACATGGCTATTAAAGTTAGATCTTGAGAAGGCGTATGATCGTGTAAGCTGGACCTTCCTGCAGAACGTCATTAATTCCGTTGGTTTGTCAGAGCATCTTCAAAAGTTACATATGCTTTGCATTACTTCCACCAGGCTTGCAGTTCTATGGCATGGGGAGCTGGAGGCTTTTAGCCCTAATAGAGGACTGAGGCAGGGAGACCCGATTGCCCTTACCTCTTCGTCTTTTGTATGGAAATACTGAGTGCTAAAATCACTAGGGTTGTTGCTGATGGGAAATGGAAACTAGTAAAGATTTCTAGAGATGGCCGCCTATATCTCACATCTTTTTCGCAGACGATCTCATATTATTTTGGGAAGCTAGTGAGCAGCAAGCCCAGGTTATTGAAGAAGTTCTTGAGGATTTTTGTAAATGCTCTGGGCAGAAAATCATCACATCCAAGTCCAGATTCTTCACCAGCAGCAATGTGGGCAGTAATATGATCTTGGCCATAGCAGAAAATTTACGTATGTCTTATACAAATGATCTTGGCAAGTACCTTGGGGTCCCTTTAATTCATGGCAGAATGCTGGTGTCTCGTTTCGGATTTTTAGAGGATAAAATGAGAAATAATTACGTTGGCATCATGGAAATCAAAAGCTCTATCAAGGCAGGTAAGTGTGTTCTTATGAAAAGTTCTTTGGCTACGCAACCTTACTATATTATGCAAACCACCATGATCCCAACAACCATCTTAGATAGCATGGAGAAAGTTTGTAGAAGCTTTTTTTTGGGGGGATGACGCAAACTGCAGAAAAATGCATACTTTGGCATGGGATACCCTCTGTGTTAATAAACAGGAAGGAGGCCGGTCTTGGTTTCAGAAGGATGAAGTGTATGAACATAGCTCTGCAGGGAAAAATTGTCTGCGACCTTATAAAACAGAAAGAGGCCCTGTGGGCGAAAGTGTTGGCGCATAAATATAAAAAAAAAATCATCCACGGCCTAAGCTAGGTGCTCTCCCTCCTGGAGAGGAATCTGCAAGGCGTACTCATGTTTGAAAACGGCTTTGAAATCAAGGATATGTGGGTTGTGTGTAAAGGGGATGACAAGGGTAAATACACAGTTTCCTCGGGATATTTGTGGTAGTTACAGGACCAGAATCCTCACGAGGAAAGTGATCTATGGAAACAAATTTGGGACCTGAAAGGGCCAACAAGAAGTAGCTTCCTTCTGTGGACAATTGCTCATAAAGTTCTTCCTGTCAAGAATTTTCTCTATAAAAGGCATGTTGCAGATGACCCGATCTGTACCCTTTGTGAAGAAGAAGAGGAATCCATCCTCCATGCGCTACATGACTGCCCCTGGGCGAAAGATATTTGGAATAACTGCATACCAGACGAAAGCCGGAATTGTTTCTTCACTGCAAATAGTGAGGAGGAATGACTGAACTTAAATATTAGGAAGGAAAGGGGTTCTTCGAACCTTGGACAAAGATGGAAGTGTGTGGTCGGAGGCGGTCTACGGAATTTGGATGTGGAGAAATAAGATTATTCATGTGAGCAGTGAGGAACGCCCACTAGCGTATGTCTTCCTATCGAAAGTTATTGAACGTGCAAAGAATATTCAGCTAGTATGGTGCTTAGAGTAGACACAAGTGCTTTGATTTTGTTTTGTTTATTTTCATTCTCAGTTTAGCAATTGGTACATTTGAGGACCATGTACAGTTCTTGTTTTTTTGCTGCCATTGATGGCTAAGCTAATAAAATGACATTCCTCGGAAAAAGAAGAAGATCACATAGACAAACACATAGGAATATAAAGACTCCGAATTAATGAGGTTTTTTAATAAACAAAATGTCAGTAAAGTGACTTAAACTCTACATTTTGGTGGAACCAATCTGAAGACTCAGCTGAGTGATGGTCAGCTGAGAAGTGTATTCAATTATGTGCTTCAGTAGGGTGGAGTCTACTGAGCTTCTGTCAGCAGGGTGACTATCAGCAGGGTGATAGTCTGCTGAGTACCGGAATACAGCAGGGTCCCACATCTGCTAATTCTGTTATGTGACAGCTATACAGTGTCATTAAAAGGAGGACACGTGTAGGGGTATTTATGGCAGTTCAGACAAAGATTCCTGGCGGCTAGGGTTTAGGGATTTGTGCCTATAAATACAGTTGTTGTCTCATTATCCGAGTGTGTTGAAATCTGTAAAATTCAGTGCATAATAAAAATATCTCTTTTCTGCCCGTGGTTTTTTACCTCTCCCACTGAGGGGTTTTCCACGTTAAATCTGGTGTTCTTCTTGTTTCGTTATCTCCTTTGATTGTTTATGTTTGATTGCTTCGTTTCGTTTCTTGCATCTGCAGTTATCTCCATCCGTTTTATAACAAGTGGTATCAGAGAAAGGTTCTGGAGAAAACAATCTGTACGATCAACTTCATCTTCACCAAGACCTTCAGCAAGGTGCTAGGATTTGTGATAAAGTTGTGATCTTTAGCAAGAAAAGATGTCAGCAGTAAACGTAAAAATCGATAAATTTACAGGAAGGAACAGTTTTGGTCTGTGGCAAATCAAGATGCGTGCACTGTTGAAACAGCAGGGTTTGTGGAATCCGTTATCTGACAAACCAAATACAGGTGCACAGATTATGCTAGTCTGGAAGAGAAAGCACATTCAACCATCATGTTGTGCTTATCTGATGATGTTATCACTGAGGTTGCTGAGGAAGACACCGCAGCCAAGTTGTGGAAAAAGCTTGAAATCTTGTATATGACCAAGTCACTGACCAACAAGTTGTTGTTGAAACAGAGGTTGTTCAGTTTGAAGATGCATGAAGGGAGTCCACTGAGGGAACATCTTGACCAGCTGAACACAATATTACTTGATTTAAGGAATATTGATGTTAAAATTGAAGATGAAGATGCAGCCCTAATCCCGTTGGTGTCATTACCGGCATCGATGAAAACTTTGTGCGATCTTTCATAGTTGGGAAGGATACGGTAGCTTTAGAGGATGTGAGGTCCGCCTTACATGCCGGGGAGCTTAGACACAAAGGCTTTGGGATAGACGATCAGTTGCTTGGACTAGTAGCTAGCAAACAATAGTGGAAAAGGATATGGACGAGAAGAAGAAAAAAAGGTCGGGGTCCAAAGGTCCTAAGTCTACCGATGTCCGTAATTCGTAAGGAGCGGGGACATTGGAAGTCCAATTGTCCAAGGAAGAAGAAACAGCAGGAAGGCAATTCTGGCACAGTAGCTTTGGCTACTGAGCAATCTGATGAGGATTTGGTTCTAGTTGCAGGGGATTCTACACACCACAATGATGTGTGGATACTTGATTCTGGAGCATCCTACCATATTTGTCCAAACAGAGAGTGGTTTTCTACTTATGAGCAGATGGATGGTGGTCAAATCTATATGGCCAACAGCAAGGTCTGTAAAGTTGTGGGAATTGGCTCAGTAAAGTTAAGGACAAAGGATGGTAAATTTTGTACACTGAAAGATGTAAGACATCTTCCACAGATGACCAAGAATTTGGTATCTCTCAGTCTACTGGACAGCAAGGGGTTCAATTTCAAGGGTGAAGGTGGACAACTGAATGTCTTCAAAGATTCAGTTGTAGTCCTCAAAGGCATCAAGAGGGAACCTTGTATATATTACAAGGATCTATCGTATCCGGCACCGCTCGCCGTTGCATCCTCGCATTCACCGGATCTCTCGAGACTCACCGTGGCACATGAGACTTGGTCACGTGGGTGAAAGGGGTATGCGAGGTTCTTTCTTCACGGGTTTTCTTGGAGGATATAAGGTTAAGAATCCGGACTTTTGTGAACATTGTGTGTTTGGGAAGTTGCACGAAGTAAGTTCTCGGCAGGTTGCACAACACAAAGGCATCACTTGATTATATCCATTCGGACCGCTGGGGTCCATCAAGAGTTGAGTCATTGGGTGGTCACGGATATTTTGTGTCATTCATAGATGACTATTCAAGGATGACTTGGGTGGTGATGATGAAGAACAAAAGTGATGCATTCAATAACTTCAAGCAAGTGGAAGGCCCTAGTGGAGAATCGGTTAGGCAAGAAAATCAAGAAGCTTCGTACGGATATTGGTCCGGAATTTCGCTGGACGGATTTTGATTCATTTTGTGCGGTGAGGGTATTGCCGGACATCATATCGTAAGGAATACACCTCACAGAATGGTGTAGGCGAAAGGATGAATCAAACTCTACTTGGAGAGGGCAAGATGTATGCTATCTCAAGCCGGTTTATCAAGGAGATTTTGGGCGAGGTCGTTAAGACGACTTGCTACTTAATCAACGGGAGCCCTCACACGGGAATCAATCTCAAGACACCATTTGAGATGTGGTCGAGCAAGCCCGCCGACTACTCGATTCTAAGGGTTTTTGGAAGTACAGCTTACTATCATGTTAATGAAGGGAAGTTGGAGCCAAGAGCCAAGAAAGGAGTGTTTGTGGGGTATGGTGATGGAGTGAAAAGATATAGGATTTGGCCATCAGCAGAGTCCAGAGTAATCCTCAGCAGGGATGTTGTGTTTGATGAAAATTCTATGTTAAACTCATCAGTGGGGAGGTCTACTGAGTCTGAAACCAGTGCTGAATCGATAGTGTTGAGAAACAGGTGGAGCTTCAGGTGGAGTCTACTGATATGCAACAATCAGTGGACCAAAATCAACACTATACTGATCTGGATAATGAACCAGAATCTGATCCAAGCCAGCCTACTGAGACCTCAGCAGGGCGTCATACAAACATTGATCGCCAGAGTCTACCGCGGCAGCCTAGAAGATCTAATGTTGGGATACCTCCAAGGAGATATGGATATGATGATTTGGTGGATATGCACTCCAAGTTGCGAAGAAGTAGAGGTTCTTGAACCTACTACTTACGGGGAAGCGATGACATGTACGAAGCATCTCGGTGGCATGTTGCCATGGGAGATGAAATGGAGTCATTACTGAAGAATCAGACTTGGGAATTAGTCAAACAGCCTACTGACAAGGGAGTTGTGACTTGTAAATGGATTTTCAAGAAAAAAGGAAGGAATAACAAAGGCATAAGGGGTCAGGTATAAGGCACGTTTGGTTGCAAGAGGATTCAGTCAAAAGGAAGGGGTTGACTTTGATGAAATATTTTCACCAGTGGTCAGACACACTTCAATCAGGGTGTTACTAGCAATGGTGGCACGGCAGATCCGGAACTTGAGCAATTAGATGTGAAAACCGCTTTTCACATGGTGAGGTGGATAAGGAGATATACATGACACAAACTCGAGGGTTTTCAAGTTCCCTGGAAAGGAAAATTATGTTTGCAAGTTGAAGAAATCATTGTATGGTTTGAAGCAAGCTCCAAGGCAAGTGGTATAAAAGGTTTGACGGTTTATCTTTGAAGCGGGGTTACAACGAAGTCCTTATGATCGTTGTGTATACCACGATCTGTCGAAAGATGGATCATATATCTATCTTGTTCGTATGTGGATGACATGCCGATAGCTGCACAAGGAAGTCCGATGTTCAAAATCGAAGAACCTTCTTAGTGCCGAGTTTGAAATGAAGGATTTAGGTGCGGCCAAGAAAATCTTGGGGATGGAGATGCGGAGAGATAGAAGTCGAAGAAATTATTCTTGTCTCGGCGGGGTTATGTGCGAAGATATTGGCCAAGTTTGGGATGTCTACTGCGCAAAACCAATAGATACTCTATGGCATCAAATGTTCATTTGTCCGTTTATGCTTCACGATCGGTGAAGAGAAGGAGTATATGTCAAAAGTTCCCTATGCTAGTGCGGTTGGCGCCCGATGTATGCCATGGTTTGCACTAGGCACGATCCGGCTCGGGCGGTCGGTGTTGTCGACGGGTTTATGGCTCAACCCGGAAAAGAACACGGAAAGTTTCGTTAAAAGGATATTCAGGTACTTGAGAGGTACAGCTGACGTTGGTCTCATTTATGGAGGTGATGCGGTCCGGTCGGAGTTACTGTGATGCTGATTATGCAGGTGATGTTGACAGTAGAAAATCAATGACTGGGTATGTGTTTACATTGGGAAATGCAGTGGTCAGCTGGAAAGCTACTCTTCAGGCTACCGTAGCCTTATCAACTACTGAAGCAGAATACATGGCTCTTACTGAAGCAGCTAAGGAGGGTATCTGGTTGAAGGGGCTAGTCAGTGATTTGGGGTTGCATCGGGATCGGGCCGATATATATTGTGACGATCTTAGTGCAATATGTTTAGCCAAGGATCGGGTTCATCATGAGAGAACCAAGCATATTGATGTCGGTATCATTTCTTGAGGAATGAGAAGAGGGTTGTGGTGAAGAAGATTAGCACAAAGGAGAATCCTGGCGATATGTTCACTAAACCGATTCGACGAGTAAGTTCCGGCTTTGCCTGGACTTACCGAATATTCAAAGCTTATAATGCGTTTTGGAAACTTTGCGAGGCGGATCGGTGGAGTGGAGATCTTTGTGGAGATAGTCCGGTACAAGTACATCCGGCATTGACGAATGCATCCGGTACAAGTACATCCGGTTATGCAACTGTTTGACTCAGTGAGAGTTGAAGTCAAGGTGGAGATTTGTCGGTAAAGTGACTTAAACTCTACATTTTGGTGGAACCAATCGAAGACTCACTCGAGTGATGGTCGGTGAGAAGTGTATTCAATTACGTGCTTCGGTAGGGTGGAGTCTACCGAGCTTCGTCGCGGGGTGACTATCGGCGGGGTGATAGTCGCGAGTCTTGGAATACGGCGGGGTCCCACATCCGCTAATTCCGTTATGTGACGACTATACGGTGTCATTAAAAGGAGGACACGTGTAGGGGTATTTATGGCGGTTCGAGACAAAGATTCCGGCGGCTAGGGTTTAGGGATTTGTGCCTATAAATACGAGTTATTGTCTCATTATCCGAGTGTGTTGAAATCGTAAAATTCGGTGCGCATAATAAAATATCTCTTTTTCGCCCGTGGTTTTTTACCTCTCCCACCGAGGGGTTTTCCACGTTAAATCGTGTTCTTCTTGTTTCTGTTATCTCCTTTGATTGTTTATGTTTGATTGCTTCTGTTTCTGTTTCTTGCATCTGCAGTTATCTCCATCCGTTTTATAACACAAAATAATAACATTGTTTCTCTTTATATAGGAGAGATGTGAGATAAATATTTTATTTAAGTTGAAAAAATTAATTACTTTGAATTTGATCATCTGTTGATTTTTTTCTTTCATGGATCCTTTCCACACTTTATTTTCTTGTCTTTTCCGTGTCAAACGGATCATTCAAATTCGATAGACTTTGAGACGATTTTATTGACTCTTTACTTGACTGCATGCCATACAATTAGAACAACAATTAATGACTGCGTTTAAAAGTCTATATAGTATCAATTTCGCAGTCATTTTCCTTTGTGTTCCCTTACGTAATTCTTTGAAGTTTTTGCATGTTACGTGCATTGAACATTGACAAAAACAAGAACACAAATTTTACAATGGTCCTGGACCAAATCCTACTTGGTGTGCCAAACCAATAGGATTTTAATGTTTTGTGGTGGTTTCCAATGTTTAAAAATCAACACCCAATCATGTTTCTCCAAATTGATGACATGGTGGTCCAATTATAAAATGATATGTAATTATAAAATCACTTTTCATTCTAAAATTTCCGTATGTGTACAAAAGAGAAAACTTGTCCAAAAAAATTCTTAATTTCCTCTCTATAGGATGACATATTTGGACTACAATATATATTATTCAAATATAATTGTATCTTATATTAAAAAAAAAATTTAAAAAAAAAACAGTGAGAGAGAGAGAAGTAGTTATTATAGCCAACTCCAAGTCCAAAAAAATCATAACATGTATACTAGTATTTTGATTGTATAAATTAATATGAATATAGGTAGGAAAAAGAAGAAACTTAAGAAAAATAAAATAAGCAGCTATCTTCATTCTTTGCTGGCTTGAAAACTTGAATTCATGAATTTTTTGTTGCCGCCGTTGTTGTTGTTGTTGTTCGAGACGTTTTGAGTATTATTATTAATATTTGATGAAGAAGTATTATTATCGTTTGATGAATTATGAGGAGGAGTGGAAATAAGAGAAGTAATTGCTGCAGCCAATGCAGCAGTAAAGTTTGGATCAGTAGCAAGAGCATTGACAACATTATTATGATGATGGTTACTTTGAGGACCTAACTGAACATTTTCAGAATCTTGGGACGACATATGAAGGCCCGAAAACTTGGATTGATTATAAAGTGCTTGGCCAAAGATTTGTGGCAAAAGTGCAGCAACAACAGGGTTGTTGTTGTTAGGGACTTGAAAGGTGTTTTGAAAAGGTAAAGAATTATTGTTGTTGATAGGGTTTTGAGTGAGGTCTAATGTAACGGTCGGGAACGGGGCGGAGGCGGAAATCGTGGCCATGTTGTTGTTATTGGATAATGAAGAACAAGAAGGGAGTAGGGTTCTTGCTAAGAAATTGGGATCAGAACTTGGAATTGAACCAGATAATAGCATTCTTGCTGCTGATGATGTTGTTGATGCCATTGCCATTGCTGCTGCTGGTAATGGATGTGTGTGGTTCCCTTCATATGTTGTTATCAATATGCTTCTGTCCTCTGCACATCTTTGTACCTGTTATTTAATTAATTAATGACAATAATTTCATAAATAAATTAAATTATATATTTCATTATTGTTTATTAGAGTTTTTATATAGTTTAAAAAGGGTAAGAATGACATTAAGTTTAATAACAAATGTTTAAATACGTTTTGACTACATATTAGTAATGCAATAGTCTTGACATAATACAACAATTGTTGTTGTTGTTTTTTTTTTTATAGGAATAAACCAATTGGCCCTTCGTTTATAGGTTAAAGATTGTGAAGGACTGTTTTTTTATCTAAAATAAGGAAAAAGGACAAGAAAAAAAGATAATGGTTGAGAAGGACAAAAACGCGCATCTACTACTACATTGTTAGCTTACAAAGAAAAAAAGATAATAGTTGAGAAGGAAAACGCGCACGTATACTTATATGTGTTACTACGTTTGGTTGTAGAATACGTAAGAATATTACGTGTAAGAACACACGTGTTTTTGTACTTCTCAACCATTATTTTTTTTTCTTGTCTTTTTTTTCCATTTTGTATCTTATTTTGTTTTTCTGGCCTCTGGTCCCTTGGTTTATTATATTAGTAATAAACTTAGAGCTAGGAGATAAACTATAATAAGTACTTTATTTTATAATGTTTTGCATTATATTTTGAGACGGAGGAGTATTTTTTTTACAGGTTTTAGTTTAGATAAAAATGTCGGCATAATATGTTGAAGAAAAAAGATAAGAAAAACAATAGAAACGTGACTTAATTAATGAAAAGGTCTGAAGATGTAGAAGTCTTTTTCAACCGCCAAGAGTCAACATAATGCAAATAGATATCGAGATTATTTAAATAAAAAATTCGTTGTAATAAAGGGACAAAAGGAACAAAAAAGAAAATATTAGAAGTCTAAAAAGAAATATCTTATCTCATTGGTCGATACCAAGAATCAGTCAAAGATTAAATAGAGATATTTTCCAACAACACAATTGATTATATAATTTAATAATCTATATAGTAATACTAGAAGGGAACATGCATGATTAATGAATCATTAATGTTGCAAGACTTTTTTTAATAATAATAATAATAATAAAAATAAAAATAAAATTGTTGCAAGACTTACTTGTTTTCTAACTGGGCAACCAGCAGCCATTGTACACCTGTAATAAGCACGAGGGCATGGATTTCCTTTGGCCATCTTTTGCCCATATTTTCTCCATTGACAACCATCTGTTATCTAATTAATTACACAAAACAATACATATTAATTGAATGATGTCATAATTTTAGAATTTAATTAAGGGTTAATTCGAGTCGAGTTTAATACATACCATAGACGCTTCAGATCGAGCTCGAACCGAGACTCTAGCTTTCCTCATTGTAGCCTCAGTAGCTTGATCAATACTTTTTGAGGGTTGGTTAAGTCTAGGAACCTTGTTTGGACCACAGTACCCTTGTGACCCTTTATCTGGGCTACTACCACTTCTTGCATTATAACCACTAGGGCTACCCTCAATATTATTGTTAACCGGAGGAGACTGGGTTCGGATTCTCGCCGGTTGGTGATGACCGCTTTGGTCCTCCGACGAAGATAACGAAGTCTCGTCTGTCTCTGCAGCGGGTGCAGCTAAACCGAGTTCAGTGAACTGCCTAGGCAAGATTAGACCATTTTGATTCGTCTTGTTAACTTCCAACTTTCCATCATTTTCTTCACACAAATTGTCATATTTTTTATGATTTTGTTGTTGTTGTTGTTGTTGTTGCATCATCGTCATTAAATGCATTTGAAGACTAGTGTAATCGTTTGTGACTTGATTCAACACATCTTTTATACGCCGATTCTCCGAATTCATTCTTTCTAGCTCGGCTCGAAGAACTACTACCTATATATCATTCAGAATATATATATATATATCAAAACAAAGCATTATATAATGATCGCTTAATCCAATATAATTAACATAACACAAAAACCACAAAATACTAACAACTTTAACAGTTATGCTACTGTAGTAACGAAATGTCACAGAGAGTATCACAACTAACGATAAAAAAAATAACCCAAAAAATTATTATGCTTTTATATTATAATTTGCTACACTCGTTGTAATATTTCGTTGTGGTCGTAGCATTTTTATGTTTCTAAACAAAATACATTGAAAAAACAGTGTTAATTACCTCACATTTAGCTCTTTTATCATCAGAGTGAGGAGAAATACCATCATCCACTATTGACTGATCACTGCTAGTATTTCCAGTAAGAAGGTGCAAACCAGTCTACATAAATAAAATAAACACTATTAATCATAATTTCGAAAACAATAAAAAAAAATTACAAAAAAATCAAGTTAGACTTTAAAAAAATACAAAAAAAAAAATGTGATGGAGCTTACATTGACATTGAAATGCAAATCAGTAGAAGGTTCACTGAGATCTTTCCTATCAGCAATAATCTTGGATTCTTCACTGTCTTTTTTATTACTATTAGCAAAAAAGTCCATTTCATCATGAATAATAGTTTTCTTTTCACCCAAGATACCATCTTCATGAGTACTACTGCAATTAAGATTAACTGGGATTAATTGAATAGTAGTGGACTCCATCTCCATTAATTGAGCTGCTACTACAGGTGCAGGTGGCTGATGATGATGATCAAGATTTAATCTTTCATGATGATTAATGTTAAAATGATTAAAATAATGATGGGTTTTGTTTATTTCTTGAAAAGAATTTATCACAGTTGGTTTGTGATCGCTTAATAATCCGATATTGCGATCTGGATCTAAGGAGAGTCCACTCCATTTGGCCATATATATATGAACAAGAAACAGATTGAAAGAGTCAGAATGCAGTGAGAGAGAGAGAGAGAAAAGAAGGGGATCGATGTGGGAAATTACAAGTCTTTGAATGAGAGCAATGGACTCGGCAATAAAAAGGGGGAGGTTGAGACTAAACATAGAAGACCAATATTACATTAAGACGGGGTCATGGTTTTTGTAAGGGGGTGAGGTAGGGTAGGGTACTGAGGACCTCTATAGATTTGTTTAAAGAGAAATTGATGGGATTTGATAATTCTACTATTCTTACTTGTTAGTCCCTTTGTATTCTCCTACTAGTTTGGGGCTTTATGGTCTTATTCAAGCTAAGACTTACAACTTTGATTTTTATCTCTATTACATCTTTACAATCTAAGCATGTGACATATATAAATAACATCAATTTTATTATGTTAAGGCGTGTGACGCTCCGTCCCGGGCACCGAGTCCTTACCCCGAAACAACGTCCGACATGTATATATTAATTTTTTAAATCGTCAAAAGTAATATATACATAAGCCTCGTAACAATCAATCAGAGTAAAAGCGGAATAGATTAAAACTAAAGATAACTCGGAAAAAGAATGTCAAACGACAAATAACAGATCACCAAGTCCCAAAATCTACGTCTAAGAAAGTTGACCGACAAAACAACGAAATAAATGTTGTTGTGACTTATTATATCTCAAATGAAAGTGAAAAGATACTAAAGACTGTCTCTCAAAACTGAAAAATATATTGCATAAAATAAATGTCTGTGTCATCGTAAATCTTGAGCCTAAACATTAGATCCGTTAACTCCATCGTCATAACCAAGATCATCATCATCCTGACAACCACTTTCTCGGGGTGGGGACAATAAAGAGAAAGGGGTAAGTACTTACGTACTCAGCAAGGGGTAGAAGAAACGATAACACATATTGATCTACACATCTACCACATATGCTGCATTATCATCTGCTTGGTCTGTTAGCACCATCACGAGCAATTATCTATGTTACATTGTAATTCAAGGACACAATGCTCGAATGATGAGCATGCACCGAGACATATTCAGCACATCATATGACACGGATGGTTCCGTGTGGAATATTTCCCAAAACCCAAATATTGTCCGTTACGTATGAGAAATGATTCCATGCTGCGAATCATAAATGTGTCTCACCAAGAATTACAAAGTTTTAGCTTTTAGACTCATCACATATGTTTATTACGTAGTTAATCTAACCACCTAAGTTTATTCACGTATAAGGCTCCTTAGGGACTTCTAGTTCTAGACATCTAGTTACACTACCTAGCACGTTGTAAAAGAATCATTGAATACTAAGTCAATGTCCCACAAGGCCTAAACAAAGCCTTTCGGTGCTCCCACCTTCTCCCCGCAGAGGGTCTCGGTTGTAGTGCGATTTGATATCAAGGCTACCAAAAGTCAATGTTAGATATTGTCAATTAACATATAATGTTCTATAAGAACATACAAACCACATCGTATCGTGTAATACACGTAATAACACAAAATTAATATATTACACTCTTACCGTAATATATATATACAACATTTTTACTATAACCATTAAAAATATATAGTACTTTATTGTGCACACATGTTTAGTACATAAATTAAATACGATTACTTACCGTATATAATATCTCTTAACTCAACTTTATCAATAATTATCCTTTTTTCTCTGGGGTAAAATACATTATTATTATATTTTCTCCCTTTTTTCTTTCCTACGACCATTGGCAGCAAAGGTCATCTTCTGTTTTTTTTTTTTTTTCCTTTTATATACATACCCTTTTTTCCCTTTTTACTTTTCGGCAACATACGGGAACTAATTCCTCCTTCTTACTTTTTTTTTTTCTTTCGTCTACGATTCCCAGGCACATGTAAAATAAATAAAACAAATCAAGAACAGCAACAATAAAAAATTAAAACATAATTAAATACGGTTAATACCTTGAATCCGTTTAAAAACACCCCCCTTATCTTTGATTTTCCGAAAGCGAATTTGACAGCAAAATTGAAAGTAAACGTCTCCTTTTTTTTCTCAGAAAATGCGTGAAATTGAATAAAGGAAATAATGGATTATTTCCTTAAATACTTAATTAATTAAAATACCTTTTAATTAATTAGTCCATTTTTTTAATTAATACTTCCTTTTAATTAATTAATTAATTAGGTTAAACATAGAATAGGAAATAAATAGATTAAATTCCACTTTACGAAATCAAGCTTTATCCGACATTTCTTAAGTGTCTTTCATCCTTCACACAAAAACTTGGTTATCGCATACCCTTCTTTTCAATGCTTTTGATTTTCCTTTACATTACTTGAGGAAGTTTCTATCTCATTTGATAACCTCTCTTTGACTTGTGCAAACTTGGACACTTTTTGACAAGTTTTTATTTCATTCTGAGACCTTTTTGGTATGCTCATTTTGGCACCTTAACATCTTCACGTTGAGATTCTTGCTCTTTTCTTGATTTCTCGGTTGTTTATTCTTTCAGGTGCTCGACCTTGTACTTTTGCTTTGTTCTTCTATTGTGGAATGATTCCTCTACAACATTCATGTTAACTGAGGACCTTCATAGTTCGCCAACATCCATTTTGTTTATCAAATCGTTAACGACTAAGGTCACTTGCCAGACGTTCTCAAGTCCAATATTACTTTCGCTCTTATATTAGATGTTCACAAGTCCACTGAGACAAGTCTTGGCAATCCTGGCGAGGACGTCAGTCCCTTATAAGGAAAGGGGGGGGGGGAGAATGTAAAATCCCACATCGGTAAAGTAAAGTCCTGCTCACCCCATATAAGTGTGAGACATAAAGGTCTTGCAACTCGGGTTAGCCCTTTTAGACCAAGCAATGACGGCGGTCTAAGCAGTTGACCGGACCATTTATGCCTCATTTAGCGCTACCAGGCCCGGGATCTGGGGGCGTTACACGGCGGGATGAAAATCAACACTGATTCTCACCAAAAAAATACGATGGTCTATTCCATTAGGCCAGATCTGATTCATATATATACAAATAACGTCATTTAATTGTTTAATTCAATATAAAAAAATTGCGTATAATAATCTCGTACGTATTCTATAATTTGATTATCTAAAACACCTATGAAAGAGTGACCTGCACCTTTGCTTCTCTGCAAAACAAATTAAAAAGTTTTTAAAACCATAAAAACTTCATTCACCCGCCATTTGGAGTATTCATTTATGCATATCGATCCAATAATTGGTATCAAGACAGGTTACCGGTTGATATGATCAATATCATTTTGTTAGTGAACATTGTATTCTTGCTTATCATGCTATCAGAACATACGTGATGTAACTTGTTTCGGTATTTGTATAGATTTGATTTAATTTTCAGTACTGTGACATAACTCACTTGGTTTTGTGAGTTTGGTTTTTGCAGGTTTTAAGTAATCTGTTTTGGTTGTTATCCTTCAACCTGCTAGCTTAGTCTTGCGATCGTTAATTTGTTAGCTTATCACTTGCAAATCGTTTCCCCTCATACGAGTTGCGTTTAACTTAACATCTTTGCAAGATACATGATTTTTACAAGACAAAATATAAGGTTTAATTTTCAATACCGTGACATATATAACTCACTTGGACTTGTGAGTTTGGTGTTTGCATGTTTTAAGTAATCTGTTTTGGTTGTTATCATGCAACTTGCTAGCTTAGTCTTTCTATCGTTAATTTTTTAGCTTATCACGCCTCGTTAGACTTGCGTAACATCGTTGCAACATACATGTTTTCCACAAGACAAAATCTAAGGTTTAATTGAAGAAATTTCTCGTTTAATTGAACTAGGTTATCACACACCTCACCCCACAACACCTTACATTTTTGCGCACAATATGCTTTTTACAACTCGTGTGGCAATTCTATTGGACTTGTCAGTCATATGCAATGTGCATCCCTACATTGTAACCACTACATTAGTTCCACCTAAACATTAAAATTCATTGAAGGTTTTTCTTGGACATAATATTTCTCCTAGGGTTATTGAGTGAATCTGAGTGCCTCAGCTACCGGCCTTATGGTGCCTCTGGTTCCGTGGTTCCCCCTGCTACGTAGTTAGTAGTTGGTCCAAAGTGTCATGTATATGTGGGGCACTACTTTACAGTATTCTTGAATTCAATAATAATCATTATTTGTTTTCTTAATTCACGCAGTTGCACTTAAAAATCATGGCATTAAGGAACTTTATGTGCATGTGCATTCAGTTGGTACTTGGTTAGGTACTAGTTAATTTACCTTATATTGCGAGTTTAGAGAGCCCTCAACACCCTAGAATTAAACATTATTCCTGAAAGGCCATTCATTAATTCAGTTGGATGTTTGGACATCCACCTACGGGTCACATAATGGTATGCCCGTTAGTACAAATTCAATTATAATACGTTCATTGCATCGCCCTCTAGGGCTTAAATGAGATGCTCCCTCCCTTCATTGGTTAGTACTCGGGGCTAATCATTATTGAAGATATTGTCGTTATTATTATGCTTCAATTATTCACTTCATTGTCATGTATCAGTGCTTCTAATGCATGATCACTCCTTATGTCAGTGTCGCTTTTTATTCCACATTTTGATTCCACTTACTTTCCACGCTATTATTATTATTATTATTATTATTATTATTATTATTATTATTATTACATTTCTCTCCTCAAAAATATTATTACTTTCCAATAATTATTAGGGAACTTTGAAAATATTCCCGAATATTCTCATGTTTCTCTCATCATTATGCTTTTTCATACTAAGACGTTAACTTTTTTACTTAAAAATTTTAGTGGAAGAGCCACCGGGGACGATGACAATGACGAACATCATGCTTTTGGATGTTCATTCATTTCAGTACTTTCCATTTATGTTCCCCTGTAAAGGTGGTGTCCTCAAATGTTGAGACTTTCCTTTATTAATTGTATTAAATACTTGAGTAAAACTTATTTGGTTGGAGATGGTGAATGGCATTCAAGTTTATGTGGTTTTTGTATTGACCTTTATTTTGGGATCTTGATGTTGCTAGTAGAGCATCCACAATCATAAACCTATTAAAAGGTTTATCATCACTTTATAAAACTATTCTACACAACGGATAAACAATTAAACGGTTTATGGCTTTTGGCCCACCAAAATACCTTTTTCTCCTCATATTTCTTTTATCAACCGGTTTGCCTCTACAAACCTTTTGCTAAATTCTTTTTCCTACTCATCCTTTCTCTAGTGGTTGTTTCTATGATTGTGACGGTAGTGTGTATCAGAAACAGGGAAGTTGTCTATGTTGGCAGAATTTGCCGCTCTACCAGCCTGGTACCACCGGTTCAGCAATGGCCACATGTTAGCTGTGAATTAATAGCAATATATATTTCTATGTAAATTATATTTAAAGATGTATTTAAATGTATTCGTAAATATTCTAGATGATACTAGATAAGCCTAGAAGTTTGTGATCATACCTATCAATATTTGCACATACTCGTTCCATGAGGTGTGAAGAAAATCATATTTTTCTAATTATTATATTATGATATCAGAGCTCTAATACTATCATTGCATCATCTTTTCTCGTTCTTACACAAAACTCGCCACCTCCTCCCTCCCTCGTCCTTATGTTCTTCGCAAACTCCTCCCATGGCCGAATCCACCATAATTCCGGCTACCAATTCTTCTAGGTGTAAATCAGATATCGATTCTTAACTCCACCCCAAATATAATAAAATCTTATATACATTTACTATAGTTAAATGATATTTAAGATTTTTTTTCATTACTCTCTATAACAATTTTTGTATTTTCTGAAAATGTGCCAAAATCTAATAAACTGTAGTATATATTTTGGGAATAAAAGTTGAAAAATAAACTAAGGAGAAGAATCGAAAATTGTGGGCAAGGGAAAGTCAAACAGAACTACTTACCCTATTCGAGCTGTTCCCATGGTTTGGGGAGTTTTAAAGTAGTGACATTGATTGCTTCTTGGTTTTGTCAAAACAAACTATTGAGATTGACGCGTTCTCAAAAAATTCACCGCCCCAATTGGCCCGGCATAATCTACTACTACTTCCGTTCTAAAATACTATCTCCGTCTCAAAATATAAATCATTTTAATTTTTTTACACATATTAAGAAAGTTAGTTAAATTTATTGTTTGTCATTAATTTTGATTAAAAAGACTAAAATGACCTTTCATTGGTATTAATACAAAGTACTAAAAAGTGGTTGAGTATATAATAAATGAGTGGTAGAAGGAGAAATATGTAATAAATGCTTTATTGGTTTTGTAAATGGACTTACATTTTGGGACAAAACTAAAAAGCTAAAATGACTAACATTTTGGGACGGAGGTAGTATAAGTCATTTGGGTGTTTTCACACCTCTCCAGAGAGTGATAGGTTTACTTTCTTTAATTCTACACTATTTTTACACATAATCTCATCACATATTTTTTACTTGTAAATTTTTGAAAAAAACTTTGAGACAATCACAACCACAAGATTGTTTAGGTTGTAAAAATAGCGTAAACTTGAGAGAGTAAACCTATCATTACCCATTAAGTAAGTTAGTTAAATTAGTTATGTGTCATTAATTTTGACAAAAAAGACTAAAATGTCCTTTGATTGTTATTAATACAAAGTAGTGGAAGGTAGGTGGATATATAATAAATGAGGGGAAAAATTAGTTTAAGGTCCACTTTTTTCCACTTAATTAAGTGTTAATTCAGCTTCAATTTTTTAGTTGCATAAATGACAAATAAATTCCACCGGATGAATATACCCTTATCTTCCAACACACTGTTTCTTCTTCCTCCTTCTCCCTCCTCAAAATTCAGACTCTTAATCTGTGAGTGAAGCTTTGAAAAGTCGACCAAACATTGAAGTTGAATTCGGCTTCAATGGTGATGGTGACGGAACAAGGCAGAACGCAAGTTGGGACTTGATTTTCAAAGCCAGCCAAAAGACACAATCAGCAGCTAATATTAGCAATTGCATAAATCTACAATGGATATTTTGCCTCCCTTCAATCCTTTGATTATTCTCTTTGTTACCTTTGCTTTTAACTCATTTCTATTCAAAACCTTGAAGAAATATCGAAAAAAAATCCCGATGTCAAAAAATATCCACCGGGTCCATGGAAGCTGCCTTTGATCGGAAACATTCACCAACTGGTCGGCGCCGGGCTTCCGCACCATGTTCTCCGGGACATGGCCTTGAAACACGGACCTCTTATGCAGTTGCAACTTGGTGAAATCCCTCTTGTCATTGTTTCATCTCCAAAAATAGCAAAAGAGGTTCTGAAAACTCTTGACCCTGTTTTTGCTGGGAGACCTCAAATTCTAACATTCAAGGTCCTGTTTTACAACTGTAGTGATGTTATATGTTGGACATACGATGATTAATGGCGACAAATGCGTAAAATATGTGTCCACGAACTCCTGAATGCCAACACTAATCGGTCTTTGGAACCTGTTAGAAAAGAAGAAGGTGGTCGTTTGATTGCCTTGGTCCGAAATTCTGATGTGATCCCGGGCAAGATTCATGGTGGTTTTTATTTTTATTTTTATGAAAGACGATCTTTATTAAATAGCTAATGGGAACAGCCCCCACCGTGGCGTTACAATCCTGCTACAAAGAGAAAACGGACATTCAGCAAGTAACTAACAAATAGAGTTAATTTTCCACACCCCAAGCTAAGCGAAGATCTTTCGCCCTTTTAACTGCCTTCGAGATAAAAACTTGAGACGATGGTCTAATCATAGACGGGTCATGGACCACCTTGTTTCGCCAATGCCAGATTCCATAGCAAACTTCGCGAAAAACATACGGCCACTTATTCGCTTTTTCGAGATTACTCATAAGCCACTCTTGCGGGTTTAGGCTAGAAAAGAAATGCTCACGATCCCCCGGCGGGATGACACTTCGCCAGATGGAGTAGGGCCAATCGCAGTCACGGAGAGCATGTAGTGTCGTTTCGTTGTGGTTTTCAAAGGAAAAAGAAGGAGAGTGGAAGAAGCCAGCATTTTATCCCACATTGCAAGTTTGGAAGATTTTTTTAGAATTTTATTAGTATTTATTTTTTTTATTTTTTTATTTCTATTAAATTTGTCTCACACCGCTTTGGGAGCAGTTTATGTCTTTCATTCTAGCCTATAAAAAGGCATCATATGTAACTTTTACAATCAGTTGAATAATTTGAGTGATATATATTCTTTTATTTAAAGCGATTAAGCTTTGGTGAGTTTTCTCACGTGGAGGATTCCAACCGGAGTTATCAAGGTCGTGAGTGTACCTTGTGGGTGTCCACACACCGAGGTTCTTAGATACGGGTTATCTAAGAGTTTAGGTTATACCAAGGTTTTTGGTTACGGGTTAACCAAAGGTCGAGGTGCTCGTTTATTGGTGCCTTCAGTCAGTCCTCGGGCATTTTCGGATCTGATTCGGCTACGGATCACATCGGTTGTATCAGAACGGGACACTGACGGTATCCAAATATCCATTTTATTTTCTGCATATTTTTTTCATCTCAATATCAAAAAAAAAAATATCCAGTTCTTCTCGTTCATGTTATTATTGTTCCAAAAAAAAAAAAAAAAAAAATCCTAGCGTTGCCTGTACTTCTCCTTATTCATCAATTTTTTGTTATTAAAAAACAGCAAAAAAATCCCTGCAAATTGCTACTAGCGAATTTCCAGCCTTTGTTCATTCATCTTATTTTCCTATTTTATCATCAATAAATAAAAAATAAAAAAAAAAAAAAAAATCATGTTCATGAAAAGAAGACACAATAAAACTCGAGCAAGTAATCGGTGAAGTAGGACCAACTTCACCATTTGCCTCGGGGATCGCCTCTGCCACGATCGACTCTTGGACTACCTCCACTAATTTTGCTCCAACAACCACCTCCTCTCGAGTGCTAACAATCTCCATGGTGTCCTCTACAATCTTCTGAGGGATACTAACATTCACCTGGTCGTCCGTAGGTGACATCTCACGTAAATTACGTATTTTCTGCCATAGATTAGGGCAATAATAATAGTAATGATCACTCTCATGACAATGACCGCAATAAACAGAAAACAACTCTGTAGAAGTCTTCTTAACCATATCTGTACCACCACGTGTACCTCTATTACCCACGATTACTTCTACCACTGCGGTTATCTCTACCGTCACGGGTAGATTGCTCAATTACTCCCTTCAAGATATTCTTCATCTCATCCATCATATCATCAAAACGTCGTTCTATCATCTCCAAATTCCGATTCATCATATCATCAAAACGTCGTTCCATTTTCTCCAATTTTGACTCATCATATCACCAAAATTTCAAAAATATATATCCATAGGACTCTTATTTGATATTATTCAATAGCTCCAAAAAAACCAAAATTTCAAAAATAGATATCCATAGGACTCTTATTTGACATTATTCAATAGCTCCAAAATAACCAAACAAGAATATTTGGCAAGGATTTTTTTTTGGGGGTTTTTTTTTTTTTAGAGAGATGTACTAGAAATCACACGTAGGGTATGAATCCTTCGTCCATAAGCAGAGGTTTTTTTTTTTTTTTGGGAGTTGGTTTGCAGAATCACACCAGAAAAAGTAAAATAAATACCGTAATTCTCTTTTTGCAAAAGGAGATTTCGTTCTTTAATCCCTGTAAATTCCTTTGTTCAATACATCTTCTGTTGTTTTCCTTAACTTGTATTAAAAAAAAAAAATTTACCCTTATATTCCCAGTTGTTTTATCGTGTTGAGTTTCTTATATAAAAAAAAAAATCCAGCTTTTGTGTTTTTCTTGCTACCTGCGTCCGTTCTGTTTCTTTATAAATAAATTATAAAAAAAAATTTAAATTAAATTCAGGGAATTCTCTGATCTTGCCGTCATATTTGACATTTGACCCCAAGTTTTCCTACTTGCATTCCTTGATTGAGTGAAAAAAAATAAAATAAAAAAATAAAATAAATAAAAAAAAAAATCTTCTCCATTTTTAACCGACATCCTAGTGCCATATTTAAGTTTCTTGGTTTTTGCGCTCATTATTTTGCTTTGTCCACGGTTTGATCTCCACACGAGGGTGAGTGCAAACACGAGTGACGTGAGGATATTCTATTTTTCTTGCAATTCACAATGTCAAAGGAGCGTGAGGAGGAGAGTGCTCTCCAAACTAGTTTTCGGTTGTTCGCGGAAGGACAGTCTGATGAGAATGCTCGTCAATTTACGGATATGAATCGGCGTATGGATGCTAAGATGGAAGATATGATGACTCAATTGCGGGAAATGTTGAGGGGAGTCACTACTCCCAATGTTGATAGAGTTGGCCGTGGTCAGAGGGATGACCGTAGTGATGGCGGTAGTCGTGATGGTAGAGAAGCTAGGAGGAGACGAGATAGAGTGGGGGCTCGAGTTGAGGAAGAAGATGAAGATGATTCTGTGCATTCGGGTAGTACTAGCAGTGATGGTAGTGATGATGACAAGAACAATATGAGGCGAATAAAGATGAAGATTCCGTATTTAAGGGTACAAATGATCCAGATGCGTATCTAGATTGGGTGCGTAAAGTGGAGCAGATTTTTCGGTGTAATAACTACTCGGAGAAAAACAAAGTGCGGTTGGCAACGCTTGAGTTTGAAGGATACGCGGCAATTTGGTGGGAACAATTGATTGTTAGTAGGCGTAGGGCAGGGAATGACCTTGTCAAGACATGGAATGAACTTAAGCGGGAAATGAAGCGAAGATTTGTACCAGATTCATATTACCGTAAATAGTACCGGAAATTGCAAACACTTACACAAGGTAATCAGTCTGTGGAAGATTACTATCAAGAGATGGAGCTGACTTTGATTCGCACAGGTACAGAAGAGGATTCTGAGGCAACCATGGCTAGATTTTTGAGTGGTTTAAGGCATGAGATTGCACATCCGGTTGAAATAAAGGATTGTGATACTTTAGAGAAGATGGTTCATGCGGCAATTTTGACACAAAAGCATTTGAAGAAACAAAGTTCAAGTAATTCCTATTCTTATCATTCTTTTCAACCTAGAGATGATGGCTCACGTTCTAGCCCACCGAGGCCAAACCATTTGTCTTCTAATGAGGCTTCCAAAGCTAAGGAAAACAACAGTGGTAAAGCTCAAGCCACACCACATCCACCCACTCACGAGCTTAAATGTTACAAGTGTAAAGGTATTGGGCATAAGGCAAGTGATTGTGCGAATAAGCAAGTAATGATTGTTGTGGAAGAAAAGCATGGTGAGAAAGAATACATGTCACAGTCCGAAGAGGAAAATGAGAGTGATTTCGAGGAGAAAAGCCCACTCGAGCTTGGACCTGAAGGATTTATTTATGTGAGTAAGAAAGTTGTTGAGGGCCAAGTCAAAGCAGATTCTAGTGTGCACCGTGAAAACATTTTTCAAACATGTTGCTTTATAGAAGATAAGTTGTGCGGTTTGATCATCGATTCAGGTAGTTGCACCAATGTTGTTAGCAAAGAGTTGGTCGAAGAGACGAGCATTAAGACTACTAAACATCCCCAACTATACAAGCTACAATGGATGAATAAATGTGGGGAAATTAGAGTTACAAAGCAAGTGATGATCACTTTTAAAGTTGGGATGTTCGAGGATACGGTTATGTGTGATGTAGTGCCTATTCATATTGCACATGTTATTCTTGGTAGGCCTTGGCAATTTGATCGGCGAGTTAACTATGATGGGTTCTTGAACACGTACGCATTACATCACCGGGGAAAGAAGGTTACTTTGGTTTCATTCTCACCCCAAGAAGCACATGCGGAGCAACTTAAATTTGATCAAAGTCGGGAGGTTAAAAAGCAAACAATGAGTGCAAATTCTAAGGTGCAAAGTGGAGAAAAGAAGACGTGTTTAAATTCATTGGCTGTTCGTTCGGGTTCTTCTTTTTCTTTATTGCAGGTACATAATGATCCACCACTTCACGTTTTTAATGTTGGAACCAAGTTGGAGAGCAAATCCATTACACCGAGCATAGTTCGAGATGTTGATGTTCGGATTCGAGGTCGAATCCTTACCGAACCGGGAGGGAATGATGTGATCCCGGGCAAGATTCATGCTTGTTTTCAAAGGAAAAAGAAGAAAAAGAAGGAGAGTGGAAGAAGCCAGCATTTTATCCCACATTGCAAGTTTGGAAAGATTTTCTTAGAATTTTATTAGCATTTATTTCTTTTATTTTTATTTTTTATTTTATTTCTATTAAATTTGTCCCACACCGCTTTGGGAGCAGTTTATGTCTTTCATTCTAGCCTATAAAAAGGCATCATATGTAAATTTTATAATCAGTTGAATAATTTGAGTGATATATATTCTTTTATTTAAAGCGATTAAAAATAGAGTATGTGGTTATTGGGACAAAAAAAATGAACCTACTTGCCATGACAAGAAAAAGAAAGGAAAAAAAAAAGAAAAAAGAATGGAAAAGAAAACTAGCAAAAACCTATCATTATCATCATCCACGATTATAATGTTTTTGTCTCTTGAATTAAGCCTTAAATGAGCCTTATATGAGCCAGATATGTGTGCCTTGAAGTAGTTGATGCGAATCAACTTTATGACATTTTCTATATCAATTTACCCCCGAAATTGGACTTAAACATGATTAATTCATGATAAACTATACGTAAAAGTGCTTAATTTGATTGGAAGTTGCGTATGAGTTTTTATCGTGATTATTTCGTATTTTTATCTTATTTCTATATCGAATTATATTACTACACGTTTTATGGTTCTTTGTAGGAATAATCCGAGCCAAAGAGGATTTGAGCCGAAACATATAGAAAAATCGAGATCGAACCGGAGGAGAACCAAGTCGAGCTGTTGGACAAGTCCAAGATCGGTCCTGGACAAGCCCCAGACATGTCTAAGATCAGCCCAGGACAAGCCCAGGCAGAGCCCAGGATGCTGAACCGAAAACAGTGCTTGGTAAAGCGACCCAGGTGTCCAGGACATGCCCCAGACAAGCCCAGGACACGTCTGGACATGTCCAGGGACAGCCCAGGACGCTGAACCGAGAGCCTAGGGCGGTTCAGCGAGCCGACTTAGCCCTAAAATTTCCAGATTTACCCTTTTTAGCCCTAGGTCGGTTTATTTACTATAAATAAGATGTAATACATCAAAGTACACACGATTTTCAGAGCACTATGTAGCAAATTTATCAATAAAAGTTCTTGTTTTCTCCATTGTTTAAGAGCTTTTTTAGCCTTTTCTTGCTTGTATGCTTGGTGATTCATTATGGAGGAGTTTGCTAGAAGTTTGGTCTCATGTTTCTAGGTAATCATGTCGATTCTTTCTTCTATGTTTTATGAATTTGTAATGATTATCGTTGGTACAAGCATGTTAGGTTAATTAACTTGTAGATCGAATTGAATAATGTTAATTTGCACCTAATAGTGATTTATATTGATTCATACACGAGAAACTCCCGGTCTCGGGGAAGAGACTTTGCTTTGGAAGAGTATCCAACGGTCTATATTGGGGAAAAGCCTTAACGATTTAGTTTCCCCGAACGAATTGTTTCGATTACTTCTATTGTTTCGTTTTAACTTACGTGTTTAGAAATTGGCCACTTATTTGCATGTTTTCGTAAATTACTTTCGAAGGAACTAAGGTTGAAGATAGTAATTGGACAAGAAACAATTAGATCGTTATTTGTTAACTAGCCCGTGCACGGTGGTTACGTAGCGAGGTTTACGGTATTTATTATCGGTATTTTCTAGTTGTTAATTCATGTTTAGTTAATATTGTTCTAACCCACGCACGGTAGGCGTTTAGCTATTCATAGGGTTCTAGAGTCCGCGCACGATCTATGAACCACTTTAGGGAAATACACCAGTAATTGACTCGATTCTTGGAACTTTAATGATAAAAGTGTATGAATCAATATAGGAAACTATTAGAGAATAATTAACTAGTTTGATTCGATCTACTTTCTTAAACGTGGTTAAAACTTGTCTTGAGTTGATAATCCTTAATCTTTACTT
The DNA here is from genome assembly GCA_036785695.1 of Gentiana straminea. Classification (NCBI taxonomy): domain Eukaryota; kingdom Viridiplantae; phylum Streptophyta; class Magnoliopsida; order Gentianales; family Gentianaceae; genus Gentiana; species Gentiana straminea. Next base: position 3,811,877 of record JAVUPR010000135.1, read on the forward strand.
TATTTTCCTCATTTATTTTGGTCAAAGACCACCAACCTTCATAGTCTTGGATTTTTGTAATTAAGCTTGCATAATTATCGAACAAGTCCTTATAGGATCGACCTTGCTCACGAATTAAGCTATACTACATCTGACCTAGTCCGCTTGCTAGTGTAGTTGTGATTTTAACGAAAAGTAGTCACTTGAATTAAGCCTTAAATGAGACCGATCGTTTGCATACCGATACCGACCGATACCGATACCGATACCGATACCGATGCGATATCGATATTGTTTACTGCAAGTAGATCTTCCAATTCTTGTTGCAAGTAGATCTTTTCCTCTGCTTCAGCCACGAGGGAAGCAGTAATGCTATCCATCTGAATAGCAGTATTTTCTCTTGATTGACTATCACATTTTCAAGATTTAGTGATTCTTCTTTTGCTAACTGCGACGATTCAACAAGCCATTTGTATGTGAAATCTTTGCATAACCGTGATGCTCGAATGGTGTTCGATGAAATTCCTGTGAAGAACACTGTGTGTGTCAATGCACTTTTGTCAGGTTATGTCGAGGCCAAGATGTTGGATCACGCACTTGGATTGGTTCGCCAAATGCCGATGAGAAACTTGGGACCGTACTACTACTAGGCAGGCATGTGATCTCATTAATCATCACCTCCGGATGTTAATTTATGAATTGAGATGAGAGGATTAGTTGTTCTTGAAGATTACGTTTTCTTAGAATAGTTGCTAGAACAAGAAGTATAATTTTTAAATCTGAACATAAAACATGATGCTTTGCATTTGATCTCTAGTTGAATTACTTCACCTAATCTGCATTTGAACACCTGTTGCTGTATATCTGCTACCTCCATTCTTGCTGAACCCTTGGCTGAGTCTTTTACCTTTAAAGTGCTGCTGTAAGAGCCTTTTATCATCTGGATGGTTGAAGCTTTGAATATATCATGATCCTCTTGAATGAGCTTTAAATGAGCCTTATATGAGCCAGATATATGAGCCTTGAAATATACTTGATAAATGAGACTGATACTGATATTGATACTGATACTGATACTGTGTTAGTGTAAATGTTGCGATTAAATTCGGTTTTCGAATAATACGTCGAAAAGGTATCAAATGAGGTCTCAAAATGAAGATAAAAAAATATGAACTTTGATGAAACAATTTTAATGATCGGTGTTCTATATCAAAAGTTACGGAACTTCCTCAAAAAAAAAATTTGATGGAACCAGGATTTTTTTCTGGGTGGGCTAGAATCAAAGTATTGGTGATGTTATTTTATAGTGCGATTTTTTTCGAAGTATACATTTGAGGGGAAAAAAAAACTTTTTGGCTCCGTTTGTTTTGGGTTGGAATTTTTTTTTTGGAGTTTTTTTGGGGTTTTTTAGATAAAGTGATTGAAGTAATGATTAGAAAGTTACGATGTTTTTTTGAAATTTGTGTAGATTATGATTTGATTGGTGAAATAAAGTAAAATAATGAATAAAATAATGGTAAAAAAGGTAATAAAGTTGATAAAGTGAAATGATGAGAGATGATTTAATATTTTTTTATTTGTAGTTGAAGATTTGATTGGTGGGAGAATTGTAAGAAATGATCGGTGATGTGATGCAAAAAAAACCCCAAAAAAAACTATTGGCAAAACTATTGAGTCTCTAAAACGGTAACACCCAAAAAACTTTCATTTTATTCAAGCAGTAAACAAAGTATAAAACATAATATGTATGACTCGCTAAACACATGTCAACTATTACACAATTCATCTTTCGACAAAAGACACAATTCAACAAAATAATAGATCCAACAAATTAAAAGCCAAACAAAATATTAGAACTAAATTAAATCGCACGAAACATTAAACATAATAATTGTTGGACACTTAGGTTGTGTTTGTTTTGGGTTAGAGTTTTTTTGGGAGTTTTTTTGAGAGTTTTTTTAGAAAAAATTGAAATAAGATTAGAAAGTTGATGGGGTAAAATTAGAATAAGATTGGTGTAGAATGAAATGAAAATAAATAGAATAATGAATAAAATAATGATAAAAAATGTAATTTGATAAAGTGAAACGAAGATGATTTAATATTTTTTTATTTGTAGTTGAAGATTTGATTGTTGAAAGAATTATAAGAAATGATGATGTGATGGCCAAAACAAACTTTAGTGATGGACTGACTCAATGAACTGAAAGTGCTGCAAATGGTTATTGATGGGCTGGGCTAATTGTTTGGGTGGGTTAAGTTTAGAATTTGGGCTACATACCAAAAAAATTGTTGGGTAGCTAGGCTAAGCCCACCTAAGCCATATGTTGGGTCCGTCCATGGATTAATATAAATTAGGAGAGCGGCTACAGTTATTTAATTTAAAAGGATCAACCGGTTTTTATTCTCCATCGTTGAAAACGTATACTCCCTGCGTTCCTATTTAATTGTCGCAGTTGCTAAGATTAAAATTTCTTTTTTTATCTATCGTAATTACATTTTCAAAGCATTATTTATTGTAATTTTCTACATCTACTCTTATTTATTAAGGGGTGAAGGTTTGAAAATACCATTGCATTAATTATACTCAAAATGTGTTATTAGCATTTTGATTTAAGTCAAAGTATTAACTACTCTCCTTACATGTGTGTTTTTTACAACTGTAACAGTTAAATAGAAACAAAGTGTATATATGTTAATAATTATATGCGTTGGATTATTATTTTAGTACACTATAACTAATATGTTCTTCTTAGAGTCCCCCTGTGGGAATCAATGGTTGAAACTGCTGATCTTGATTTGCCTTGGATGATTGGGGGTGATTCAATGTTATAAGATCACCTGAAGAGTATAAGGGTTCATCTCTACCTAATGGTGGGGCTATGGCAGATTTCAATACCGTAATCTCAGAGTGTGGCTTGCAAGAATTTTCATCTATTGGGGGTGTTTTTACATGGGCGGGCTGGAGAAATTCTATTTATGTCCAAGAAAAGTTGGATCGAATCCTTTTTACACTCAGTGGATGGATATTGCAGGGGATAGTAAAGTTAAAGCTTTAAACCGATTAGGGTCTGATCATAAACCCCTAGTTTATGAAACTATTGCTTTGCCACGGGGACCATCAGTTTTTCGGTTTCAAACAATGTGGCTGCACCATGCAGATATTAAGCAGGTTGTGGAAGCTGGCTGGAATATGGCTGAAGCACCAACTGATATGATTAGTATTATATGTAAGCTTAAACAACTTAAAATGGTTTTGAAGGCTTGGAATAAGAGTCATTTTGGTAATATACATAGTAAAGTAACAGACCAAGAGCAGTTGGTTAAATTGAAGGAGGAAGCTTATGACACCGATCCTTCTGAGATTAATAAATTAGTCCTACAGCAGGTTCAAGATCAGTATGCCATTTTTCTTGACCAGCAGGAAGCTATCTGGAAACAAAAATCTAAGTTTAAATGGTTTGCTGATGGGGATAGAAACACTGCTTTATACCAGGCCACTGCCAGAGAAAGACAAAGAAGACTCTAAATCTGCAATATTAAAGACAGTCAAGGGGTGTGGTGTACTGACAAAGCAAGTATTGAGGCAGCTGGAATAGAATTCTTTTCATCCCTCTTGCAGTCAGATGGGCCAAGTGACCAGCAAGCAATGGATTATTGCTTGAAATTTATCCCTTCTGTAGTTACTCAAGATCCCTTCTCCTGTTTCCAAAGAAGAAGTTAAACAAGCAGTTTTTGCTTTGGATCCTTCAAGTGCAGCAGGAATTGATGGATTTCCTGGTACCTTTTTCAGACAGTTTTGGGATATCATTGCTGATGATATGTGGCTTGCTACACAAGATTTTTTTTCTGGCACTCCTTTGCCCAGATCTGTAGGTGCTACCTTAATTCCAAAAAACAGAAGCTCCTTCTTCTTTTGCTAATTTTAGACCAATATCCTTAAGCACATTTGTTAATAAAGTATTTACCAAGATATTGAGCTCCAGGTTATGTCTTATAATGTCCCAATTCATCTCAGAGGAGCAATCAGCATTCCTAAAAGGCAAGGACATTACTGACAACGTTCTTATGGTAAAGGAGATGGCCCAGTTCATTCATAGGAAGACACGAGGGCATAACGTCATTTTCAAGTTCGATGTGATGAAAGCGTTTGATAGAGTTTCTTGGGACTTCTTGGAAAATCTTCTACATAAATTTGGTTTTACAGAACTGTTTATCCAACTTATCATGAATAATCTTCGAGGGAGTTGGTTTTCATTACTCATTAATGGAAGCCCGGCTGGTTTCTTTCAATCTACTCGAGGCATCAAACAGGGTGATCCATTATCTCCCTACATTTTTATTCTGATAACAGAAGCATTGTCAATAGGGCTCAAAGAAATTTACATAAATGGAAAGGACACTTATGCCACTCCTAGATCTTTTCCTGTTGTGACACACTCTTTTTATGCTGATGATCTTATAGTCTTTTCCAATGGGGGAAGTCTACTCTCACAAAGCTGATGCAATTTTTGGACATCTATGAGAGAGCAACGGGCCAAAAAATCAATAAACAGAAGAGTTCATTTCTGATAGGTAAGGGAGCTATTGATGATACAATTAAGAAGGTTGCGATCATCACACAAATGACTCATTCTACATTTCCTTTTACATATCTTGGCTGCCCTATTTTTATTGGCAGAGCTAAAGCTTCATATTTTCAGCATCTCATTTTGAAATTTGAAAAAAAAACTTCAGGGCTGGTATTCTAAGTTGTAGTCTCCTGGGGGAAAAATAGTCCTAATCAAACATGTTCTCTCTTCAATTCCCATAAATCTTATGGCTGCCATGCAATTTCCAGAGACGGTAAAACATAGATTGGAAGGCATAATGTCACATTTCTTATGGAACAGCACATTGGAAAAGCAAAGAAGAACATGGCGAAAATGGGAGGATTTATACTTTCCTGGGGCTGAGAATGGCTTGGGATTTCGAAGTTTGCGGGACATTCAACAAAGTTTGTCTTGCAAATTATGGTGGAAGCTTCGAAATGGTCAAGGGTTATGGGCATCCAAAATAATGGGGAGTGATTATCCAATATATAAATTACATGCTTGGAGACTGCTCTCATCTACCCAAGATATTATGGATGATTGCTCAAGATAGAAGGGAGGGACTTTTAAGACATGGATCTGGACACCTAACCACTCTGGTCAATTCACAGTTGACTCAGCCTATCAAGTGGCTAGGAAAAATAGGCCTACCAAATATGAACTTGGAGAGATATGGAAGCCATATATCCCTACGAAGATATCTTTTTTCTTGTGGAGGTTATACAATAACCTCTTACCTTTCCCTCCACAACTGGGTAAGTTGGGAATACATGGGCCTTTTAAGTGTGCCATCTGTGCTAGCAATGATACAACACTACATCATTCTGGAAATGCCCACAGATTTGGCAGCTTTGGTCACATTTTCAATCTCTTCTGAACTTCCACCCTCAAATGACTTCTTGGAGACAATTTATGGAGTCTTGGTTTTACAGTCCTACTAGTGGAGCATTAGGCAAAATTCTGAGGGTCCTGTTCTTTTTTACTCTCTGGGAGATTTGGAAAAGTAGGAATTTGGTGATCTATGGGGACTCCACTTTCTCACTGCAGGTGGCTATTCAAAATGTAACTCAAAATATTCAATATGCTGCCTCTCTTATGAAACTCTCCCAATCTATACCTGAAGATCAGATTCTAATTACAAGTGGCTTGTTGAAAGAATTTGTTCGGACTAAATCTAAGAAAGTTCATTTGGTTCGTTGGAATTTTCCACGAGAAAATCATATTAAGGTTAACTGTGATGGCTCGTCCCTAGGGAATCCTGGCCCTGCAGGTGGAGGCTTTGTCATTCGAGATCATGCAGGAAAGGTTCTGCAAGCTGGTTATGAAGCTTATGGTTTTTGTACCAACATGGAGGCAGAGATAAAAGCTCTCAGAGCTGGTATAACCCATTGTACCGGCGGTTCACATAATGCTATACAAGTGGAAGTTGACTCTCAAGTTTTAGTTCATATGTTGAATGGTCAAACTGCAACACCTTGGCAATAAATGGATGACATTCATGAACTACAGCTGCTCATTGACAGGTTTCACATTCAAGTGGCTCATATTTTCAGAGAGGGCAATGTTGTGGCTGACCACTTGGCAAAATTAGGTAGTACGACACAAAATTCTGTAGATCTGGATTGCTCGCATCTCCCTGGTACTATTGGACTCCTGCTTCTTCGAGATACCCTTCAATTACCTGCAGTGAGAGTACATTGAAATAGCTTGATATCCCTGGAATAAGTTTCGTTGCAGATTTTTTTATTGCTGGATGTTTGATGCACATAATCTAGGAAATGTTTCATATGGTTGTTTTTTTGTTGATTTGCAAGAGCATGTTTGCTTGGAGTCTTCTTGGCTGCAACAAAGATATGGTGTTGTTGATCATTGGATAAAGGCTGCAATGGAGGATATCTTAGCTTCATAATCTAGGGTTTAAATGATGTTTTTGGGTGTTTTTTGGACTTCAATGCTTTGGTTTATCAAGTCTTTTTGGACAGAAGTATAGAATATTGTTGCTGCTGATGAAGTTATGCTATGAGGCTTTGGATGATTGAGGGTTTCAAGATACTTAATGCTGCTAGCTGGTATTTTGGTTTGAATTTGTTTCTTAGTGTTTTATTCCAATGTACGGAGGCTCACGCTCTTTCCCTAACACCTGGTTTTTCCCACATCGAGTTTTCTGGACTAGGGTTTTAAGGAGGTGAGGGAAGTACATTGAAGACGTCTATCTTTTGGAGGAGGCCGGGAGTGGCCCATGAACCTTGTAACTTTTTCTACTCATTTTAATAAAATACAAGGTTTTAGATTTTTAAAAAAAAACAAAAAAAAAAACTAATCGGTTGTTTTAAAATGCTAATCCGGTAAATAATTCACCATTTTTGCTTTGGAAAAAAAACATGAGACATCTCAAGCAAAGAAAATACACGAAAAAAATTGGCCAAGCCAAGAGGACATGAAGGAACGGTTTTTTTTTTCTTTTTCTTTTTTACCGGCAATTCATTTTTATTGAAATCGAGATTTAAGAATCCACACACCGGTTAAATTAAAGAGATAATTGTCACTGACAAATTTTGCTTCGATCGTCACCCTATAGGTAATGGTGACCGATTGTTGAAACCTTAATCCCTAAATCGAGATTTCCTCACAATATCTCACAATGTCTATGAAATTGGTTAAAAATATGTCTGATTTTTCGATGCAATTGATAGTTGATGACCGGAGTTGTTAGAAGTAGAGGAAAGACGGAAGGGTATTCATTTTTTGTTTTCTTTCTTTTTTCTTAACCGAAAAAGAGAAGTAGAATATTTTTTACGGAATCGAAATATACGCACACACATTTTTTTGTCTCCACGGAAAATCGTAGCCGGGAAGGAGACCGTCAAGGGAAGAAGTAGGTGTTTTTTAATTTTATTACATCGGTTGGAATTTAGTGGATGGCGAGAACTTATTGGGTGGTATAACCGCATGCACCTATTTAACAAGTAAATAAATCTGCACCCCACAGTTTTAATTCTTTTTGAAAACTAAAGGCTCATATCGTGTCACATAAGTGCACTCCGCATATGGCAGATGCACTCAATAACTTCCCGTAGATGGCTGGTAATGTGTTTAATAGGTTATAATATTATGCTAGTAGGCATAGTATAAATATTATTGTATTTTCTCGACTCAAGAGGGGGAAGTTGTCCCCCTTGATTGTATATAGGTCCGCCACTGCAGCTAAACAATATACAATTAACCTGCAATTATGTGTGTACAAATGATTTAAGGTAGTTAGCTAATAACGGTTAATAGTTGGTTAACTGACTATAACCGACTTTCAACAGCTTGTAGCATTAGGAATAGAGTATATAAGCTAGAATCAAGAGAGTAGTAAACTAAACTATTTTGCTGATTAACAGCTTCAATTGCCGTAATATTCAAGGTTTTCAGTTTTCCTCATTATTGAGAGACCTCATTATCTTAACGACGAACCGGAACTACAAACAAAAAACTTACTTTCGCCTCTATGTGAATCGACGATTAGGAAACATATTCTAACTTGAACACTACTATAAACCAAGATCTAAGCACTTTACGAAAAAGACCAATACCACATGGCAAATGCTAGTCGTCATACCTACAACATGAGTCTTAAGAAACCATGCCACTCCGTACAACACATTGCTAGTTAATAACCGTACCTCAGAAAGAATTTTTAGGCAAATACATAAAGCATGTAGGAGCACATAACATCGTGATTAATCCTTATTCTAACTTATGTAATCATACATAGGTTCATTGCAACACCATACTGTCAACATATATTCACTACTCGTAACAATAGACATAAAATCGATTTACAGACATTCCAAAAAAAATTACTACACTTGAATATATGTCGTACATCACTGGAAAAGTCACAGAAAATGAACCAACTTTTTTTTCTGGGGCTTCACTTGCCTCGTTGAGGCGTGGCCTATGCTAGCTGAGGCGAGCCTGGGAGAATTTCAGAAAAGTTTCTGCTTTTACATGAACCGGCAATATGCATACTCATAATTTCTAAACTACTAGTTCAATGCATATTTTCTAGAAAATAAAAAAGTAACAACTTTAACATAAAAACGAACGACGAACCATAACTACGAACTAACATCAACTAACTTACGCCTCTACACGAATCTACGAACATGAAACATATTCCAACATGAACACAACGATAAACCAAGATCAAAGCTAAGAATTTTGCAAAAAAAGACTGAGGTTATTACCATCAAAAGACTAATATGGGTTCAAAACAGCTTTTGGAACCGAATCGAACTCAGAAGTGTGATCTGCAAGACACCAACAACATGATCGAATCTCTTGTCGGCTTCCGGGTGGTTTGCCTAGATGAGATGCCTTCTTGTTGAGGCAAGCTCCTCCAATTCCAGAAAACGAAACAGGAAAGCATACAAAGACGAACAACCAAGTTTCTGAAAAAAACCCTAGCTCGCGGCCTTGGAAACTTACCTCGCTGAGGTTAATCGCTCGAAACTTGAAAACCCGGAAAAACTCGAAACTTATGGAAAAGCTGAGACCTTAGGCGATTTGGAGTCCTTTTATAGGCTCTTACAGTCACAATGTCAGTTTTCCCAAACTTGAAGCCAAAAAAATAGCTTTACTAACTTTAATTAAGCTTGATTTAAGAGAGGGGAAAAGAAATAATTTTTGAAAGACAACTTTGCCTTTGAAGATTTAACATAAGAGTTTTGGGTTTCCATATTCAGCTAAATAAATTAATCTCCTCTTGTTTAATTTCCTCCTCATAATACATAGTAACATATACACGAAAACCGATACAATTCAAACACAATTCCAACCAAAATTTATTTTATAATAAATATTCACGCAAAAAAATCCATGTCCAAACATGAAGCCCTCCCTTTTGTCTGTCTCAATGTGTAATTGTTTTAATACCCTGGAAATCTAATAAAGGCAAATGGGACTATGCATAGTTAGTGAACTATCAGATGGGTAATTAATATATGTTATAAAATACGCAGAAGTATAAAAGGTTAATATTTGAAAGATTATGATCAACCAAAATGAAAGCGCGGACAGGGAATCCTTCACTAGCACTGGAGCAACACGAAATGAAATCTTCTCATTTGGGATAAGCCTCTCCAACTTAAATCTTTTGACTATGTTATGCAAGAAAATCAATACCTCTAGCCTAGCATACTCTTTTCCAGGACACATACGATTTCCTCCTCCAAAAGGCACAAATGTGTAGGGTACCGGGCCTTTTCCCTCAAATCTTGTTGGATCAAACTTTTGCGGGTTAGGAAAATATTTGGGATTCTTGTGTGTTGTATGGATGTTCCAAAATGTCTACAAAATCATAGATTTTAGATGCGACTAAACATACATACATATGAATATAAGGGGAAAAACACATTAATGATATAACAATATATTGCTTTATAAAATATATATACCTTCCATCCTTTTGGTATTTTGAAACCCGCATAAGTACGATATGTTGTTATTTCTCTAAACGCCCCCACACCAGGTGGCGTAACACGTAATGTTTCACGAACAACATTCCACGAATACTTCATTTTCTCTATGTCCTTCCAGGTCAGCAAATCACTAGATCCTTTTGCGTTATCAATCTCATTTTGTTCTGTCATTAACACAAACATATATATGAATAGTGACCGACTAAGCCCGTTTTTTTCTCAATCACGAAAAATGATGATTATCTTTCGTATTAAGATAAAAGTTTGATGATTAATATTACCTTTGAGGACTTCATCATAAATATGTGGATATTCAGCAAGGTGTTTCAAGGCAAAGGTGAGTGTGCTACTTGTTGATTCATAGCTAGCAACCAACAAACTAATAATTATACTTGATATCTCAATATCACTCAAAAATCCTCCATTTTGAGTGGTTTCAAGAAGCAACTTTGATAAAAGATCACCACATCCTGCAGTTTCTTGATTACTGGAATAAGCATCATTTCTCCTAGCCTTAATGATCTTCAAAAGTTGTTCATTCACCATATTCCTCCCTTTGATTGCACCATTATAAGCTGTTCCAGGAAGATCAATCGGGACCGAAAACATCCCTATTGTCATTACATGAAATGGATCAGCAATCTTTTGAATTTGTACAGGAACTACAACATTTAATAACAATCGACACGCCACGTCTATAGTGTATTTCCTTGAAAGTGGATAGACTTTAACTTCTTGATGAATAGCCCATTCTTGGTCAATATGTTCTTGAGCCATGATATCCATTATTGGAATGTATTGCTTAAGTGTATCTGGCTTAAGAAAATCATGTACCAAATTGCTAGTTGAAGCCACCACATCTACTACTGAATCTTGTGTGAATTCAGTGAAGTGTAGAATCTTTTTCAATGGTTTAGGCCACCATGTGGTCTCATGTGAGAATATGAACTTGTTACCTTGTGGCCCACAAAGGATTGCCATCTTTTCTCCAAATAAGGATGTCTGAAAGACATCATCTGAGTATTTCTTCATTCTGTCATTAATGAATTTCTCGGATCCTAATAGAGCCAATGATATATTTTCACCAATTAATGGCAGCCCAGAAGAACCCGGAGGACAATTTAAGCTTTCTTTGCTTCTTTTGTGGATTAAAAAGAAGAGCAGTATAGAGAGTGAAACTGTAACAAGGGTCATTGCATACATAAAAACAGAATCCATGAGACTGTATAGAAAACAAACTAATTTTTTTTGTGTATCAAAGTTTTTTTCCAGCAAGCCTTGTGTTTATAGGAAAAGAATGGGCTAGAAAACAACAGAAATGGTGTCCTTTCAAAGGGTGGCTTATTTCAACTTATTAAGCCTTGAAATTATTTCTTTTATTTATCTCTATAACATTAGGTAGAATACACTCTGTCTGTGGTAGTATTAAACAGCCTTTGCTTACTACTTTGAGGTTGACTTTAAACAAAAGATTCCCCAAATACTTTTCTGAATCATTACTTATCATATATAGTAGTAACTATTAAATTTGCAAGTTTCATCGTCCTGCAAGTTTCGTCGTCTTGCATTTTTCTTTTTTTCTTTTTTTCTTATCTAGGCAGCTAACACGTGTATATTCTTGGACAGGTGTAATAATTCTGAATTGTATAGGCTTTTATCTCCAGACAAAATCCTCACCACCACCGCCTAATCTATCATTTCTCATCTCCACCCACTGTCTCTCTCTTTTGTATCTCCATTGAAATGGAGATGCACCCATTTCACTTGCTACAGAATCAATGGACATTTTTGCTTGTCGGCGCTCCGGTATGGCAGTAGTTGAGGGGGTTTTGAATAATAATTTCCTCCTATTTGCAACCGGAATGCAGCCGTGGCGATACACTCTCCAGGCCTCCACCACCGCTTCATTTGTTTCGTATGTTTCTGGGCTTCAATTTACAGGCAGTCTCCTCGTCGCTGATTCCTCATTGCTCTGAGGCTGTGGCTGTGGCGATGGCGGAGGCTGTGGCTGTTGCGATAGCGGAGAATCCAACGAATGGTTCTCTTCTTCACCCAAACCTCTCCCCACCTCCATCTCTCTTTCCTTCTAAAGTTAAGAGACTATGAAGATTATCTGAAAAATTCTCTGTGAATCGGTTACCTAGATGGTAGATTGAAAGAAAATCAATCTGCAACCAGTGTAACCGGTGATGCCTTAACGGAGATGAAAACCATAGGTCTGAGTCTAGAATTTATGGTATTTGTACTCATGAGGCATCAATTGGCACTAGACGTTAATGAGACATCCAGCTTGCATCAGATTCTACAGTCTGACATGTATGCATGCCAAATTAGTTGGAGTATAAATGTCTCTGTTTTCTAATTTTTTGGTTCTTGATAACATCCCCTTTTTTCCCCCTGTAATGCATGTTTGGATTTATAGCTGTTCTGTCTGTACTGTTTGGGTATTTGCATCAATTGCTTGGTCTTTGGAGTTGGTTGGTGTGTTTCTTCTGTTTTTGGGGTTGCATGGTGTGTGTGACCAGGCTTGCTTGTGCCAAATGAGTGTATGTTATTGTGACTCTTTTGTGCTTTTGGCTTTCACAGTGGATGCACAAATAAAGACACTATGCATGTGTTAATTTGTATGGGTATTTGTATTGTTGCTGTCCTGCTATTTTGTTGGGCTGATTAGCCTTTACATGTTTTGTCCAAAATGTGGAATGTGGTGATGAGGATATAGGTTAGACTGTTTGTAGGTAGATACAGGTGTGATAGACAAACCTGCTTCTTATGGTTGTTATTATGTTGGGTAATTTAGATAGATCTGTTTTATCAGTTTGAGGATTATCATACAATATCTTTTAATTTTGCTTTGTTTCTTATAATTTTCTTGTTGTGAAGTCATTTTGTTAGTTTATGTTGTTTTATTAGGTTGAATTTTTTTGGTCTATTTGAATCAATTGATTTTGTGAATGCTTCTTTGGCTGATTTTGTAAGAGGATATGGCCTTCTAAGAAGCTATGATCATTGTAAATGTCCATTTGGACATGAAATATTTCGATTTGGTTCATATACAGTTGGTTGCGATTTGTATTGAGTTGTGCCAACCCAAGTTGATGGGATATTTGTGAGTAGAAAATTAGCAGAGTGACTTACTTTATCCAAGATGAATAAAGTTGTTTTATTTGATTCAAGATGAATTATAAATGATTCATAACCAAACAAATTATAATTTTGGTGAATGGTCATTTATGGAACATGGTTGATGAAGGCTGTTTTTGCTGGGAAAATAGGAAGCAGATTATTGATGTTTCTATTCAGTTCACTTAATTTAGGAAGCCCTATTACAGTTGAATATAACCATGTGCTACAATCTTTTTTTGCAGTGATTACCTTTTTAAGCTTTTGCTGATTGGGGAGTCCGGTGTTGGCAAATCTTGACTTCTTTTGAGATTTGTTGTAAGTTCTCCATACTCATTATTCAATCTGGGTGGTCACTTCCTTGTTATGAAATCGTCTCATCTCAGATTTTGTGATTATATCATTATAAGAAGCAAAAGATATACATTTTGTAGTTTCCTTTTCAATTTTGGGCACGTTTTCTTTTTTACGTCCTTACCAAGCTTTATAATGTGTTTAGGATGACTCATATCTGGAGAGCTACATAAGCACCATTGTCGTGGACTTTGTGAGTACTTTGTTCTTTTCTTTAACGTGCTTCATTTTTCGAAAGACTTTTTTTTTAATGATTTTTTTCTTTTTGTTATGGTAATGCAATGCAAGAGGTCGGAAATCAGGTTGTTTCTGATGATGAAAAGAGCTTTTATCTTATGTGAAATTTCATTTATGAAAACCCGAAATGTTGGTAATGTTAGAAGACGACTGTCGGTAGTGGAGATTCCCCTGCAGAGAGTCGGATGAGGGGAGACCTTCACGTCCGGTTCGGAGGGCGGGGATATCCCAACCCTACTATCATTATGCCTTTGCAATGTTACTTGGTTCAACTCTATTTGTGACCTTTTTTCGTATGTGGGACTCTCTTTGGGTAGATAATCGACCGTCTTTCATTTGGATAGTGAGTCATTTTTATAATAATATGTAAGGTCAAGAATAAGAATCGAACTAGAGGACTGATTGGGGAGTCCTATGTTGTCAAATCTTGACTTCTTTTGAGATTTGCTATAAGTTCTCCATACTCATTATTCAATCTGGGTGGTCACTTCCTTGTTATGAAATCGTCTCATCTCAGATTCTGTGATTATATCATTATAAGAAGCAAAAGATATACATTTTGTAGTTTCCTTTTCATTTTTGGGCACGTTTTCTTTTTAACGTCCTTACCAAGCTTTATAATGTGTTTAGGATGACTCATATCTGGAGAGCTACATAAGCACCATTGGCGTGAACTTTGTGAGTACTTTGTTCTTTTCTTTAACGTGCTTCATTTTTCGAACATGGGACAACGCCTTGGACAAGAGCGTTTTAGGACTATTACTAGCACTACTATCGTGGTGCTCATGGCATTATTGTTAGTATCGCCTTTTTCTCATATGTGTGGGAAATGTTATCTAATGAGCTTTGTAATTGTGTGTGTTTTATATACTGATCTGTTGAGCATTTCATGTATTTACAAGTGGTGTATGATATCACTGATCAAGCGAGTTTCAATAACGTTAAGCAATGGCAGAATGAAATTGATAGATATGCAAGTGATAATGTAAACAAGCTTCTTGTTGGCAACAAAAGTGATCTTGAATCCCAAAGAGTCGTTTCCTACGACACCGCAAAGGTAGTTCCTAATCCAGTTTGGTCTTTGTAGTTTTAATGTGTATAGTTTACTCCCTGTATTTTTGATATTTATGTGTACATCCTCTATACCCATGTCCGGTTGTTTTCTTTCTCAGGCATTTGCAGATGAAATCGGGATTCCTTTCATGGAAGCAAGTGCAAAGAATTCCACAAACGTCGAGCAAGCTTTTATGGCTATGGCTGCTGAAATCAAGAACAGGTAAAAAAAATTCAGTTAGTTTGTAATTTAAACTTTACGCAGTACCTGAAAAAGGAAAAAAAAGAAAATCGTCTTTGATTCTTCATAATATTTTCGAATGGATTGGAGGATGGCTAGCCAACCAGCTATGAACAATGCTAGACCACCAACAGTACAGATCCGTGGACAACCCGTGAACCAGAGATCTGGGTGCTGCTCATCTTAAAAGAAAAAAGCTTGGACTTTAGTTGTCTCTATTGGTTGTAATATCTATCAGTTTATCAATAGTTTGGCATATGAAAATACTCTACTAAGTATGATCGTTTCTCTATTTATTCGGACTTTACGCAAACAAATGACCCCAAACGACAAGGGCCAAACGTGCATAGCACGTTCACTCCACTAGTCATTATATATTAAATTTGTAATCGTAGGTGAAACCCGAATATTTTTTAATTCGAAACGTTCAACCATACCCGGAGACTAAAATTATACGAAGTTTATTTTCTTGTTTTTTGCTGCTTTAAAAGGTTAACGAGAAACGAAGTAGGGAAACTTCAAGTATTAATTACACGCAACTGGGAAGCGCAACTAAAACTAGTTACAGTAATGATACGGGTACAACGGGGTGATTATCATTACTCAACTAGATACTACGTGTTAAAGGGGTGATTATTACAATCTGTATTCCCTAAAAAGAACCATGACAAACAGACCCGTCGCATAGTCCAACAATACCACGGCTTAGGGCCTCCGAAAAATGATTAAAATTTAAGGCCTTGATTTTTTATTTTGATCTAATGAGTTTATTATTCTAAACATTTGACATATAGTTTAAAAACTGTTTTTTTTTTTCTCGAAAGGTCTATTTTGATATACTGGCTTAGAACCTTTAAACACTCCGGAACGGCCTGATGACAAAGAGACTATTCAATGTTTAACTAAGTCTTGAGTATTTTCCACTTTCTACAAGTTTACAACAATATACATACTTTCATGTCACAAATACTATATAGCCCGTGAGAGGAAAAACTTAATTATAAATGGAAAAGCTGGGGTTTTTTTCTGCATGGATTGATAGGATCTTTGAGTGCATATCTCTACATCTTTTTGTTTTATTATAAATGGTACAAGAACTGGCTTTGTCAAACCTACTAGAGGCTTAAGACGGGGAGACCCTTATCCCCTTATATTTTCCTGTTTTGTGCTGAAGGACTTAGCATTCTCTTAAATAATGCTGAAAATAATGACCTTATTCAGGGTATTAAGCTTGCTAGAACCAGTCCCTCTATCTCTCATCTTTTCTTTACGGATGATAGTCTTGTTATGTGCAAAGCAGATCCTGTTCAAGCAGCCAATCTAGGGGGGTATTCTGCGTACTTATCAATCTTGTTCTGGTCAAATGATCAATCTTCAGAAGTCTGGAATCTTTTTTAGCAGAAATGTTGATGACCAAGTAAAAGCTTCTATTCTGGGGTTTTTCCCCGGAATTAATCATTCTTCTCACAGCAAATATCTTGGTCCCCCCTCCTTATTGGCAGGTCTAAAAAGGATGCCTTTACTTACATTAAGCAGAAAGTCTCCTCTAGGCTTAGCTCTTGGAAGAATAACATGTTGAGTCAGGGAGGAAAGGAGGTTATGCTCAAATCAGTCATTACTATGTTAACCTCCTACCCCATGTCAGTGTTAAAGTTTCCTAAAGGATTATGTTCTGAACTCTCAAGTCTTTTGGCAAGATTCTGGTGGGGAAATGAAGCTGCTGAGAAGGCCGATATCCATTGGGTCAGTTGGAAAAAATTGTGTGTTGTTAAGGGGATGGGGGGACTTGGTTTTAGAGATTTTGAGGCTCTTAACATGGCCTATCTAGCTAGACAAATCTGGAGGTTTTTGAAAAATCCAAATATTTTGGTCTCAAAGGTCCTAAAGGCCAAATATTTTCCTTATACTTCTCTGCTTGAAGCTGGCCCTTCTTCTAACAGTTCCTATTTTTGGAAAAGCCTATTCTCTGTTTTGCCCTGTTCAAGGAAGGCGTCTCTTGGTGCATTGGGAATGGGGAATGTGTTAGAATATGGGAGGATAACTGGATGCAAACAACCCAAATTTCAGGCCTCTTACCCCTCCCAGATTTACTCCTAACTTATTTTGGGTTAGAGACCTTATTTTAGATGGTAAATGGAATGAAGGAAAGATTAGAGAGGTTTTTTGGCATGTTGATGCTAATTATATCTTATCGGTGCCTCTTAGTGTTGTAACCAGAATGACTCTCTTCTGTGGTCCCCTTCCTCAAAAAGCATGTTTACCCTTAAGTCGGCTTATGCTTTTTTCTTCAATAAGATTAACAGAAACTTGCTTTCTACTATTGATATAAACTCTCCTTCAACTTCTCTTGCTGTTTCTGGAAAATTTTGGAAAGTTCTTTGGGCTCTAAATATCCCAAATAAGTTGAAACATTTCTTTTGGAAATGCTTGTCAAATGTCCTTCCTTGTAATAAAAATATTGCTAATAGATTAAAATCTCTGCAAATTCCCCCAAATTGTAAATTTTGTGGCCATTTTGAAGAATCTGTGGAACACGTCTTAGTAGGTTGCTTAAAGGCAAGAGATACTTGGCTCATATCTTCTTTTGCTTGGCCTGAATTTTTTTCTAACTCTTTCAATTTATGTGATTGGTGGGATGCTATTTCAGCTAATAAGAATTTCTCCTCATTTAAGAATTTGGTTGAGCAGGCTATTTATATTTTCTGGCAAGTGTGGAAATCTAGGAATGACCCTGCTTCAATTATTACTTTGGCTGCTAATGAGTACAAGGATTACTCCTCTGCTAATCAGTTTTCTTATACTGATCTACCCTTTCTTAACTAGGATATGATTCTGAATGCTGTTGACTTTAATTCTGCATATCACGTGATAAGCATTAAGATATAGTTAAACCTTTAAATTATGCATACGGATGCAGAATATTAGTAGAATGACACTCCTAAATCTTATTTAGTTATAAGGACATTCTAATTTTAAAAAAGAAACTTAATTAGTTATAAGGACATTCTAATTTCAAGTGAAAAAAAAAAAAAAAAAAAAAAAAAAAAGAGAGAGAGAGGAAGCGTTGGATGGAGGTGATGTTTGTTTGTTTGTTTGTTTGTTTTTTTTTTTTTTTAAATTTAAATTCACCATATTTCTAAAGGTTATATATTTTGATCTAAAACTCGGATCGTTAAAATTCTAAAGGATACGGTTTAATGTTTGATGCAGTGACATTGATGTCTGATGCAAGGACATTGATAACTTATGCAGTGACATTGATGTTTGATACAAGGACATTGATGACTAACATTGATGTCTGATGCAGGGACATTGATGACTGATGTAGGGACATTGATGTCCGATGCAGGGACATTAAGCTAAACAAGAACGTCAAATGATTCAAGATCGTGTTAATGAATTGAGGGATTCCACAATAAATCCAATTATCATGAGGGCACAAACAACGTGTGGCCATTACAAGAGTCATAGTGAAGAGTCTTTGTAGTTTCACCAAACTTGTACTTCTATCCATATTAAAAGCTCCACATTTGGAGAAATGCAAAACAAGAGCAGAGTTAACTGATGCAGTTGTTAGGTGTTATGCAGTGACATTGACGACTTATGCAGTGACATTGATGACTGTATTTACAATTAAATAACTGATGCAATGATATTGATGTCACCGCATATACAACTTGATACACACATTTGATAACTTTGTAAAGTAACTTTATTTATTTGTTATCTTTAAATATTTGATTGATGTTGGTTTATTTGATTAGTGTTGGTTTAAATTTTCGATAACTTTGTAAAATAACTGTATTTCTTTTTCTTTTTTTTGGTTTAAATGCATATTTTTACAACCAAATGTATGCATAAATTGTTACAATAACACGTCACTGCATAAATCGTTACAATAACACGTCAGTGTATAATTCGATACAATAAGACATCACTGTATAGATCGCTACAATAAGACGTCACTGCATAAATCGCTACAATGAGACGTCATTGCATAAATCGCTACAATGAGATGTCACTGATCAAGGTTGTCAATGGATCGCGGCGGTCAATACATCATGGTAGCCAATGAATCGCGGTGGTAAATGCATCGGGGTGGTTAATGGATCCCGGTGGCCAATGCATCCGGGTAGGTGGTCAATGCATGACGGTGATCAATACGTTACGTCGATTTTTATGAAGAAAAAAAATTGATTTTATGAAATTTATTCGGAAAAATATCAAATTTGATTTTAAAATAAAGAAGACGAAAAAATATGAATTTTAGTGAAAAAATTATGATGATCCGAGTTTTAGATCAAAATATATGACATTTAGAAATATGGTGAATTAAAAAAAATTAAAAAAATTTAAATAAAAAAAACGGTATTAAAAAGGGGGCAGTTTGCATGGAAGATTCATGGCAGGTGGAGTTTTTTTTTATAAATCCAAGCAATTTTATTAATCAACATCCATCGTAAAAGCACGAAAACATTATAAGAAGGGATAAAACTCATTGCATGCATCCTATAAGACAGAGATATTTGACAAAAGAAAACCAGACATTCACAAACGCCGGTAATAAGGCATGACAGTCGCTTCCGGCCAATAGGCAAAAGGTCTTTTGATGAGTCAGTCAAGTGTATGTGTACTAGTAAAGAGCCTCGAATATATATCACTCTGTTAAAATATATATAAAATGTAAATTATCTACATCTCTATCAGCTTAACCTTTTAGGAGAGATGGCTGCCCGGACTCCTTTTGAGCACGAAGCATTTTCACGCAAGTATTGCACGATATCCTATACATATAATTAAGATCTTATCATTTAAATAAAAGTTGACCATGTCAGCTAGAGATTAGTTCATAACTTCACTACTTCAGTTGCTCTTTATTATGAACTTGTTTCATATAATAACAAGAAATACACCTGACAACCAGTTCTGTGTCCTAATAGTACCACTCCCTTGGATTCGTCTTCCTTAATCAAGTGTTTTATCAACTGATCCAGCTCCAATTGGTGTTAATAAAGGCGCAACTATATTTCTTTAGGCATTCAAGAGTGTGGGCAATCTGTCCCAACACCCCCCCTCAAGTGTTTGAAATCTGGCCAACACTTGCACAATTTCAACACCCCCTCAAGTGTGGGCAATCTGTCCCAACACCTGCACAATTTTTTTTTTAAATAATGTTTCAACCAGGGTTCGATCTCATGACCTCTAGCTCCGATACCATGTTAAGATCAAGCGTTTACCGTTGTACTAAAACCAATTGGTGTTAATAAATGCGCAACTATATTTCTTTAGGCATTCAAGAGTGTGGGCAATCTGTCCCAACACTTATCTTGAGTTTTTTTACCAATTATATATAAAGAAATGTTTGAAAATCCTTAAATTAAATATGAGTAATTTCACTTTGTGCAGATTAGAGCTGCTCTTGCTGTTTTCAAAATAAAAATTTGGTCTAGTCTATTTCAATCTACATGACTTGTGGGAGATAGAAAATTATTAATAATTCTACTTTTTTGTATCTTCCATTATTCAGCAGAAAATATGCCTATTTTGATACAACTTTCCGCAAAAAATTCTACAAAGATGAGCTATCATGATCAAAATTGCATTTTCAACAGATAGATAAATTCCACTGGAAAACTTATAGAAGGTGAAATTGAAGAGAAAAAAAATATGAGAAGGGGAGTTGAGGGGAGGAAGGAAATGGACCTTATCAGCGCCCTCCTTTTCTTTAGCATCCACAATTTCATCTTCAAGGACTTGACAGGGTGAGAATCTTCGTCAGGTAGACTGTTGTAGCGTTGAAAAATGCCGACGGCATTGATAGCCTGACGAGGTTTTCGCAAATAGTGCTGCGGCGGTTGACGACGGAGAGGATGGTGGAGTGGAACATTGGTGGTGATACCTCTACTCTCTGATCGAAACGGACGGCCAATGGAACAACTTTTGAATCTGAAATCCTTCGTATCATGTGATTCAGAGCGCCACCATCGATTGTTTAGAGAGCACCACCGTCGTCGAATGCTTTGAATGAGCGGGTGAGGGAGGTTCCATGGATGGAATAGGGTCGAGTCGAACAATATTTAAATTTTACGAACAAGAATTAGCGCATGAACTTAAAATAACTATCGAGTCTATTCGATCTCGAACCGAACTCAAACCGATCACTAACCCATTTAGTTTATTTATACCGCTAATCGTGACAAAATGCTTGTTACCTAAATCATTATGGATTTCATAAAAAAAAAAGTATGTCGTCACTAAAGCCCTATAACAAAGTTTGTGAGAAATCACACAACTGAAACCCTATCTTTTGTAACGATCCATCAAGTTTTTCGTAACAACACCTTTTTTTGTCACTAATTAGTACACAATTTCGTGACAAAATAAAGCATTGTCACTAAAAGCATCCCTTTTGTGACAAAAATCATCTTTATCACAAAAGATTTGTCACAAAAAAATCTTTTTTTTGTAGTGCATGTTACCAGAGCATAATGTCCTGAATTCAAACTCAGTTGAAAACACGGTCATCCCAAACAAAACAAATAGAATCAAGTGTTGGCTATAAAAGAACCATGAGGCGTGTTAAAGTATATAGAAATTGTTGATTGTTTAACTCTCCATCGGTTTAAGTTTTTTGGAGAGGCGGTGTTTCAACAAATTAAAGTATCCCCCAAGTACAACTTACCTTGCAGTTAGGAAGAAGCTCCATAACAGGGTTTATAGAAATTTAAGCAAGAAAACATGTTTATAGAAATTTAAGCAACAAAAATAGCAAGAATTCTATACTCCATGTTTATTCATTAATGAAGAAGAAGTTTTTACAATTGTGGAAGATATGAATCATACATACATCAACTAATGCAACAAATAAACTAGAGTCCTCTCAAACTTGGGATGAGATCCATCTACTCAAATGTACAAGCAATAAAGCTACAGCACTAGACTTGTATATTGTAGTCAATGGAATCCCATATTTACCCTTCCCAAACAACCCTTTCAAGAATGCCCATAAACACAGCACAATCCAAATGCTACATATAACTTCTCCTACTCCCCACCTCTTTTCTTCATCAAAATCTCCTTTGAAAAACCCCAACAATCCCATACCCAACCCACTCAAGTTTATCATCAAGATAGTAACCCCAGGCACATAAATAGGTGAATCATCAAATGTGAATCTTCCAATATTATCATCGTCTTCTTCGTTATCTTGTGTTTTGTTGCCTTGGTCCTTTTTGGTAACTTCAAAAACTACTTCGGATATACCTAAGAGCTTGAGAGATACAGTTAAGAACCCTAATAGCCAAGAAGTAATGCTGATAAGTCTAGCCATTCTCTGGTTGTTCCACCATGCACGTATTGTTTGCTTTGACTGGATATATTCTGATAGAGAATACAAGATGTAGATCACAAAGAGTGTAATGGGTATGAATATGGCTGGTTCATTCTCCTGCAAATGTATACACACAAGTTCATAGTGTATTCTTTGAAATACAATTGCATAATATGTAATTCTTGAAAACAAAATGCTACTCTCACCGCAAAATATTCACAACTAATTATTAACGACACAAAAAAAATTTTTAAATCATTGATCATGATATGACATATGACGACGCATAACAATCAATAATAAGTCATACATCATTATCAATCAGTCAGTATCCCCTCCCATGCATTTGGGGATCATGTGTAGTGTCAACCACACAAAAAAAAATCCTACTATGACGCAAGTGTAAACACCACAAGTCCATTATGTGTACGGGGGGATCAAGATTTCATGATCAATGGTGGTGTAAAAAAGTGTTGTGTAAATTTTTTGTGACAAATCGTTATGGAACTAGCATTTATTCGGATTAAATTTTTTCGCAAGAGTAATGCTAGTTCCATAACAAAATGACCACAACAAATTGACAAGACATCTTACGCGATTGATTATGATGTTGGACATAGTAATAATTGTGTGAATGTCATCATTTTAGCTACCATTCAGACACAATGAGTGATGCAACATATTTTTTCATCATGAACGTGATATAAGACTCATTGATCATGATGTATGACTTATCATGATCAATGGTGTAAACGGATGTTGTATCTGAGTGGTTGTGTCAGTATCGTTTCCCTTGATTAATATGGATTATATCATGATCAAGGATGATAAAGTGCGTAATGAAAGATGTAGTGGATAACCAATGTAGTTGTATCATTGCCGGAAATGGCTATCATATATTTACACTACACCGATTCAACTAGTGCACCACACTAGAACCACCTTGTGATGGTCGTTTCTGAAGCCCAAAACAGACTTCACGTAAGTGTATTGTGAGAATTAACTTTGAGAAAGTCGGGTTTTGGGTCCAGAACCTACGGGGAGCTGGTTTTTGGCCCCATAAACAACTTTCAGAAAACCAATTCTATTGAGGTGTATCGATAGAATCAGTGTGATGCAAAATAAAGGTAATCTTAATAAGGTGTACCTTTGGCAAGAAGTGAGAATTGGTGAGCATGCAAAAGGCAGGTAGAGAAGCATAGCATATCTCAAAAATAGATCTCAATCCCCATGTTAGAATCCACAAATAAACACCACATTGACGAAATTGGAGCTTCCCAAATATGGTTGCAACTATTGGGCTTTTGCAGCTGAATAATATTTCAAGTAGCCCAGTGGACCATCTCTTTTGTTGAATAAGAGAAGTAGGCCCAGAAGATGGAGCTGACCCAAGAAATGCAGGCGGATCTGGAGCGCACCATATGGATCTCCACCCTCTTTTGTGAATTGTTAGCCCAGTAAGCACATCTTCTGTGCATGATCCATATATCCAACCAACCTGAAATATGTTATGCCGACATACCGTGAGACAAGATAAATCTACAAAGAGTAAGGCACAACGGTTGCGGCACAACGAGTGATAGAACGGTGATGTGTACTGTTGATCATAATGAATGTATATCGGTCATGATGTAAATATAACATAATCAACGGTGCAGATCACTGTCGTGACACTCGTTGTGGCACAATCGTCGTGTCCGTATCATTACTTATCTAGAAAATAATTATCAATATTTTTCAAATGCATTAAAACCATTTGAACGAGAATGTCAACTCAAATTTGTAAAATGCATAATCTCTGTTGGTGATTTAAGTATAATCACAAGTCATTGAGGTTATCGGGGTTTTAGTACAAGGGTGGTTATGCTCGTAAAGCTAAAATATAAGTATGGAGGTGCGGAGTGCACGCTTATATAAGTGTTTACGAGTGTACGGATGTGAAATGAAAATCCAAATTTTCTGATTGAGAGCTATCCGTACGGATAAGAATCTATCCGTACGGATGAGAGTTATCCGTACGGATAAGAATCTATCCGTACGGATGAAAGGCTGAAACGAAAAAATTTTGATACTGTAACTTGATAATTGCATCCGTACGGATGGGCACATGTGGTCGAAAAACCGATTTTTGGTGTCTTTTGGCCGTTTTAAGTGGGTACAACCAAATGGTATCTTTTCCTTTGGTTTCAATCACTTGAAGGACGTATTCCTTTGCTCTTTTTCAGATCTAAGTGCTATATATTAGCAAGTTTACATTGTTAAAAATAAGAACAACAATTGTAAGCATCCTTGTTAGTCATTCTATATAACTCAACACTTCTAAGTGCTCTTTAATCTCTTGTCCAAAGTTTAAAGGTTGTTCTCTCAGTTTTATCTCACTTAAATATTCGTGATACCCAGGACAAAGTATAGAGGTCGAATAATTTAAGAAGGACAACGATTCTTTCGTGAAACGGAGAGGTTCCAAGTCTTTTATTTTGCAGGAATTCAAGTATTGTTGATCAATCTTCACACCCTCAAACTTCAACATTCTTCTTAAATTATTGTTTTGATCACAATGGTGAATGCAAAGGATTTGATGATGAATTTCGGGAAACTAGACAAGTTTGAAGGCGTTGATTTCCGGAGGTGGCAAAGGAAGATGCATTTCCTTCTCACAACTTTGAAAGTGGTATATGTTCTTAGCACTGAGATACCAGAAGTCGATGATGATGCACCTTTGGAGGAATTACGAAGGCGGAACAAATGGGAAAATGATGACTACATCTGTCGTGGTCACATTGTAAACGGTATGTCTGATTCATTGTTTGATATTTATCAAAACTTTGCATCTGCAAAAGAATTATGGGATGCACTAGAAACTAAATACTTAAATGAAGATGCATCTGCTAAAAAGTTTCTAGTTGGTAATTTCATGAAATACATGATGGTAGATACACGGTCTGTAATTGAACAATTCAATGAACTTCAACGCATTTTAGGCCAGTTTGCACAACACAAAATGGAAATGGATGAATCCATTTTTGTCTCTAGTATCATTGATAAACTACCACCATCATGGAAAGATTTTAAGCAAATGTTAAAACACAAAAAGGAAGAACTCTCCTTGGTTGAACTTGGTAGCCACCTGCGTATCGAGGAATCCCTCGGGGCGCAGGAAGGTGTGAAAACCAAGGGAAAAGAAATTGATGAATCGACATCCATTCATGTAATGGAGGCCGGGGAGTGTTCTAAAACTAACAAAGGAAAAGGAAATGGTAAGAAAAAGAAACCATTCAAGGCTGGCAACTATGAATCCGGAAAAAGGCCAAAGGGTGCCTGTTGGATTTGTGGAAAAACAGGGCACTACAAGGCTGATTGCCGAGTGCGGAAGAACGGAAAGAACAAAGGTCCAGAACAGGGGTCGAAAGACCAAGGACCACCCAAACATCAAGGTCAGAATGTTAACTTTGGTATTAATTCGGTTATGAATTATGTGCCATTTATTTCTGAAGCATTTTATATGCAGGATGATGATGTTTCGTGGTGGATCGACTCGGGAGCAACAAGGCATGTATGCAAGGATCAACGTTGGTTTGAAGATTTTGAACCGGTGAATGATGGATCCATTTTGAAAATGGGAAACGAGTCGAAGGCTGTAATATGTGGTCATGGAACTATTACTTTAAATTTCGGTTTCTGGAAAGTGTGTAAAACTATTTAATGTTTTATTTGTTCCGTGCATTCGGAAAAACCTTGTATCGGGTGCACTATTGTGTAAATCGGGCTACAAACAAGTTTATGAGTCCGATAGGTTTATTTTGTCAAAACATGGTGTATTTGTTGGTTTTGGATATTTGTGTAATAATATGTTTATGATCAATGTTATTAATGATAAAGTTAATCAAGTTATGCATATTTCTGATTTTAATATCTCGAAGTTGTGGCATGCAAGGTTAGGACACGTGCATTATAAACGTATGCATGTTATGTCTAAAAATGCTTTGATTCCCCCATTTGATCTCAATATGGATAAGTGTACTACTTGTATGCTTACTAAAATTGTAAGACAACCATTTCGTGGTGTTGAAAGATCGTCTACAATTTTAGAACTTATCCATAGTGATTTGTGTGACTTTAATGCCACACCGTCTTTGGGAAATAAGAAGTATATGATTACGTTTATAGATGATAATACTCGTTTTTGTTATGTGTATTTACTTAACACTAAAGATGAGGCACTTGATAAATTCAAGATTTATAAAAGTGAAGTAGAATTACAATTGAATTCTAGTATTAAACGTTTTCGTACCGATAGAGGTGGAGAATACTATGATCCAACCTACTTCGGGTCGTGTGGTATTATACACGAGGTTACTGCACCGTATACGCCACAACAAAATGGCATTGCGGAGAGGAAGAACCGTACTCTAAAAGAGATGGTAAATTCCATGTTATCCTACTCGGGATTGAGAAGTGGATTTTGGGGTGAGGCCATGTTAATGGCCTGTTATTTACTAAATAGAATTCCTAATAAAAAGAATTCTGCTACCCCGTATGAACTTTGGTTTAAAAAGAAACCAAACTTGAATTATTTAAAATTTTGGGGCTGCAGGGCGGTTGTAAGACTTCCCGATCCTAAAATTAAAACTTTAGGAGAAAGAGGCATTGATTGCATTTTCATTGGATATGCTAATCATTCCAAGGCATATAGGTTTTATGTTATAGAACCTAGTGATTCAGTGGCTGTTCACTCAGTTATAGAATCACGTGATGCTATCTTTGATGAGAATAGATTTACATCTATTCCTAGACCAAAGGATATTGCTCCTATGATAGTTGGAGTGGAGAATGTGGAGAACAATGATTCTCAAGTTGAGCCTTCTGAACTTCGAATAAGTAAGAGGGCTAGAATAGCAAAGACATTTCCACCGGATTTTGTAACTTATTTGGTGGAAGGTTCGAGAAATGAAGTTGGATATCAATACTCATATTGTTACAATATTGAGGATGATCCAAGAACATTTTCTGAGGCAATGGGATCTCAGGATGTATCATTTTGGAAAGAAACCATCAATGACGAGATGGATTCCATAATGGGTAACAATACGTGGATTCTGACAGATTTACCACGAGGTTGCAAACCGTTAGGTTGCAAGTGGATTTTCAAAAGGAAAATGAGAGTCGACGGTACAGTTGACCGATATAAAGCCCGGTTAGTAATACAAGGCTTTAGGCAAAAGGAAGGTATCAATTATTTCGATACTTATGCTCCCGTTGCTAGAATCTCCTCAATCATGTTATTGATTGCCTTAGCCGCAATTCATAACTTGGTGATCCATCAAATGGATGTTAAAACAGCGTTTCTAAATGGAGATTTGGATGAAGAAATATACATGAAGCAACCGGAAGGTTTTATTATGCCCGGTAACGAGCATAAAGTATGTAAACTTGTAAAATCATTGTATGGACTTAAACAAGCTCCTAAACAATGGCATCAAAAGTTTGATGAGGTTGTCTTGGCTAGTGGGTTTAAACTCAATCAGTCGGACAAATGTATTTATAGTAGATTTGATGATACCGGCAACGGTGTGATAATCTGTCTATATGTCGATGACATGTTGATTTTTTGATACAAACCAAAATCAGGTTGATAAGTGTAAAGAACTCTTATCTTCTAGATTCTCTATGAAAGACATGGGGGAGGCGGATGTCATTCTTGGTATTAAAATTAAGAGAAATCAGGGAGGATTTTCACTAACACAATCTCATTATATTGAGAAAGTGTTGAAGAAATTTAATTGTGAAAATTGTACTCCGGCAAATTCTCCCATGGAGCCTCATGAGAAACTTGGACCTAATAAAGGTGAAATCGTGAATCAACTTGAATATTCACGAGTCATTGGTTGTTTGATGTATGCAATGACTAGTACACGACCGGATATTGCCTATGCAGTTGGGAAACTAAGTAGATATACTAGTAACCCGGGTGCTTGTCATTGGAGAGCGGTTGTTCGTGTATTGAGATATCTTAAGTCTACCAAAGACTTTGGTTTGACTTATGTTGCATATCCTTCGGTAATTGAAGGATATTCAGATGCTAGTTGGATATCTAATGTAGAAGATCATTCTTCTACTAGTGGATGGGTGTTTGTTTTAAGTGGAGGTGCCATTTCTTGGGCTTCTAAGAAACTGACATGTATATCTAGCTCGACTATGGAGTCGGAGTTTTTGCCTTGGCTTGGCGCCGGACCGGAAAAAGAGGCGAATGGCTTAGGAATTTGATTCATGAAATTCCTCTATGGCCTAAACCAATATCACCAATATCTATCCATTGTGATAGTTCATCTACACCTGTCTAAAGCGTATAGTCATGTGTATAATGGTAAGTCACGACACTTAGGCGTTAGACATAGCGCGGTACGTGAGTTGATCTCTCACGGGGTGATATCGGTTGTGTATGTGAGATCTCAAAGGAATTTAGCTGATCATTTGACGAAAGGATTAGCTAAGGACTTATTACAAAAGTCGGTTGTCGGGATGGGTCTACAACCTGTATGAGTTTCTGATAATGGGACGCCCAATTTCCCTTTGGTACAATGCCTTAGGCTAAATTCAATGTGGTAAGCCTGTTATTGGGAACTTGAGCACATGTATTAATCCCGAAGGTATGTGCAATAAACCTGTGAAGTTAGGTTGAAGTTTACCTTTTTAATGAATCTTTTGAGAGTGCTAATGCAGGTGCACGGTAAATTAAAGATTCACCTATATGAGTTTGAAGTATGGCCGCTTCAAGGAAAGTTGGGTTGACTTTCTATATGCTCAAGAATGGATATGGACACAAGGCCGGATTTCAATAAATGGTGTCAAGAATAATACTTTGAAGTAGTCTCAATTCATGTGTATTGTTATGTACATGTATTCAAAATGTGTAAAGGGGTTCAATGCTTAGTCACACCCCAATACTCGAATATTTGCGTGTAATAATACTAGGTGGAAATTCAATCTTCGTGATATTTTCATTGAAGCATGAGTTGGTTTATATTATGATTGTTGTTTATACTAAACCAAGGATTACACTTAAATGGGGGAGGAATGTTGGTGATTTAAGTATAATCACAAGCCATTGAGGTTATCGGGGTTTAATACAAGGGTGGTTATGCTCGTAAAGCTAAAATATAAGTATGGAGGTGCGGAGTGCACGCTTATATAAGTGTTTACGAGTGTACGGATGTGAAATGAAAATCCAAATTTTCTGATTGAGAGCTATCCGTACGGATAAGAATCTATCCGTACGGATGAGAGTTATCCGTACGGATAAGAATCTATCCGTACGGATGAAAGGCTGAAACGGAAAAATTTTGATACTGTAACTTATCCGTCCGGATGATAACTGCATCCGTACGGATGGGCACCTGTGGTCGGAAAAACTGATTTTTGGTGTCTTTTGGCCGTTTTAAGTGGGTACAACCAAATGGTACCTTTTCCTTTGGTTTCAATCACTTGAAGGACGTATTCCTTTGCTCTTTTCAGATCTAAGTGCTATATATTAGCAAGTTTACATTGTTAAAAATAAGAACAACAATTGTAAGCATCCTTGTTAGTCATTCTATATAACTCAACACTTCTAAGTGCTCTTTAATCTCTTGTCCAAAGTTTAAAGGTTGTTCTCTCAGTTTTATCTCACTTAAATATTCGTGATACCCAGGACAAAGTATAGGGGTCGAATAATTTAAGAAGGACAACGATTTTTTCGTGAAACGGAGAGGTTCCAAGTCTTTTATTTTGCAGGAATTCAAGTATTGTTGATCAATCTTCACACCCTCAAACTACAACAATCTCTAAATTGTGGACTACATGTATTGCGAAAGAAATACCTATTTTCTATTTGGATCATGTTTTGTAAAGATTGTGATGCATTTTATGATGAATAGAAATTATTTTAATAATTAAATAAGGCAATTCAGTCTATGTTATAGAAATTTTGTTAAAAAGACTGAAGCAAGTGCTCAAAATGAAAGAAATTTATTTTAATATTAAAAAAAATTCTATAAACTCTTGTATGATAAAATTTAACTCAAGTTTTATTAACTACTGAAATATAATATAATAAAATTGCAAAAGAAAGAAAAATAATGTCTAACCTCTTTACCCCAGCTTGTATTGTTTTCATAGACACAACTAGCAACATGGCAAGCCTCATCAATCACATTTGAGAGGGAATTTGAAGAATCCATTAATGGATATGAAGATGTTAGAACCTTAGCAACTGACTCATTCAATTTCTGTGATGTGCCAAAATGTGTTTGTAAATCTCCATGGCTCCTTTTCCCTAACATTATTCCAATAATACATGGTTAATCTTTCCTAATACACACACATAAAGATCATTAATAAATGTGTGAAATTAATGTTAAAATCTGTAACTATGTCGTGCCGGTACACATGTAGAGATCATTAATCAATTTGTGAGACCGATGGGGAAACTCAAAAAATACCCTGTTTGATAAATATAATTTTTGTCTACACCTCTTTTTTTCAAAATTTTATTCCTACCTTCCGCCTTAAGCATCTACGGTACCTCTGTACATTTGACGGTACCGCCTACATCGCCTTCCTTACCGCATTCTTTGTTGGACGACGGTACCGCTGAAAAGTTGGACGGTACCACTTTCATCTTGGACGGTACCACTGAAAAGTTGGACGGTACCGCTTTCATCTGAACCAACAAAATCAATTGTTTGCATGTAGTAACACATGTAGTAACATGCGCGTTTTTGTTCTTCTCAACCACTATCTTTTTTTCTTGTCTTTTTTTTCTATTTTGTATCTTATTTTGTCATTCTAAAGCACGCGACCCCTATATATATATATATATATATATATATATATTATATATATATATATATATATATATATATTAAAGTCTTCAGGACATTGTCTAGTGGTAAAAGGATCGGGTGCTTTAATTAAGGGACTATCTTTTCACACCAATGTTGTTTTACACTTACCAAGAGCGAAAGTGGGCTTCGTTTGGATATTCCACACGCCTGTCATTCTGACCGTAAATGAGTCCGGAAAATATATACTATTCTGGTCAATTTATGGTCAATTCACACAACAACCATTCTGACCCAATTTGAGTCAGAATACGATCATTATTGATTTTATTCTAGTTAGAATTTTGAATGTTTTGCATACTCAATACCGGTCAGAAAGACATTCCGACTAAAATTGAGTGAAAAAACTTTTAATATTCTGTCTGAAATTCAGTCAGAATCAATAGTGGTGCTCTTATATTGTTGTTGTTATCCTGACACAATTCTAGTCTGAATGTGTAGAGTATTCGGATTCAATATTGGTCAGAATGATGCTCTGACTATATATGAGTTTGGAAAACTTCAAACATTCTACCTAAAAGATGGTCAGAATCAACCAGTGTGGACTCTCAACACGTATATTCTGACCATATTTCAGTATGGATAATGTGTCACATTCTGACCAAACTTTGGTCAGAATGAACGTGCGTAAAATTAAAAAAGTAAGGGCGAAATTGGAAATAAATTTCTGTGTGATAAGATAAAAATTGATGTGAAAGATATTTCCTTAATTAAAAGAGCAGTCGAACCATAAGATGGAGTGTAGAGGTTCGATTCGAACCCTGTGAATGGGGACTTCTTTCAGTTCTTATAGTATTATAGCAAGTCCATGACCCTGAGCCTTTAAGTAATTATCTAATTAACAAGATCTCCATTCTTTCCGTAAGACAGGGCAGTGGGGACTCTCACGGTTAGGGTTTAACCATGAAAGCATATAATAAAGGATAAAAGTGTACCGTTTGTTGACTTATTATCTTGTGGTAGTGCACCATATATAACTTTCCTTCTATGGATACACCCTGTCCCTCCATACATTGGCCCTTGCAATCCTGCTATTCCTGGTCCTACAAACTAAATCATCCAATATATACTTCCAAATCAAATATCTATATATATATATATAACACATTTGAATTCCATTAATGAATAGTTTGAATGAATTAATAAGTTTCCAAACCTTTAACAAGCAAATCATCTGGTTACCAAAAGGGTCATCTTTTAATCCATCATAAAAGTGTTGAGGGAATTGCACAAATGCAGAGTCAGTTTCATTGGAAGCACCAAGTAGGAAACACATTGCATGTTGCACAACTTTTGGATTGTTAGCATACATGTCACAGTCTACATTCAACATGAATGGTGCATTGCTCATCATCCCTGATACTCTCGTCTGTATGACATATACATAATTTTTGTAATATATTCTAAATATATATAATTAATTAGTATTATTTTGATGGTGTGACATAACATAACATATGACATAAATGTCTTAGTTAATTAAGATATATGATGATGCATGTAATTATGAAATTGTTAACAATTGTTTTGTAGCATTAATTAATTAAGCAACTTACCAGAACGTTCATGGCACCTGCTTTGTAGTGATGAGGATAATTTGGACGTTTCTCTCTGGATATGTATATCAGATGTGGCATCCCACTTGAATTTCCTTCTTTTTCTCCCATATTATCTGAAAATTTAATTACCATGTTTCCTTCATACTTATTTCATTAATTAAAGTATATAAAATTTTAAATATGAGGATATATATTTCTACAAATTAGGAATTCATTATTTTATTATGAATTCTAATAGTAATCAAACATCAAAATCGAATCATCCTTGTTCTAAATCCATTTTAATAATAATTGTGCTACATGTACACATTCTTCAAAAACAGCTAGACTGAATATAAATGCTTTAACTAAAAAATAATTTTGTTAGAAATAATGACAAAATTGAATCAATAGATCGTTTAAATAATAATAATGAGCATGAATACAATATTTATAGACTAATTTCTGATAGAAATCTATTCAAATAGAAGTTTATTTAAACCAAATAATTTATCATAACAACTCTACCATAATTCAAATTCAAACACTATTATCTAAACAATATGTTGAATCAATCTTATCGTTATTTTTAACAAATTTAACATACGACTAAGAAGAAGTTGACTCTAAGTGCAAATTAATCTTATTCAAAATGAAGATAATTAATGATTGGATCCAGGGCCGGCCCTCCCCTAAGGCCTTCGAGACCCGGGTCTTAGGCCCAATTCTGTCGGGAGGCCCAACGGTACATGTTTCGCTAAAAGAAAAAAAAAATCGTGTAGATTTAATCCGATCCAACCTAAAAAAAATATGTTAATTTTCTTTTTTGGTAGAGGCCCAAAATTTTTTTTATTCTAATTGATAAAGGCCCTAATAAAAAAAATTACTTGACCCAAAAAGAATAGATATATACAAACAAGTTTTATTAATTTTTTGCATATACGGATGTTAAAAATGCGATAAGTGTTGGAAAAAATGTAGTACTTAGGATTTGACAGAGAATTAGAAACTCCAAGTCCCGTTAATAACGTTGTCTTTTAAGATATGTTTTGTCCAACACGATTTGTCACTAAGGGATCAAATGAAAATCTCTTTCAGGATACAATGGGGGTGTTTGATTCAAACAGTGACTTGTTTGAATCAAACCCGAGAACACTCAAAGTTTTTCTAATGATGTTGTCAAATTTATGGATTTTCGTCTTCATACTTATGTGTTTTATAGGTTGCAAGTATCCCATAAACGAATGGATGTACTCCTTGCACCGGATGAAAGCATGCAACCCTTACACAAAATGGTAACTACATATCAGTTCGAAAATGCGTGTATCTGAAAATGCATATCCCTTCCTGAACTGATGCATGTATTGATTTAGGTTTCGGGGCGTTGCCCCCGAACCCCCACGAGTTGGCGCCGCCCCCTCGACCCTGCGGGCGGACGCCGCCCCCTCGACCACCGCGACCCGACCGGGCGGTGTCGAACCCCGTTTCGTTGCGATAACATTAATTCGTACGGCAACTCGTAGCAAACGATAACCAAAATATTTATTTATAAAAAAATATCTAACAATAAGTATGTTTTAAAAAAAACAATTTCAACTAAAAGGCCCAATTCGGGAGCTTGGTCTTAGGCCCAATACAAGCGAGGGCCGGCCCTGATTGGATCGATATTAATCTAAAAATATTTTACTATGCATCTTCTACCACAACATCCTATTATTAATATGTGTCGATCACACAGTGGTGAATCGAAAAATAGTGGCAGCAAAGCAAATTCGATAGTCTAGTGTGGATGTATTTTTATATTATTATTTTTCTACGACAAAACTACATTGTTTTATATAATTACTGTTGGAGAAAATAGTGGAATTGAATTAAAGTGAATAAAAAATGATTTTATAATCATTTTATTCAGACGACTTTGCAAGCTTAATTTGATTATATTCTTGTATAGAATATATACAATGTTTTGATAATTCTGAAAACTACGTAAGTCGTAGATGAATTCGGGATTTAGAATCATTCAATTCGGAGTACGAGTGAATGAGAAATTAACGCTTGAAGTCGGGTGTTTGAAAGAACTTTTGTTGGAAGTGGAAGTTGAAGAGTATTCAACTAAACTATGTACCACATTGGAAAAAGAGAGAAATGTTTTCCAGTATATATGTGGGAAGAATGTTATATGTGGTATAAGCTCCTAGAAGAAGGAGAGATAGCGGGTTGGTTTTAGCAGTCAGACGTTCTGCTAAAATGGCCACACGCGCGCGCGCGCCGCCGCCGCCCGCCCGAGCCCGTTGACCTTGACCTTGGTCTTGGTCTTGGTCTTTGGGGAATGGGCCTTCTGGGCCTGAGGGCCCTAGGCCCAGGCCTGTGTTAAACTTTTTATACAAAAGTTAATTGGGCTTGGTCCAGTTCATAAACATTCTGATTGAGCTGAAGATTGAGTTCACTCGGTTCGGTTATCCAACATAGTTCGGTTCAAAGAATGATGAGTTATGGTAATTCATTGTCAGAATCGATGAAACGGCCGTAATTAAGATGAGTTATGGTAATTCATTGCGAATCGATGAAACGGTCGTAATTAATTCATTCCAAATTCGTTGAAGGTTCCCTCTCCTATATATAGCCTCCATATGGATTGAAGCTACACATACACATTCGAAATACAACACGATGAAAGCTTCATACATAATTACTAGATCTTATTGAAAAAAGTGATCACGCCCCAATGATTGCCGGTCCGCCCTTGGTGTCAAGTACATGCTCAACACACAGATTCAACAAACACATGCAATAAGGACTTCTAACATTGTAGTAAAAGTAGTGTTAGGAATGGTTAATAAAAATGACACAATACAATAAATTTTTATATTATTGATTGTAATCTATGATGAATTGTTTAGTGAACGTATTTTCACACTACCAAATATTTTAATATATAATATTTTTATTTTCAATTTTACCCTTCAAATTTATCTTATTCTGGACCGGTTTATTTTGACCAAATTCCAAACATAATGGTGGATGTTTTCCTGAATTGAATTGCGTCAGAATAATCTTCGTTTTCTGACTCAATTTGATCAAAATAATTTGTTGTGTGAAAATATACTCTCATTGTTTTTCGTAGATTTCATTATTAAAAAAAACGTAATGATAACTAATATGTTGTGATTATTTTAAACGTGTCACCAGTATTTCGGAAGAGTAATGATACGGGCATAACGGTTGTGCCACAACGAGTGACGCAATGATGATCTGCACCGTTGATAATATTATATTTACATCTGATCAATTTAGACATATTATTATCAACCGAGCAGATC
The DNA here is from genome assembly GCA_036785695.1 of Gentiana straminea. Lineage (NCBI taxonomy): Eukaryota > Viridiplantae > Streptophyta > Magnoliopsida > Gentianales > Gentianaceae > Gentiana > Gentiana straminea. Next base: position 3,847,991 of record JAVUPR010000135.1, read on the forward strand.
ACCGTCGTGTCACTCATTGTGGCACAACCGTTGTTCATGTTTCATTACTCATTTCGGAACAAGTAAATATAAGTATCAAAATTAGGTCAAGTTCGGCAACCTTGATAATAGTGGGATGATCTTTCCGATCAATATTCACAAAATCTGCATAATCATCCACCAGCTCACAGGGTAAAGTTTTTTGAGCTGCTTCTTCTAGCTTTTTGTATAATTTTTCATACTCATCCTGCAAAATTATGAACCACCAAAAAAAATTAAAATTAAATTAAATGTGTTCTTTTAAAAGATTATGTAAACTGAAGTGTTTTAAGGCTCGATATGTCGTCAAACTAATTCATAATATTATTATTAATATTTTGAGTAAAAATAACAGTAAGAGATCATTTTCCAATAAAGAAAAAAAAAAACAGTATAAGAGACTGACGTAAAACGAATACAATAATGTAGTCATGTTGATGACAATGTCATTTTCCCGTATCAAATGTAAAATCCAATCCATTTTGTTTTTTTACTGATTTTTTACAAACGTATACGACAACAAAACCCCATGCAACAAATAAAAGGACATAATAATTCGGCAAAAATAAATGGAGGAGAAAAAAAAACGTTATCTTATTCCTTGAATTGTTAGGGTCATAGGACCGAGAGTGCGACAAATATATACGTTGGCAACTCATTGAGTTGCGTGATGAATTTCTATTATATATGATATTATTACATTTCCTTTCACACATAATTTTTAAAATTGATTCATGATTGGTACTTTATAATTTATGTGAGTCTAATTTACAAGCATGACGGAGGTAGTACTTTTGTACCATTGTGGGACCCCTATTGTGGGACCAACCATTTGATTGCTGTCTGAACGGTTTGATTGGTAGTATCATATTGAGAAGTGGTGTATATGCTCTATACATTTATAGTGCACTTTCAACTATATTCTTACACTCTATTGATTAGAGTGTGGAATTATTTATTGCGATGGGTCCCAACAAAATATACGGTATTGATTGTGTTGTGAAGTATATTGTGATAAAATAAGTAGTGGATATATAGACTACGTACTCTATCATATTAGACTATCCACGGGTGGAGATTTTTTTATTTGGAGATTTTTTTATAAGTAGTCGCTCTATACGGATTGATTTCATCTGTTTATTAATTTAAATTCAGTTTGAAAACTGACGGTATCGTTTGATCCACCAAACATGTAACGTCTCCAGAAATGTGTCTGCTAGTGCTAAATTAGTCATGAATTGTCCGGTCAACTGCTTAGATCGCCGTACTCGCTTGGTCTAAAAGGACCAACCCAAGTTGACAAGACATTTATGTCGCACACTTATATGAGGGTGATCATTCTACTACTTTACCAGTGTGAGAATTTACATTCGCCCCTTATAAGGGACCGGCGTCCTCGCCAGTACGGCCAAGATTGTTCCTGGATCGTCCCCACCAGAGGTAACTAGAGGTCATCCTTACACCGTTTTCTTGAACGGTGTAGCGCATAGTTCCGTCTGATAGTCGGCTCTGAATATCATTCTGTAACGCACCCAGACTTGTGCATGGCAGCGCTAAATGAGTCATAGATGGTCCAGACCGGCGTAATCGCTTGGTCTAAGAAGGCTAACCTGAGTTGACAAGACATTTATATCTCACACTTCTATGGGGTGAGTATTCTACTACTTTACCGATGTTGGACTCTACAAAACATCTTTGCACAAGTGAAGGTAGTAGCTAAAAATTCCCCCTCATGGGGAGAATACAAGTACGGAAATTTTTGAGTGATACGTCTGTATTGTGCCTATTCTTTTATTTTCATGTAAAACACTTATGTTTTATAATGTAAATCACTTGTGTAAAATACTTGTGTTTCACGGTGAAAATAAGGATATACACATTATACGGATATAATACCCAAAAACTTCTTTTTAAAAAAAAATACCCAAAAACTTTCTCTACAATAGGAGGGATTTATATTTTCTTACTACTCTCTGATTGTTTTCAAATTCCGGGAATAATAGAGTTTTACTCCATCAAGTCTGCATCATTTTTACAATCTAAGATAATCTTGTGGTTTTGATTTTTTCAAGTTTATTTTAATTTTCTTACAAATGAAAAAATATATGAATAATGATGATGTAAAAATTATATAGACATCATTAGCTCAACTTTGAACCAGGGACGTCGAGTCCTCAACTAGGCATCATTAGCCAAAATTAATGTATAAAAATGTCTGAGCCCGGGTTCGAACATTAGCCAAAATTAGTGTATGTATATTATTGTAGACCATTGGTGAGAGTGATATTCTCCGCAAACAGATGGAAAAATTAGTGTATAAAATTGGCTTTGAACCGATACCAGGGTTCTCGAGTCTTCGACTATGCATCATTAGCTAAAATTTTCTATGTCTGAGCCCGGTTTTGAAGCATGGACCTCGAGTCCTCGACTAGGCATTATTAGTGTATTAAATTGTCTGAGCCGGGCATTACTAATCAAAATTAATGTACAATATTAAAATGTCTGACTAGGCATCATTAGCCAAAATTAATGTATAAAATGTCTGAGCCCGGGTTCGAACATTAGCCAAAATTAGTGTATGTATATTATTGTAGACCATTGGTGAGAGTGATATTCTCCGCAAACAGATGGGAAAATTAATGTATAAAATTGGCTTTAAACCAATACCAGAGACCTCGAGTCTTCGACTATGCATCATTAGCTAAAATTTTCTATGTATGAGTACGGTTTTATTACTTATTAGTGTATTAAATTGTCTGAGCCCGGGCATTACTAATCAAAATTAATGTAATAAAATGTCTGACTAGGCATCATTAGCCAAAATTAATGTATAAAAATGTCTGAGCCCGGGTTCGAACATTAGCCAAAATTAGTGTATGTATATTATTGTAGACCAGTGGTGAGAGTGATATTCTCCACAAACAGATGGGAAAATTAATGTATAAAATTGACTTTAAACCGATACCAGAGACCTCGAGTCTAACAGGGACCTCGAGTCTTCGACTATGCATCATTAGCTAAAATTTTCTATGTCTGAGCCCCGTTTTATTACTTATTTTAGTGTATTAAATTGTCTGAGCTCGGGCATTACTAATCAAAAGTAATGTATTAAAATGTCTGAGCCCGGGTTCGAACCGGGGACCTCTAGTGTGTGAGACTAGCATGATAACCGACTACACCACCCAGACATATATTCTAATTCCAAAGAACATTCATATCTAAATGTAAGTTGTATTGGGTATTCTGTTAAAATAAAACGCAAAAATAGAGAAATCAACACAAAAGGTAATAATAATAATATACCTTGATAATTTTCCATTCAGCTTTGAATTCAAGTGAATATTCATCAGAAGATAACACAGTATCATCATATCTGCTGTTGAAATACCGAAACGGAGCTCTCTGTGTAATATTATGCTTCTTACAAAATGGAACCCAAATCTTCGCAAACTCTGCTGCTTCAACTAATGAATAATACATTAATGGAGATGCTGCATCATCTGAAACATAACATGCTAACTTCTCCGATGGATAATCAACGGCTAATAACGATAGCACCGTGTTTACCGTCAGAATCGGCGGCTCCAATACTGGGTCCGCCGTTGTTACAAACATGTCCACCGCCGGCAGCTGCAACTCCGATTGTTGGAGACGGTCGGGATAGGCTATGTTGTGGATTTGATTCCATTTGCAGTTCATGATAAGAATCCAAGTGAAAGTGAACCATGTTTCGCAACAAAACGCGACAATCCAAAGGATTCCATGGTTTTTGGAGTTGAGAAGACGGTAGCCAAGTAAAGTAAAGAGAAGGATAAGGATTGTAAGTTCAATGGCTCTTGGGAATGTGTTTTTCAATGGTTTTCTTTCATAGAGGGGGAGTGGGTAGTGGGGGAGGGGGAGGGGGGATACCATTGTCATTGTTGATGTTAAGTTTTTGAGAAATGAGATTATTGTGGGAGAAGCACCACGTACTTTGATTTTGTTCATGTTTGTGTGTGTACTTATATAGGGGATCTTGGAGCACCCCTATTCACTCACAAAAATGATTTAGGTACACCCCTTCATCCCCATCCCATCCCCCGACTGCATAACGTGTGGTACTGCTTTTTTTTTTTTTCTCAATAATTAAAATAAGGTTGAAAGTTATTCTCGGTGTATTTTCTGTGCAGCTTTCGGTACCAGAATCGCTATCCATTCACTCATGTCAATTACATCTAAGGATAACAAAAGGGCACCTAGCTAATATTAAAAGAAAAAATTCCTGATTATTAACTCAAAACAAACTCAAATTGAGCAGGAGCTTGGCTCGGGTCGGAAGGTGCTCACGGTCAAGCTTGAATTCGATAAAATTTGAAGTATGATTGACTCAATATTTAAGACCAATGCTCGATTTGACTCGGATCGTTTACATTATAGGCAGAACATTTGTGCCTCGAGAATTGATAAATTAATTCATAGTGTTGGTTATCGTGAGACTCAAGAGATCATTATCAATAATATAAAAGACGGTTGTGACATACTTTTTGTGTTGGAGAAACAATATTGTACAATAAATTAAAACATAATGTATCACTCATGTTGAGCGCAGTTTGCTTTAAGGCTAGTTTCACAAAGGTTCGATTCATTACGAGTCAACGAGATCTTATGATATCATTAAATTCTACGTGACACGTAGATGATGATGGAATTTTGAAAAACTCGATTTTATTATTGGATGAATGAGAAATGGAGACCAAATCAGTCCATCCCACGTTGCTCAAGTAAGGGAGCTTTGCTCACTACATAAATGTGATGCCCCGGGTCTTAATTTTACGCCTAATGTCATGGTGGGTGTCAAACCGCCAACAATAATTAATATAATGAATTAAGGCGAGTAGAGATTCGATTCACATGATTGATCATTGATACAAGAATGACTCGTTGATTAATTAATAATTGGTTATAGCTGTCGAAAATCGTCAAACAACCAATTTTGTTGATAATTAAGATAATATCCACTATTTATCTGACGATGCTGGGTTTCGTCTATGAATACCTTGACGTTTATTCAGATTATCGGGGACCAACTGTGAGGCCTGCGTGTTTAGAGTGGACTTTGTCCGCATCCCGAGCTTTCCGTCTTGCGGTATCGAGATGGGCCCATCGTCTCGGTTCTCTGATCATGTCGGTTGTCAATGTCTCATCTCGTAACTCGACCCTCGGGCTATCACTTATTCTTGTCCAGGAGGACTATCTCGTGACGCCACGTGGAGGTGCAATATTCGGTATCGTTATTATCCTTTAACCGGAACACACTTCTTAATATTCTGTTAGAAGATTATTATTTTGTATGATTATGGAATTTATACTTTTATTTTGTATTGTGGTAAATTTTATTATGTTATTGTAATATTCTTTAATCATGATTTTCGGGAAAGGGCGGACGTGTCGTTTTGCGAAAACGAAATATTGGGTTCGTTCCTTTTATTCGGAGTTTAAGTATTTGTTAAATTATATATGTATATTTCGAAATATATATATGTATATAGTTAAGAGGAAAATCTGATTTTTATTATAAAGGAAGATAATAAGATCTTTATCCTTTTTTTGGGATTTATCTTATTATAAAGGAAGATAATAAGATCTTTATCCTTTTTTTGGGATTTATCTTATTATAAAGGAAGATAATAAGATCTTTATCCTTTTTTTGGGATTTATCTTATTATAAAGGAAGATAATAAGATCTTTATCCTTTTTTTGGGATTTATCTTATTATAAAGGAAGATAATAAGATCTCTATCTTTTTTTTGGGATTTTCTATTTAAGGAGAATAAATCCCCACAATTCTTATAACTTTATTAGAAATCGAGATTTTTTTCTCCACCTATATACTCTCTGCGTGTGTGAGCCAAAAATTAGGGGTGAGAGTTTTTCAATCATTTGTTAAAGCAATTCTTGACGGTTTTCGGATCGAGTAGAGCGCCGGAATCGTTGTGAAGAAGGCAACGTTTTGATTGCGAAAGTTGAAGCTTTGATAAGAGAAAGATCGGTTTTAGGTTCTTGTTTCTACGAGTTTCTTTGTTGGAATAAGCTTGCTAAAGGTAAGAAGCTCTTCCTACAATCTAATTGTGGTTTATAGTAGAATAGATCATGTTTTGGATGCATATTGTATCAAGTTTTAAGCTTAGATGATGTTTAAGGATTAAGTTTTGTTTTGGATCTTAAAAGACATGTTTTTCTCTTGTTTTTACGCTATAATTCATGTGCAAGATGTTTAGATTCGAGTAGAGACCGTTAAGGGTTGGAAAACGAGGTTTTAGGGCTTTTTGCGTAGGATGCGTACGCGTTGGCTAGCAATGCGCACGCATTACGATGCGGGATTGCTTAGAATAAGTGCGGCGGGGATGCGCACGCATTCCGAGTAATGCGCACGCATTGCCCCGATTTACATGTAATGTTGTTTTAAGCTATGTTTTGAATTTTAAACCTTAATTCATGATTAAATAACATTAATTGAATATGAACAAGCCCCGATTGAGTTTCGATTCGTTCGGTTAAAACACCGAATGTACTCTTAAAGGGAGTTGAAGTTCGGATCCGTCGGAAGGGCATGAAAGGGCTTGTGCTTTGATGAACTAGGGTTCATCAATGTACGTGTAATTGATAGGATGTGATGTCTAGTTGTCTAAGTGAGGGAGTAGAGTGATAAGGGAGTATTATTACGAAAACACTTAGGTGACTAGTTAATTCACATTAATAATTACATAAGTGTAGTAAAAGCTAAAACGTCATCTATTCTTGGTTAGACGCGATTCAAATCGGCGATGTGATACGTTCATAAAAGGTGGACAACACTACGGCTCAAAAGGTGAAGGGTAGTGGAGGAAATCCATCGAACGTATATGCATACCGGGGAGATCCCGGGACTACCGGTGCTAATCACCGTAGTTGGCAAGTACATCTCGTGGTGGAATTTTCACCATGCATTGTGTCCTTGAGTAATGATGTAACAAAGATAAGCTAAGTTAGAAACGTATAGTCACGACGTGTCGATGGGCATGTAGTGAACCCTAGATCGAGTCGGTCTCAGTAAGGCAAATCTTTTAATAATAAACCTTAATCATATTGTAGCTTCTACTTCTTACTTTGTACATTGTACTTACCTCAAATGCATGTTTATTTATGTGTTTGGGGGAGAGAAGACGAACGAGGTAAATGATGAGTTCGAGGAGAACTTTGATGACGACGTTTGAGGACGCCGGAGTTGAAGACTTTGATTAATTATTATTCATTTCTTTATTTATTTCCTAGATTTGGATTATTATTGGATTTTGTAGTTTACTTTTAGTACTTTGGAATTCGTCTTGTTTTGGGATTCGTTGGTTTTGTTTCGGATGTAATAACTTTACATTTCCTTCTCTACAGTTCTTGAATTTCTATTACGAGATGTTTGAAAAAAATTACCCGAGTCTTTTTAGCTTCCGTTTGCTTTTATTTGATACGACGTAGTAGAGGCTTACGTGTAATATTATTTATTTAATATTATGCGTGCCGAACGTTTCGATTTCCGGATAAGGACTCGGTGTCCGGGAACGGGGCGTTACGGTTGGTATCGAGAGAGAAGCGTCTTTTAGGCTTTCTTTCTATTAAGATAAGTTCTCTTTAGACCTCTTAGTAACGATTTGGTTTTCGTTGATCATCGGGATGGTGTTCACGAGAACCGGAGCGGGTGCGAAGCTTCGGGAGTACGTCGAGAGAGTCTACGCCGGTTGTTAGAGGCGGTTTCGTGAGGCGAATCCTTCACCTCATCCGAGCCCCACTCCACCCCCTCATACGCAACCCCACACCACGATCTCGGCGGAGTTTGTCACCGCGACCTCGTCGGGAGCAACACCCACAATGGCATGTGGGAAGTTCGGTTCGGTTTTCCTTGGTAAGTGACGTTCCGGTGGGTTTAGTACCGCCACCGGTAAGTCACCCTCCACCAAGGTACAACTACATCATGGAGAACCGGGAGAAGCACTATACGAGTCACTTGTAGTGGGAGACATTCCACCGGTCTACGTACCCCCGGCAACTAGTATACATCCCCGGCGGTGAGCTACCTTCACCGGTGTTTTCTCATCGGCGGCATCGGACCTTTTACCCTCCTCAGGTGGGTCATACTCCCCCGACCTCTTGTACCACCTCCCCCCTGTTTTGACCATCAACAAGGTCTTGGTTACCCACCTACGGTTTACATCAACCCCGAGTTTCAACGACAAGAGATACCTTTTGAATACCCTCAGGTTTATCCACAAGCCCCCCGGTTAGACCGGCACACGAGCAAGCACCACCGATTGATTGGTATACGAGATTAAGGAGGAACAAAGTTCAAGACTTCTTTGGGAATGTCGAGCATTCGAAGGCCGAAGAGTGGATAAGGAGTTTTGAGAAGGCATGTAGGAACATACATGTCCACGAGACCGAGATGGCACGGTTGGCGGTTAGTTTCCTTTTGGGTGCGGTGAAGCATGGATAGATGCTATACGGAAGCGATAATGGTAAAGTGACGGATTGGGAAAGCTTTAAGGCAATGTTCTATAATGAGTATTTTCCGGCAACGGTGCGGACGGACATGGCAAGTCAATTTTAAAGCATAAGCAAGGTAATTACATGACAGTATCACAATACACCAACAAGTTTAACGAATTGGGAAGATTCTACCCTGAGTTGATGAAGGTAGAAGAGAGGAAGATGGCCCTATACAAGGAAGGGTTATCGTATCAGATACAGTCTGGCATGTTGGGTTTCACAGCCAAGAACATGGCTGAGTTGTTGAATAAGGCCTTAGAGGTTGAGACATTCAGGAAGAAGGCCACCGTTGTTATCGGGAGCAAGAGGAATTTTGGAACAAGCCGGGGCAATAGCCGGGGAGCACCCCAACAAAATTTCAAGAAGACAACGGCCCTACGGCGAGTAAGCCACCCACCGGAGCACACATGCTGCTCTAAGTGCAACGGGAATCACTCGGGTGAGTGTAAGGCTAATACGGGGGAGGCTGCTACTCTTGTGGAGATTTAGGACATTTTGCCAAGATGTGTCCCACGAAGGGGAGTTCGAATATTCCGAAGCAAGGAAGTGGGAAAGGCGGCCCAAGTCGCCCGGTTCGAGTCTTTGCGGTGGATCTTTGAGATAGCGAGAACCGGACGATAATGTTATTTCGGGTACCTTTTTGTTTAATTTAATTTATTTGAGTACTTTTATAGCACGATTTAAATCATGTTGTATTTGTATTTAAATAAATGAATTTACATCCTAGGTACAATAATATTAGACAACTTAGCGATTACGGCGTTGTTTGATACGGGAGCGTCTAATACTTTTGTGTCAACTAAGATAGCTAAGAAGCTTAACTTGCCAATGGAACCTTTAAGAAATACTTTGGAGATAACAACACCTTTAGGGAAGGTGACTAAGGTAACCAAGTTGATACCCCTGGTAGAGGTTCGAGTTGGAAAGTATTGTTGCAAGAGTGACTTTACGGTTTTGGACTTTTCAGATTTTGATGTGATTCTTGGAATAGATTGGCTATCCGAGAATTTCGTCCACTTGGATTGTAGAGAAAAGAGAGTGACCTTTAAGATACCGGGAAAATCGGATAAGACTTATCAAGGTAACATTTACAAGCCTAGTAAGAAGCGTCACCCTATAATTTCAGCGGTTAAGGCTATAAGGGCTTGTCAGAAAGGTTGTGAAGGCTACTTGTTGTACGCGAGTTGATGTGGAGCGAGGTAAAACCTAAGTTAGAGGAGACCCCTGTAGTCAAGGAATACCCCGAAGTGTTTCCAGAAGAGTTACCGGGAAACATGCCGGATAGAGAGATAGAATTCGAGATCAAGTTGATGCCAGGAGCGGCACCAGTTGCTAAGGCACCCTATAGAATGGCACCGGCTGAATTGAAGGAGTTGAAAGCACGGCTCAAGGATATGCTTGAGAGGAATATAATTCAGCCTAGTACTTCGCCTTGGGGAGCCCCGGTGTTGTTTGTTAAGAAGAAAGATGGTAGCATGAGGATGTGCATAGACTATCGAGCGTTGAATAATCGACCATCAAGAATAAATACCCTTTGCCGAGGATTGATGATTTGTTTAACCGGTTGCAAGGCAAGAGAGTGTTTTCTAAGATTGATCTTAGATCGGGATACCACCGAGTTGAAGATCAAGGTAGCGAGATATACCAAAGACGGACTTTCGGTACGAGGTATGGACATTATGAGTTCTTAGTTATGCCTTTTGGACTCACTAATGCCCCATCTGCATTTATGGATTTAATGCGGCGTGTTTTCATGCCATACTTGGATAAGTTTGTGATAGTGTTCATAGATGACATCCTTGTATACTCTAAGGATGAGAAGGAACATGAAGAACACTTAAGGATAGTCTTGGATACATTAAAGGAGAACCGGTTGTATGCCAAGTTCTCGAAGTGCGACTTTTGGTTGAATCAAGTGAGTTTCTTGGGTCATGTCATTTACGGAGATGGCATTAAGGTTGATCCCGCGAAGATTGAAGCGGTTGAGAAGTGGTCCGGACCGACTACCGTTTCGAGAGGTTAGAAGTTTTCTCGGTTTGGTGGCTATTATAGGAAGTTTGTACAAGACTTCTCAAAGATAGCTACACCACTTACCCGGCTCACTCAAAAGGATGTGAAGTTCGAGTGGACCGGTGAGTGTGAAGATGCTTTTCGGACGTTGAAAAAGAGGTTGACTACGCCCCGGTTTTGGCGAGTTCCGGAGATCTTTGATAATTATGATGTACACGGATGCTTCGGGACAAGGTTTAGGTTGTGTGTTGATGCGGGGAGGGAAGGTAATTGCTTATGCATCCCGACGAGTTGAAGGTGCATGAGAAGAATTACCCAACACATGACTTAGAGTTGGCGGCGGTAGTGTTTGCCCTAAAGACTTGGAGGCACTTTTGTATGGAGTTAAGGCCGGGATCTTCACCGATCACAAGAGTTTGAAGTATTTCTTTACCCGGGAAAATCTGAATATGAGACAAAGGAGATGGTGGAGTTCGTAAAGGATTATGACTTGGAGATTCGGTATCATCCGGGTAAAGCAAATGTAGTGGGCGATGCCTTGAGCGAGAAAACCGAGTGTTTGCGGTATCGAGTGTTGAAGACGTTGCGAAAGGTTAGATGGGTTGAGAATCCGAAGCTTTGATCGGATTGAAGACCGACGGTTTATGGCACCATTGTTAGCAAGGTCGAGTTGATGGATGACATTCGGGAAAAGCAAGATGAAGACCCGGTGTTGGTTGACTTGAAGCGAGTTGCAAGGGAAAAGCCTACGGTTGGATATGTGTTAGATAAGAATGGCAATCTTTGGTACCGGGATCGTTTGTGTGTGCCTAAGGTTGGTGATTTAAAACAGAGAGTCATGGAAGAGGCACGTAGGATTGCTTTCGCGGTTCATCCGGGAGCTACCAAAATGTACGAGAGACTTGAAGGAAAGGTTTTGGTGGCCCTCGATGAAAGCTTGGAGATAGCCAAGTTCGTTGCGAGTGTGATACTTGCCGAGAAGGTTAAAGCGGAACATAGAAGACCGGGAGGAATGCTTAAGCCATTGGATATCCCGAGAATGGAAGTGGGATAAGATCACTATGGACTTTATCACCGGTTTACCTAAGACGAGAGGCGGTAATGATGCGATTTGGGTGATTGTGGATAGATTGACCAAATCCGCTCATTTCTTACCATATAAGGTCGATATGCCCTTGAAGAAAATGACGACACTATACTTGGATAATATAGTGAAGTTACACGGAGTACTATCTCGATAGTTTCGGATCGTGATTCGAGGTTCGTCGATCGGTTTTGGAAAAGTTTACAAGCGGCTTTTGGAACCAAGTTGGATTTGAGTACGGCCTTTCATCCTCGGACGGATGGACAATGCGAGAGAACCATCCAAACACTTGAAGATATGTTGAGAGCTTGTGTGTTGGAAGTAGGTGGATCATGGGATGATTACTACCGGTAGCGGAGTTTGCTTACAACAACGGTTATCATGCAAGTATTGGCATGCCACCGTTTGAAGCATTATATGGAAGAAGATGTAGAACACATTTGTTTTGGGATGAAGTCGGGGAAAGACAAATCACCGGGCCGAGAATTGGTTGAGCAAGCTAAAGAAAGGGTTCGAATTTGGTCAAGAAGAATGCGAAGGCGGCTCAAGATAGACGAAGAGTTGGGCGGATGTTAGAAGGAGACCTCTTGAGTTTGAAGTTGGTGAAAGAGTTTACTACGAGCTTCACCAATGAAGGGAGTGAAACGTTTTGGACAAAAAGGAAAGCTAAGCCCTAGGTACGTTGGACCTTTTGAGATTCTAGAAAGAATTGGACCTTTGGCTTACGGACTCAAGTTACCGAGAATCCATGTCGAGAGTCCACAACGTGTTTCATGTCTCAATGTTAAAGAAGTGTTTGACCAAGACGGATATTGAGACTACTATTGATCCGGAGGGTCTCCGGGATAATCTTTCGTACGATGAGACACCGACCGAATTTTGGACCGGAAGGAAAAGATGATTAAGAGACGGTTGATTCCTTTGGTTACGGTGCAATGGAGCAATCATTCACCGGATGAAGCTACTTGGGAAGTTGAGGACGATATGATCGGCGAGTTCCCGAGATTTTATGGACTTACCGGGTATGTTTTAAGTTTCGAGGACGAAACTCCTTTAAGGGGAAGAATGTAATATTCCGATTTTCGGGAAAGGCGGACGTGTCATTTTGCGAAAACGAAATATTGGGTTCGTTTCCTTTTATTCGGAGTTTAAGTATTTGTTAAATTATATATGTATATTTCGAAATATATATATGTATATAGTTAAGGAGGAAAATCTGATTTTTATTATAAAGGAAGATAATAAGATCTTTATCCTTTTTTTGGGATTTATCTTATTATAAAGGAAGATAATAAGATCTTTATCCTTTTTTTGGGATTTATTTTATTATAAAGGAAGATAATAAGATCTTTATCCTTTTTTTTGGGATTTATCTTATTATAAAGGAAGATAATAAGATCTTTATCCTTTTTTTTGGGATTTATCTTATTATAAAGGAAGATAATAAGATCTCTATCTTTTTTTTGGGATTTTCTATTTAAGGAGAATAAATCCCCACAATTCTTATAACTTTATTAGAAATCGAGATTTTTCTCCACCTCCATATACTCTGCGTGTGTGAGCCAAAAATTAGGGGTGAGAGTTTTTCAATCGGTTTGTTAAAGCAATTCTTGCCGGTTTTCGGATCGAGTAGAGCGCCGGAATCGTTGTGAAGAAGGCAACGTTTTGATTGAGAAAGTTGAAGCTTTGATAAGAGAAAGATCGGTTTTAGGTTCTTGTTTCTACGAGTTTTCTTTGTTGGAATAAGCTTGCTAAAGGTAAGAAGCTCTTCCTACAATCTAATTGTGGTTTATAGTAGAATAGATCATGTTTTGGATGCATATTGTATCAAGTTTTAAGCTTAGATGATGTTTAAGGATTAAGTTTTGTTTTGGATCTTAAAAGACATGTTTTCTCTTTTTTTTACGCTATAATTCATGTGCAAGATGTTTAGATTCGAGTAGAGACCGTTAAGGGTTGGAAAACGAGGTTTTAGGGCTTTTTGCGTAGGATGCGTACGCATTGGCTAGCAATGCGCACGCATTCACGATGCGGGATTGCTTAGAATAAGTGCGGCGGGGATGCGCACGCATTCCGAGTAATGCGCACGCATTGCCCCGATTTCTATGTAATGTTGTTTTAAGCTATGTTTTGAATTTTAAACCTTAATTCATGATTAAATAACATTAATTGAATATGAACAAGCCCCGATTGAGTTTCGATTCGTTCGGTTAAAACACCGAATGTACTCTTAAAGGGAGTTGAAGTTCGGATCCGTCGGAAGGGCATGAAAGGGCTTGTGCTTTGATGAACTAGGGTTCATCAATGTACGTGTAATTGATAGGATGTGATGTCTAGTTGTCTAAGTGAGGGAGTAGAGCGATAAGGGAGTATTATTACGAAAACACTTAGGTGACTAGTTAATTCACATTAATAATTACATAAGTGTAGTAAAAGCTAAAACGTCATCTATTCTTGGTTAGGACGCGATTCAAATCGGCGATGTGATACGTTCATAAAAGGTGGACAACACTGCGGCTCAAAAGGCTGAAGGGTAGTGGAGGAAATCCATCGAACGTATATGCATACCGGGGAGATCCCGGGACTACCGGTGCTAATCACCGTAGTTGGCAAGTACATATCGTGGTGGAATTTTCACCATGCATTGTGTCCTTGAGTAATGATGTAACAAAGATAAGCTAAGTTAGAAACGTATAGTCACGACGTGTCGATGGGCATGTAGTGAACCCTAGATCGAGTCGGTCTCAGTAAGGCAAATCTTTTAATAATAAACCTTAATCATATTGTAGCTTCTACTTCTTACTTTGTACATTGTACTTACCTCAAATGCATGTTTATTTATGTGTTTGGGGGAGAGAAGACGAACGGGTAAATGATGATATAAAACTAAGAAGATAATGGAGGAAGAACAAGAGGAAATGCAAGTATAGAAGAAGGGAAAATTGCTTGTGTATTATTCCAATGATATAAGGGGGTATTTATAGTAGAGATTACAATGTGAACACAATAATCTGAATTAATCACAAATCTACTTAAATCAATCGGAATCAATCGAATAATAGATAATCCATCAATGATATTATTTCATAACACTCCCCCTTGGATATCTATTATTTAAACATACAACGAGATATGATATGCCTCATTAAAACCTTACTAAGAGAAAACCCGAGTGGGAAAAAAATCTTAGTTAAGGAAAAAGAGTACATATTTATCGGTTGATTTACTCCCCACTGAACCAAGCGTCAATTTCGATATTTCAATTCTTTGCATCCCAATGCTCTTCAATGGTCTTTCAAATGTTGCGATCGACCTTTGTCTTGATAAATAATTATCGGTTGACCGGATCTGTTGCACATCAATCTCCTCATTCTTTTGCAAATCATGAGTAAAGAATAACTTGGGTGAAATATGTTTTGTTAATCTCCATTAATATAGCCTCACTTCAATTGAGATATGCAAGATGCATTGTCTTCATGCAATTAAATAATTTCCATTCTCATCTAGACAATGTCTCGATTAATTGTCTCGATCGTAGTTGCATAACGTATATGTCATGTACTATTAACTTTGCTAGAAAAACCCGGTGGGAAAAAAACTAGACAAGGTAAATAGTTCATGTCATATGCGTTTTATGTGTTACCTTTTTGTCTCATTAAAAACCTTTAACTAAGAAAACCACTTTGGGAAAAACTTGGTTAAAGGGAAAAAAGTACAATCATTGGTTTTAAGACCAAATCCACACAAAAGTTTTGAAGTTGTCGCTCTTTACGACGACAACAATCTTTCAAATGTACACATTCCATTATTATAAACACTTATTATCCAAAACCGATGTAGGAATAATCTTAGTGAACAAATCTATGAGATTGTCACTTGAGCGTACTTTTGCATATCACTCTCTTTAGAGTTTATTGGATAGTCGAATGTAGGGGCTAATAAGCGTCATTCCCACTACTAACTTGTGCAACACATGCAACACAATCAACAACATGTAATCGGCTAAATAATGGGGGAAGTAATATAATCGAAATTTGCATGCATATATTTCCACTATCATGCATCGTAATTCCTTAAAATTTATGACATTAACCATGCATTACTTACATATTCCTTTCTCAATAGGAATCTACTCAATTTGGGCATACTACATTCAACATGAATGATAACGACCTTAACCGTATGCATGTTGCGATTGTCATATTAATTCATTTACGAAATCCACCAAGGATTTTCATATCAATATTAATGTCTAACGACCCGTAAATATACCGTCATGACATAAAGTTCTTGCCGGATATATTAGTTAGCGGAACATTATATTATCTATAATGGGAGAATATATTTGATCATTAACAAACAAATATTTCCAATTCAAACTCAACCTCAATTGCTTATTTCATTTTTACCTAGTACGAGTGTTTATGGCACTCTGCGAATGACTTACGTACTGGATCCAGATATAATAATAGCAATTAAAGAGGCAAATATGTCGTCGACGACTATGATATTTTATTATAAATTTCTCCCATAAAATTCATTGCTAATTCAATATTAGTATAAACCAATTCCTTATCAATGTATGGATTGATTGTTCCGCAACCCCAATATTTAATCATTTGATGCACGTGCTAATTTATTCGGGGTTTTCGTCTTTCAGACGAATCTCTTTAAGAGTTTTCATGAGTATTTGAATATCAATAATAAATTGATCATTCTTCCGCGGATTTTTATCTTTAACACCGATCGGTCTTCTACGCACGGCGTAGAGAAATATCTTTAATCATCTTGTTGGTGCATTTATAAATAATCACTCATTTAATTTCAATATAGGCATACGGCATATTACTTGTTAAATACTACAAGTAAGATTATTTTCGCGATTCGGTTAAGCGATGCGTGGAAGATCGTTTATCTTGTTAAAATTTCTCGGCATTCTTTTATTCTAACATGAGATTTTCTTTATCTCCCCCAATGCCGAGAATCGATCTTCATCGAACATGTTGCACCGAGCTATACATTGATGCTCTTTTATTCGCTTCATGCGATTTACACATATAAAACATAGTGGTTTCAATTAAATATCTCATTCTATGAGATTTTTGAAAGCAATATCTCTCTTGCGCTTCATGCGTTTAATATATCACTATGTGATTTTAGATTCTTCAAGAATCGTTCAAATTATTTTTCACGTCATATGTCGAGAAATCACTAGAGTGAGACAACGAACTTTTGGTTCATATTCTCCATTTTCTCGGAAAATATTCGATTTATGCAAAATGTGCATAAAATCTACCCTTTGTGGGTTTTATGTCAATGAATAATATATGAACTCATGGTTCATATATGTCAATGTTTGTCATGAGATATAATTACTAATGGACATTCCTTCCCGTATTCTCGGACAACATTTTTAATTTTCACAATCGATATATAGAAAATTTGCAATAACCCGTGAAGGATTCAATTTTTCAATATTAAATCCTCTTATGCGGGTATCAACAAACATTTTTCATGTTTTCAATCGAAGGGATTTAAATAATCACTTACGGAGATTGATATTTCAATATCGATTCATCCATTGTCTCATTTTGATACGACCACAACAAGCGATATCTCGAGAATAATATTATTTTGTCACGTTCGCTTCGTGGAACGGATTGATGCATCTTAGGTTTTAGTGTGGTCGCATCCACATCATTGAATGGACTTGTACTTGTATAACATGATGCATCTTATATAATCGACACATATATCATTGCATAAATTAATTATGCATATAATATTGGTCACACTCTTTCTAGGAATATACAAGTCTTGTCATTTATAACAAGTTTCTCTGTCTCGATATGATATCCATTTTCACAAATATATCCAATACTCGATAAAATTTCTTCGAGACACGGGAGATCAGAGTACTTTAATTCAAACGATTTTGTATCAATGGCTCTTTCGAGGCATTGTATTCATATAGCACTTGCACGTTTTACATTCAACGTTTCTACCATATTTTCTTCTAAGATATTCTCTTTATTTCGCAATATAACATGCGTTTTCGCACTATCGATGAGACAAATATTGCCATTACCATCTTCATCAATGAATATCATTTTTATGGCTTCCATTTTTCTTTTTCGATCAATAATTTGTTCCACAAAATCATAATTATCACAAGGCATAGTATAAATGAATAACAACCTACATATGATTGAAGAAATAATGATATTGATTACAAAATAAATGACCAATATATAGTCCAGTCATACATGCACATTCATATTAATACCGGATATTAATCAAAACTATATCAGTTATTCAGTTTGAAGAAAAGTGATGCAAATTTAACATATTGTAAACCTTCACATGGCTATTAGCAAAATGTATAGATTAACAAATTCTGCTAACCAGACAATGAGTATTCGAGCTAAATATATCTACATTTACTAAAATGGAGCAGAAATCATCCACTAAAAAACGAGGAAACATACATATTTGTTAAAGAAATACTCATGTTAATCAATCTTACGCCCCCCTTATTATTATTTTATTTTTATAAGATGCGAGAATAAGCTTAATACCTTTGATTCATGTGAGTCACACGATGGGCTCATTTATTCGGACAATGATTGGAAATTTGTTTCTGCATATTTTGAATCAATTTTCCTCTTATCGAGGACGGACGATAGCTCCGCAACTATACGGCATGTCCTTGTCAACATAAACCAGTCAACACATTCAAATTAACGTCTTATGCCATTGTCTTAAAACAAAATTCTGGGAATTCTCTCACTATAAATAAGAAATATGATCGGGGAAATATCATAATGAATAAGACAATAATAGAGAGTATAAACGGAAAGTAGTATAAATAAATAAAACTCATCTGTAGAAATTTCCTCCGGTGTCATATTAGGTTCAGAGAAATTAATTGGTTCCATTCGGAAAACCACGGTCTGTATAGCAACCACGCCAACAACCTGGAACATTGTGTCGCATTCATTTCGGAATGGACTGCACCAGTTGATAGGGCAGGACATATGATAAGACCAGAATATATCTTCCCTCGATTTCATCACATAATTTCAAATGTGATTTAATAAAAATGATTTGATTATATTCTCGAGTGGTCGAACCTCTTTCAAATTGTTCTATAATTAATACGGATCTCGAACCTTTCAGGTGGTTTCAGTAATATAGATCTCGAAACTTTCAGATGGTTTCAGAATTCATACGGACCGTTAAATACTCAAGGTTCCACAATTTATACGGATCCATAATTTATACGGATCTTTCACCGTTATTGTTCCATGATTCATATGGATCCATAATTCATACGGATCCACGGTTCATTTTTTTTTTTTAAAATTACATGTCAACGTGAGTATTCGACATGTGTGACATTTATTTATGTGAATTTCATATGCACTTCGTCACTCTTTGACATGTTCGTTTATGTGAATTTCATACTCACTTTTACGAGCTTTGATATTTTCGAATGGACTTCATGTCCATTATATGCTCGTTCAATATATTGATGATCTCCAAATAATCATATATGTATATTTTCAACATTGTCAAAAAGACAAAACGCTATTGCGTTAAATACTTAGCCGTCAAGGCTTCCCCGTTGAATTGATAGATGTATATTATAATATCATTGAGATTTGATCCATTATAAAATAAATTAAACAAATAAAATTTTACCTCAATACTTTACCTTGGTGTAACATTGGAAGATTTCATCCCAGTTAATTGGTTTTTTTTTTTTTTTCTCGATACACCATCCTCTTGGTCACCATATAAAGACGAGTAATACAATCCATCCCCATTTGAAGCCTTGATGAACATTGTTATTAAGGTTGTGATGGTCGAGAATAAATCGGATTTCCTCGTTCAAACGAGAAAATACAAAAATAGTAGTTAGTTAATGACTTTTATATTCCATGATCTAAAAGCTGATAAATTTAACAATTATCACATAATAAAATAAGGTAAATCTTAATTTGTAAAACGTTGCTATCGCAACTAAATTTCACATATTTCACATAACAAATATAAGAAAAACATATGCATTAATATTATTATTTTTTTCACCAAAAACCTAAATGTAATTTGCTTTTCACGTGTTTTAGATTAGCAACATTGACATCGACGATTCGATCACCAAGAAATCTAATACAATCAAAATACTAATTTGAGAGAATCATAAAGCAATTACGAAGAAATTAAATCGGAAATAAATTTCAACGACAATATGCGGTACTACTAAAGTTGAATCAAAATAGATGGAGATCAATTTAATACTACATGTTATCATCTAAAATCACTACCGAGACATGAAAATTATATATAAAAAAAACATAGTTCACAAATTCAACCATTCAAAGGTAACGAAAACTTAAGAATACATTATTCCTTAAGAATCATGATTTTGGAAACACGACATCATGAATTGGGTAGAGACTCGTCTTGATAACGTGTTATAAAACTAAGAAGATAATGGAGGAAGAACAAGAGGAAATGCAAGTATAGAAGAAGGGAAAATTGCTTGTGTATTATTCCGATGATATAAGGGGGTATTTATAGTAGAGATTACTGATGTGAACACGATAATGCGAATTAATCACAAATCACTTAAATCAATCGGAATAATAGATAATCCATACACATAAATGATATTATTTCATAACACTCATATGACTGCGAATGAGGCATACCATATTGGTTGGGCAGAAAAACCCGAGAACTAAGAGATAATGTATTCAAGTCTCATTTGTAATAGATGTGGGTTATATACTCCCCAACCCTGCTTCAAACACACGTTGATCCAAACGGCAGAAATTTGTTCGACCTGTGATCCCAACGTTCTCCATTCATATCGCAACAAATTTATATTGAATTTCCACCTAATCCATAATTCATATGCTCTTCACACTCATTAAATAGGAGTCGGGGGAGAAGCTAGCAACGAATGGTTACCGGATATCCATGAAAAAATCCTCACTATTCATCCGCAACTCCGATAATCGATCGACGGCACATTTGGCCGCATATTATTTTGTTGGTAATTTTTGTATTTATAATCTTCGGGTTATTTCACCACTTTGTGCAATGAATGCGTGTCTGATGTATTTTGATTATTTATTTTCTTTGTTTTTTACTATTTATAATTTTCTGTATTTCTTTCTTAGGTTTTGATCATTTGTGTTTGACTTCTTATTTATCAGTAATTCAACACATTTCCTCCTTGGCAGGTGTGTCTCCTTTTGTTTTTCTTTCTTGCTTTGTAGTTTTTTATTTTATGTTCTCAAGTCAGTTGTTGGATTGGTTTGGATGTTGTTTGCTGTTGTAAACTGAGGCTAATGTTGCTTTTTATATTGAGTGATTATCCTTTGAACTTTCGTATTTATTCCGATCCAAGTATCGTGTTGGTAATTGCCATAAGAAATGACAAATAAATTCGTCATTGTTCATGTTTTCTGTCACATTTGTACCATATTTTTTTTCTTCAACTTATGATTTAGTTTTTTCACTCTATTTGCATATGTTTCTGCCACTTTCATGCCTTCCGTCACATGGCATTTGTACTTTTGTTTTCCGTCACATTCTTTCACTATTGAAAGTTTTAATTCTTGAAGGTTCCAGTAGAAGTAGATCTGTAGAATTTGTGGCGACATTGGTATCACTATCTCAACTCTGCCCGGATTAGAGTTTGTAGCCGGGGGCCATAAGAGGTAATGTTATGAAATTGACTGCTTTTTCATATTCAAATTTTCATTAATTTCAAAAAGAAAGAATACATTGCTCAGATTATAAGGAGACCTTCCTTATAGTCATGGGAAGAGAATTGCAACCTTCCTTGATGCAAGCTTTTGGAAACTATTGTTGGTGGCTTTTATCCCATTGAACATAGACTGCAACCTTCGGGTCATTGCTTATACACTTGGTTCCCCCTTTTTAACTTTTTTTTTTGGATCCATAGAATCGTTTGCTCCAACTAATTGAATAGTATTCTTTTATTTGATCTGCTGAATGATAATCTGATAATCTACATTTGATTTGATGTTTATTTCACTATCTAATGTTTGAGAAACTGGTTAGTAATATCTCATGTGTTTGGCTCAGATTTTTTTTTTCCGTCTGAAGTAGCTATAAAATTTATATTCATACAGGGAAACTTGAAAGAAAGTATCGTGGCTGATGTTCACCAAGGCTATTGCAAATAAAGGTTTGACATAGTACACTTCTTTCATAGTATACTTATTTTGTTTTCTCCCTTTTTTATTTTATTGATTATTACACATCATTTTTTTGAGGTTTGTCTTATATAACTATAATCTTTTCAGTGTTTTTTATTTCATATTTTCAAGTTCATCCCTCCCCGGCTAAGAGTTTGCTTCCACTCATATAATATGCAGATTGAGTGAGGTGGTTACTGCTTTGGCAAAGTTTGCTAAGTTTTCAATCAAATTTATTTATTTATTTAGTGTTCGAAATAAAGACTTTCAGATATTTGAAGTGTAAGCATTTTTTGATTGCAGGATAACAACTCGGTAACTCCTCTTTTTTTTATCGAACACTTTACGCGTCATTCCTTCTTTTGAGGTTTATTTCTGTTCTTAATGCATGTACATGTGTCTTTTACTTATGAATTGCCTCCAAAGGAACCTCATAATCTAGGGGGATATGTAGAGGATTTTGCAAGTTGGGGTGAAGTTGGGGTATCATTGTGGCTTTGGGTGACTCTAAAATTATAATTGGGTGGAGGTTGAGGCTCTACCGTGGTTGCCCTAATCCTAAGAATCCTTTATTTCGCTGAATCTTCTTCGGCAAATCAAGCGTTGAAAATTCTCCAATCAATTTATTTTTATTTTCAATTTTTCTTGAGGATTGATTTCACTTCTAATGAATCAGTTTATTTTTATTTTCATTTTTTGCTTCAAGATTAGTTCAACCCTTCGAGAGGTTTGGGCAGCCGAAGATGCATTTTATGTTTGATTTGGTAGCAGGAGAGACACTCATTTTATATGTTATTCGACCATGGTATCAATTTGACTTAAATATGTTTTTATTTGTTAGTTTCTTGGTTGTATGGAATATGAGGATTCTTCTTTTACGGCATGTTTGTTTTCTCAGCCAATTGTTTTAAGCTCTTCTCATTTAATTTTGAATTGTTGATGCAATGATAATTTTTGAATCATTGATTCAATGACTACAGGGAGATCGATGTCAATGTAGTGGCTTCCTGATTTTGGGTTCTTTCATATTTCACTAACGACAGAAATTATATTCTATTACACAGGGATCTTTGATTAATCCTGCCACCAATGCAAGTGTTCACAACTAAGCAGATGATGCATATGTATTGGAAGTTATAAAAGAAAGGTACGTACGTGGATAAAATTGTAGTTGCTATTAATAATGATTTTTTTTGTGAAATCCTTTTAAATGTATTGTAGAGCTTGGGGGACCAGAGGGAGTCGATTAGATAGTGATAACTGCAAAACTGACGAAGAATTATGAGAGAATAGGGGGGGGGGGGGGGGGGGGGGGGGGGGTTTGAATATACTTTGCCAGGTTCTTTAGTTGGATTTTGTGTTGTACTTATTTTAATTACCCCAGAAGTTCAATAACTAATTCATCGTCCCTATCGTTTCATCAAGTCGTCTGTTTTTACGACATCATTTGAAGGTGCTTAAAATGTGTACAACCTTTTCTGATGCTAAGTTAGATGTGAGTTGCAGATTAATGTTTCGGTAGAACATCGTTTGACTTATGATTACCTAGAATGATAAGATCATTACATAATGTCCAGAATCATGCTAGACGTACTTTGCGGTTCTTTCTCTCTACAAATTGGTAAATTGTCATTTGGCTACACCAATGTCAAAATTTCCTAAGATGGTCTTGGGCATCAAAGCATATTGAAATGGTCATTGCTCATGGTGTCATCATCTACTTTTTGGACACGTGTGCATATATATACTTTCATTTTTTGGCAAGAAAGATAAGATAACATTGTGGTGGTATTTAGGCATATTAAGCCGTTTATAAATCTATTGCGGATCTGCCGGTCTTGGTGCCTCATTTGGCACGGGTGTAGACAGGTTTGGTGATTGCAGTTTTTGGCATGAAGAGAGCATTCGTTGTGTGCTCCTCAGCTGGTGGTGTCTTTTCAAAACTATTCTCTCATATGCACGAGAAAAGTTGGAGAAAGAGTATTTTAGCTTCTTTTTTTTTATAGTATTTTAGCTTAACAGGTAGTTAGGATAAGAAAATACACTAATATTATTTTTTCTTTTTGTGTTGTTATAGGATGTTTATAATTATGGAAAGAGAAGTAAATAAAGGGAAGTAAATCTTGGCAATTAAATGAGGAGTAATTATATGAATTTTTTTTGAATCTTCCCAAATATTTTACCCTTTTTTTTTTTAAATTTTGTTTTTAAATTTCCTATCTTTTATCCACGCTCAGCCAATCTTTTATCCAATTATTTTTTTCAAATTTTTGTACCAGCCAATCTTTTATCCATTTTTCGAAGAAAAAAAAAACACACAATCCTGAGTACGTTTCGGTTACAACTATGTATGTGTGTGTATATATATATATATATTACGAGTGGAGTAGCAGTAACACATTAGTAACAATACAATAAGAATGATAATTTACAACATATAGGAAAAATTACGAGTAAAGTAACAATAACACGTAAAGTAATAATGCAATAAGAATGATAATTTCTAAAAATTACAAGTGAAGTAACAGTAACACGCGAAGCAACAATGCAATAAGAGTGGTAATTTCCAGCATATAGTAAAAATTACGAGTGAAGTAACAGTAAAATGTGAAATAACAATGCAATAGGAATGATCATTTCCAACATATCAGTAACAATTACGAGTGACATGTTCTTTGTATATTGGTTGTAACTACTTTTTTGTATATGTTACTGCATTTTTTCTAGTGGTACTACATTTTTAATGTGTAACTATATTTTTTATTGTAGCTAATGCTACTACATTTTTTGGCAGTGAGTATACTTTTTATGTGTAATTACATTTTTTTTACGTGACTACATCTTTTTTATCAGTAAATTTCTTTTTTTCTCTTTATTTTAGATGATGGATTTAGTTAGTCAATGATATTTATGGCTACAACAAATCCAAATAGATTCTCGCATTTATTGGCGCAGTTATGCCAATTTGCACAACAACAACAAAAACAAGGTTATTTTGATCTATCTATTTTCATTTTGTTCTTTTTAATCATTCAAAATTAGAGATGTCATTGGATCCCCAAGTTTCATGTCCTTCTCGCCTCTTCTCCCTTATTTTTCAATCTTATATCACAAGGTACGAGTACTTTAAGGCATTGTAGTGAGGGACCAATAGAGGACGACACTATGTTGTTAAGCTCGTCATTCTTCATTCTTAGGATACTTAATGTTTTGATACGACATGACTTGAGATATAATGAATTGACGATAACAAATTATGTCACCTAATTAATTCGGTCCTGAATGGATCTAGTGATGAACACCCAAAACCCTACTGCCTCAAGAACGTCGTGGTCAGTTTTATCATTTGCGGCTGAGTCTAAGAATTTGTCTTAGATTGCCTACGTATCCTATAATTGTCCAGGAATCAAGCCTTACGTAGTTTCCTGAAACGTGGTATTTATAATGATAATGCGTGCCCTAACCCTAATATTAGATCGGTCTTAGCTATTGTCATATTTACCCTTAATGGGCCTTGCCCCTTGCCCAAGTTATCATGCTGATAACGGGTCTTCGTAGCTGGTTCGGACTCTATCCTCGACGTCGACTCTAGGAACCTTATCCTACACTGCTCGAACGTCGATCGTCGTAGACTACCTCGAGCCTCGACATGTGTACCTTGGTACTTACTCATAACGTGAGGACCAACCGATAAACAACACGTGGAGGAATGAAACCATGTATCGTCATGGATTAAATAATTTCCATAATTGTATACAGAGCATCAGAAATGGAAAATAAATACTAGCAATGAAATATCGGAATAAATCATTGGTCTAAATCCAAAGGCTTAAAAAATTTGCCATCAATAAGATATGTTCCGATTCGAAGTCGAACTGCCCACACATCCATTGGCTTCCTTGACACTATCCTGCGTTAAGCATCACTACAAAATGAATCTGTATTGTATTATTTCGAGATAAGCTCAATTAATTATTCAACTATCTTGAGCTCGAGTTCGAACCGAAAAAGTAACACGTTTCAGTTACAACCCGACACTGATTACTTTACACACGTAATTAAAATATATCTTTCGCAGTTCTCAAAAAAAAAAAAAAAAAAATCTTTCCTCTCTTAAAATAAAAAAAAAAAAAAATTTGAATGAAAAATTACCTTCCCACATCACCAGGCTTGACTAAACCATCATTTACTCTAAGGCAAGGAACAGAGGCAGCAGTCTTGATTAACTGTGGAGTATCAATTATCACAATTGGAGAACCAATCCCAAGTTTTGATTTATTATTTCCATCCGTTGGATTCACCTCCCCCTTCGATGATTGATTTAATCCACACCTTCCAATGTTCCTATGAAATCTGATTTTGTTTTTGTGTGTAAATGAATTGATAGAGGTCCTAGAAGAACATGGATAATTAGGTGTGAGAGATATGGAGAAAGACATGGATATAGTTCAAAGAAAGAAAGACAGAGGATTTTCTTTCATGTGGCTTTCATTTGTCTTTGTGTACGTATTTAAGATAATGTATAGTTTGAATTGGGATCGTCTGCCGTGAATCCGCGTCTGCCGTGAAGTGAAACGGCGTCGTTTCGCTCCACACGACGCCGCCCTGCCGTATCCGTCATCCTTACCCTAATTTTAAGCTAGGACCAAAACGCCGTCGCCTCCCTGCCAAACGACGCCGTTTTGGCGTCGCGAGCGGCGTCCGCCGTGAATTCGCGTCTGCCATGTCTGCCGTGAAGTGAAACGGCGTCGTTTTGCCTCCACACGCCGCCGCCCGCCGAGTGTATCCGTCCTTGCCCTAATTTTAAGCTAGGACCAAAACGCCGTCGCCTCCCTGCCAAACGACGCCGTTTTGGCGTCACAGCAGCGTCTGCCGTGAATGACCTACGGCAGAGGATCCGACCTCGTATAGTTTATGCTACTACTTTTTTTTTTCTTTCCATACACGTTCCTAGTATATGAAATAGTGTGAAAATGGTGGTATATGATATATTTGCCGTTGAGGCGATATTTGTAGCAACTGTTTTCAAAGATACAATAGTTAAGTCTAAAGTTTAGCAGCATTTCAAAAAACTCGAACTCCGTTGAACTATTAGATACTTCAACTTCTATTCGACAAGACTCAACTTGATGAATGCAGAACAATTTGTAGAGGAGAGGATGAGAAAATTCGATCATCAATTTTCAATCATATGAGATCTTTATATAATCTCTCCGTTTTTTTAATTGTCAGTTTTCAGAATTCGTTTTTTTACATTTATCTGTCACTATACATCTTCAATACAATATTTCTTGTTCCATTTCTACCCTCCTTTAATTATAGTAATTAAACAAAAAATCTGTTTGTTAGATTAAGTTTTCAAATAATGGGTTGTGGAAGGAATTAGAGATAATGCAAAATGATGCAGATATATGATATGGGTATATATTAAAAGCGATCCGAGTGAATAACGGAGTAGACATTATATGAGTTTTACATGTAAGAGTTTTATATTTTCCTTTAATCAATATAGTCGAGACTTTAATTAAAAGGAGGGAAGCAGCTTTTCAAGATGAGTATTCAATTTGAGAAGATGAAAAGGCTTTCTCGTTATAATAAACCTTATTTAATAGGTGAAAATATTTAATTGATAAAAGGACAACTTAGTTATATATATTTTGTATCAAATTTTATAAACATTAATTATTTTCTTAATCTGAGTGAATACGTCTTAAAAAATGCTAAAAAAAACAGAGCGAGGAATGGAGAGGAGATTCAGGAGAGCTAATAAGGCGACTTAATGTTATTGAACCGCCTAATTTACACGTGTTTTCTTGCTCCTTCAAGACAAGAAAACCGACTCAGCGTTGACACATGACTTTGATAAAACGGACCGGCTGGACCCAGTCAAACATACATAACACATTCTGGTTGCTTCCAGAATCTTGATTAATCAATGCTAATTAAAATTAAAATTTTAGGGTAATTTCGTAAAGAAAGTTTGTCAAAAAACATAACACTAATTAACAACTCGAACACAAACACGAGCCAAGCTGACGACGTCAGCAGCAACACGCACATGGCAAAGCAAAAGCCATTTAACCTTTATACTTATCTTTCCTTACCACCTTACCCTAGGGGTGTACACGGATATGGATTATCCGAAAACTGATCCGAACCGAGGTCGTTTGGTTCAATTCAGTTCGGTTAATAATACTTTTGGTTCGGTTACGGTTAGTATTATAGAGAAACCGAAATTTTCGGTTCGGTTACGGATAACTCTATAAGTTATCCGTAACCGAACCAAAAACCGAACCGAATAAAAAACCGAAAGGTTAACCGAAATTGAATAGAAAATTGTAATCGAAATATTTATAATTAACTTGTATTACTAGTTTTCATAACCAAAATATTATAAGCATTTATGAAAATTTGCATATAACCGAACCATTGTCCGGACAATTTTTTAGCAGAATTAAAAATTCGAATAAAAACCAAATCATTAATAACCGAATAGAATTGTTATTTTTATTTCAATTTTTGGTTAACCGAACCGTATATTTCGGTTCGGTTCAATTCGGTTACGTAAAACAAACGGTTCGATTTCGGTATCGAATTTCAATTAACCGAAAATTTCGGTTCGGTTTCGGTAAGGCCATTAACCGTACCAAACCGAACCGTATACACCCCTACCTTACCCTACCCACACCAACCAACCTTACCCCATTACATTCACACCATCCAACCTTATTCCACTACAGTACCATATTCATTACTTGATATATCACATATTATGTAATTTGTTTCACATTACATATACAATATTTAGATTGTTTTTTTAGCGAACAAACAAATATTATTAGGCTAAATCACAAATACAAACAGTAAAAACACGTTCAGAGGTCAAGGTTCCTATTCGACAAAGCCTAAGAACAACCGTAGTGGTATAATCCACATTGAAGGCTATTTTGACATAGGACAACTGAGTGGCAATCATCGATTGGATGAAAATTGTATATTAATTTAGTAATTGTTGTCTTATTGATTTGATGTTGTAATGGTAAAAATAAAAAACTCCTTCGTAGATGGTCTCAAAATCACCCCCCCACTCCCCAACGACCAGTACAGTCTTCTCCAACATCCTTCCACCACCTCCAACATCTCAGATCACCATTGTCGTTAAACACCATCTCACCATTCTAATAACATTTCTTTAATCATTTAAACAAAAATAACAATTCTTTAATTCCTTATTTATTTGTTTTAGGAAAATGTTTCTTCAATGAAGCACCTGAAAGACATTCTCTTTAATGTTTTCTTCCAAATACCAAAAGAAAACTAGAATCCTGGTTTTACTTTGATGCCACCTAAAAAATATGAAATACAGGGGAATTTGATAGACATTCTCTTTGGATTCTCATAGATTTTTTTTTAATTCATCAATTTGATAGAAAGAAGAAATTTGGTAAAGGAGGACGGAAAGAAGAGAAACGGGAAATTTTTTCTTCTCCAAAGGAAAGAAAATGAGATACAATGATAAGCGTTTGTCAGGGAAAATGATCTCTGCCACTAACTAAAAGGGGGAATGACTAAATACGGCTGTTTTGGAAAAAGACTTTGGAAAAAAGGTTTGACCACAATTTCCCATATTTTTTTATTTAAAAAAAAAAGAAAAATGTTTAAAAATCCTAAATCAAACCTTTCCCCTTAATTCTCCCCTAATTCTTCTTCATTAGTGACTGAACCGTTCCCCTCTCTTCATTACCAAACTTCTTCTTCTGCATTAACTGTTGGTCGTTCTCTTCTTCTTCTTCATTAACCGTTCTCCCCTTCTCCCCTTCTCCCCTTCATTTTCCCATTCTGGTTCTTCGGGCCCCTTTCCAATCACAACCGTTCTCCCCTTCTCCGTTGATAAGAAGAAATTACCGTAATTCCTTTCAGTTTTGCGAAATTGGTTGGGTAATTGGCTCTTCTCCGGAAATTGGGTAATTGGCTCTTGCCGGAAATTGGGTAAGCGAAATTGGGTAATCTTTAGCTGTTCTTCGTACTTTGGTTGTTGATGATGCATAAGCTTTCCCCTTGAAACAACAACAGGTATGTTTTTTCATCTTTAATTGGTTTATTTTCGAGTTTTTAGCTTCTTTTTTTTATTTATATATTGTTTTTGTGTTTTTTAATTGTCACTTATGTTGGAGGCTTGGAAGAAGTGGGAAAAAGTTGAAGTTTTTATAATTTTGCCATAATTTTTTTTGCTGATAAACTGCTTGCTACTATCTTTGCTTTGTTCATGATTTTCATTTATCATCGCTTTTTGTGTTTGGCTGTGATTCTTGCTGTTGTATTCGTTAAAATCACCCTTTTTTGCGTCTTGTTTACATAGGCATTTTCGTTTTATGAGGTTGTGGGTATTCAATTAGTTGAAGGACGATGATTTCTGGTTATGTGGTATCTGGGTTAGATATGTTTGAAGTGATTCAGATCTTTATATCAATTGATTCTTTGATTTATTTTATTCTCCATTTCGTAAATGGAGTTAGAGAAGCATGTTTGATTTAGATCTTGTTTTAGATGTGGAATCCTTACTTCTAGAGAAATGATGGAATGCTGTTTTTTTCTTGTGAATGCAAACATGTAATCGATTGCTAAGTCTAATGTCTTTCTGTATGAAATTAGCTATGTGCTTCTGTATGAAATTAGCTATGTCGCTCTAATTACTAATTCTGTTTTTTATACTTTTGGTAGGAATGACTGTGGAATGTTTGTCCTAAAATACGTGGAGTTCTTGACGGGCAAATTGGATGCACGTTCCATGCAAGTTAACAAGATGAAATATTGGAGAAAGAAGTTGGTCGGTGAACTCCTTGCTTGGGATTTCGATCCATGATCATTTTTAAACTTGAATTTATTGTACTTAAATTTGATGGGTGTTAAAAACTTGAATTTGATGGGTGTTAAACTTGAATTTGAATGATGTTAAAGCTAATTAACATGGTACCATACGTATCAACGAGTGTTACAATCCTACAAATTGTTTTGTTTGTAAAACAAGTAGTAGTGTGTTTTAGGTGTGAAACGAATTTCAACTTGTTTTTGTTACGAAAGTTCTAAATTTGAGCTAGATTAGCTTAAAAAACAAAAAGTAACCATATCCAAGGTTTACGTACAAACACAAACAAATCAACCATTACAAGTTTACAACAAAACCCATGGATAATATGTTTACGGAATATGGACCATAACTCAAATTAATGTCTACATTACACATTAGCAAATAATTACACCTTCGGAGTCCGAAGAGTCGACTTCATTTCCACACGAATCATAGTAATACCTATATTGTGCGGGCCTTTGCCTTTCATCTTCTTCTTCCTCTTCCATTTCAATGGCGATTTTTCTCATCAGTTCCTCAAAATCCTCCATTTCCTTAATCCTCTTTTCGTATTCTTTACGTAGAATATCTTCAAGTTCCTTAATGTCTTTCATCATCTCTTCATATTCCTGGCGTTGAAGATCTTCAATCTCCTCAATACTCAATACACCATTCTCATCATTCTTAGCCACCAATCCTTCATCCAAACCAATTATACTATTACTATAATTATCGAAAAATAAAAAAATATGACACTTAAGAAATTAATTACCGTTCATGGTTCAAGTAGAATGGATTAGGAGATGAAGCTTGAAAATTGGATCCGACGAGGAGGAAGAAATTCAATGGGAATCAACTAAATTCTGGAAATCCACGGTAGTTAAAAAAATAAAACAGAGGAGGAAGAGGGTCATGGCTCAAAGCAAGCCTCATTTCATCTCCTCTATCTTCAAGATATCTCATTCATCTTATTAAAAACAAAAATACCATAAAAAAGGGTTTTGATTCCAAAGAGAGATGGCCCAACAACATATTTCCCCACAAGAACAAACACCCGGCCTACTAATCTCTTTAACATCCTCGGAATAACAACTTGAAACGGTGTCAAGAACTTATTTAGCACTACCTTTCGGACATGTGATGGCATGCTATCATACACCAATATTTGTCCTTTTTCCAAATCAATTCGCAACAAAAAGAAATGATCACTCTCAAATGCGAGCACATATAAAGTTTTAAGCACGGACCACGGTTTCCCATAACTAGGATTATCACCATTCAAATACTTCATCAACGCTTTTGAAAACTTATGATCCTTCAACTTCTTTGAAAGATGTTAGATCGAGGTCCGATCAAGGCGATTCTTGTGATCAAGGTTGATTACACATAATAAGATGTTAGATCGAGGTTCGATCAAGGCGATTCTTGTGATCGGGGTTGATTACACATAATAAGATGTTAGATCGAGGTTCGATCAAGGCGATTATTGTGATCAAGATACATTACACATAATAAGATGTTAGATCGAGGTTCGATCAAGGCGATTCGTGATTAGGGTTGATTACACATAATAAGATGTTAGATCGAGGTCCGATCAAGGCGATTACTTGTGATCAAGGTTGATTACACACAATAAGATGTTAGATCGAGGTTCGATCAAGGCGATTCTTGTGATCGGGGTTGATTACACATAATAAGATGTTAGATCGAGGTCCGATCAAGGCGATTCGTGATCAAGGTTTATTACACATAATAATATGTAAGATCGAGGTTCGATCAAGGCGATTCTTGTGATTAGGGTTGATTAAACATAATAAGATGTCGGATCGAGGTTCGATCAAGGTTGATTACACATAATAAGATGTTAGATCGAGGTCCGATCAAGGCGATTCGTGATCAAGGTTGATTACACATAATAAGATGTTAGATCGAGGTCCGATCAAGGCGATTACTGTGATCAAGGTACATTACACATAATAAGATGTTAGATCGAGGTTCGATCAAGGCGATTACTGTGATTAGGGTTGATTACACATAATAAGATGTTAGATCTTGGTGCGATCAAGGCGATTCGTGATCAATGTTGATTACACATAATAAGATGTTAGATCGAGGTCCGATCAAGGCGATTACTGTGATCAAGGTTGATTACACATAATAAGATGTTAGATCGAGGTTCGATCAAGGCGATTACTGTGATTAGGGTTGATTACACATAATAAGATGTTAGATCGAGGTTCGATCAAGGCGATTATTGTGATCAAGGTTGATTACTCATAATAAGATGTTAGATCGAGGTCCGATCAAGGCGATTACTGTGATCAAGGTTGATTACACACAATAAGATGTTAGATCGAGGTTCGATCAAGGCGATTCTTGTGATCGGGGTTGATTACACATAATAAGATGTTAGATCGAGGTCCGATCAAGGCGATTCTTGTGATCAAGGTTTATTACACATAATAATATGTAAGATCGAGGTTCGATCAAGGCGATTCTTGTGATTAGGGTTGATTAAACATAATAAGATGTCGGATCGAGGTTCGATCAAGGTTGATTACACATAATAAGATGTTAGATCGAGGTCCGATCAAGGCGATTTCTTGTGATCAAGGTTGATTACACATAATAAGATGTTAGATCGAGGTCCGATCAAGGCGATTACTGTGATCAAGGTACATTACACATAATAAGATGTTAGATCGAGGTTCGATCAAGGCGATTACTGTGATTAGGGTTGATTACACATAATAAGATGTTAGATCTTGGTGCGATCAAGGCGATTACTGTGATCAAGGTTGATTACACATAATAAGATGTTAGATCGAGGTCCGATCAAGGCGATTCTTGTGATCAAGGTTGATTACACATAATAAGATGTTAGATCGAGGTTCGATCAAGGCGATTTGTGATTAGGGTTGATTACACATAATAAGATGTTAGATCGAGGTTCGATCAAGGCGATTATTGTGATCAAGGTTGATTACTCATAATAAGATGTTAGATCGAGGTCCGATCAAGGCGATTCTTGTGATCAAGGTTGATTACACACAATAAGATGTTAGATCGAGGTTCGATCAAGGCGATTCTTGTGATCGGGGTTGATTACACATAATAAGATGTTAGATCGAGGTCCGATCAAGGCGATTCCGTGATCAAGGTTTATTACACATAATAATATGTAAGATCGAGGTTCGATCAAGGCGATTCTTGTGATTAGGGTTGATTAAACATAATAAGATGTCGGATCGAGGTTCGATCAAGGTTGATTACACATAATAAGATGTTAGATCGAGGTCCGATCAAGGCGATTCTTGTGATCAAGGTTGATTACACATAATAAGATGTTAGATCGAGGTCCGATCAAGGCGATTACTTGTGATCAAGGTACATTACACATAATAAGATGTTAGATCGAGGTTCGATCAAGGCGATTCTTGTGATTAGGGTTGATTACACATAATAAGATGTTAGATCTTGGTGCGATCAAGGCGATTACTTGTGATCAAGGTTGATTACACATAATAAGATGTTAGATCGAGGTCCGATCAAGGCGATTTTGTGATCAAGGTTGATTACACATAATAAGATGTTAGATCGAGGTTCGATCAAGGCGATTACTGTGATTATGGTTGATTACACATAATAAGATGTTAGATCGAGGTTCGATCAAGGCGATTATTGTGATCAAGGTTGATTACTCATAATAAGATGTTAGATCGAGGTCCGATCAAGGCGATTCTTGTGATCAAGGTTGATTACACATAATAAGATGATGTTAGATCGAGGTTCGATCAAGGCGATTAATGTGATTAGGATTGATTACACATAATAAGATGTTAGATCGAGGTTCGATCAAGGCGATTCTTGTGATCAAGGTTGATTACACATAATAAGATGTTAGATCGAGGTCCGATCAAGGCGATTCTCGTGATCAAGGTACATTACACATAATAAGAAGTTAGATCGAGATTCGATCTTGGCGATTACTGTGATTAGGGTTGATTACACATAATAAGATGTTAGATCTTGGTGCGATCAAGGCGATCCTGGGTTCATAAACCAACAAGAAATGTCTCAACTGCTTATCACAAAAATTACCATCGGCAAAGCTTTACCTATGGGGGCCATTCATTTCATCTCAGAATCATAAATACTTGTGTCAATTCCCAATTCAACTCTCAATTTTTCACACAACTCACCATATGAAATATTTTTTTTCACAAATACGGTCGTCGACAATTTTTACACTTCATGATTCACGAATGACCAATGATTTGGCGGGTAACCCGTTTTTCCGGCGATGATCGGCGGTTATCCGTTTTCCGACAACAAAAACTAATTTCCCGACATTGATTGGGGACACCATAATCAGAAACACTTTGCAGATATCAAATTAAAACCTTAAAAGAAAAAGGCAAAGTTAGAAAGAAAATCGGTGAGAGAGATGAATCAAATGGCTTCTTGTTTGTGGGTTTTTCTTTGTTCAACAACTCTTTTACCGCAACTCGTTTCGGAGTTTGTATACACAGTCGGAGACTCTGCTGGTTGGACCACCATTGGACCACCATTTTGTTTATGATCATAAACCCAAAATTGAGCAAAAATAAAAGTTCTTCATCTAATCTTAAACCTTTATGAACCAGAATTTGCTTTCAAACACAATTTATTCAAGCATATCAAACAACTTGTGGCATTTTCTTCAATACCAGCAATTTAATTTAATCAATCAATCAAGATACACTCCATTAAACCCTATACAAATTAAACAATGTCATTTAATCAAGAAACAAATGGGATCAAACCACACAAATGGGGCTTCTAATAGGAAGTTAACTCACCAAAATATATGAACTCAAATAGGCAGAATGACCAAAAATCGAGCTATACTGAGATATATGAAAGTGGAAATGATTTGGTGGGGAGCCCGGATGATGAAAGTGGAAGAGAACAGAGGATAGACGTTGAAGTAGAGGAAACTAATTTCCGGCAATGATTTGGTGGGGAGCCCGTTTTTCCGGCGATGATCGGCGGTTTTCCGACAACAGAAACCCAGAAACTAATTCCCGATATTGATTGGGGATTTGGGAGAGAGATAATGAGAGACATTAATCACTTTGGATAGTAAATAGGGGTAGAATAGGTATTATACACAAAACAGCATTTTTAACTCATTTTTTCACAAAAAAACCTTTACACATGACTTTTTGGGTCAAACAGCCGTATTAACTCAACCCCTCTAACTAAAAATAGAAATTGAAGTAGATAATGTCTAAAAAATCATCTTCATTTCACTACAACTATTTTGTAATTGAACAATTTTGGCTCTCTATTCTACCATTAAACAGAATATGTCCAAAACACTCCCAATACTTTTACTCTAATAAGCTAAATCATCTTGAGCCAAAAGATGCATTAATATTATTTAGATTGATTCTATCAATTCTATTTTATTTTTAGCCAATAAGGCTCACTAAATACATGTCTGGATAATAATTCCCTAATTAAGATAATTTCATTTATTAAATAAAAGATTCATTTCATTTTATTCTTATATAACAAACATGTCATTATAATTTATAATGATCTTTCAACCTTACAAGTAAAGGACAAGTAAATTTTTTTTTTTTTTTTTTTTTTTTTTTTTTTGTTGAGAAAGGTCACAAGTAAACTTGTTTAAGTTTAAAAAAAAAAAAAAAAGAAAAGAAAAAGGCTTTGTACCGAAAACAATAGGAGGGAATACTCGATTTCAAAAACATTTCAAAATTTCACTCCACTTCTGCTCGCACGCTCTCTCTCCCGTCCCCACAGCTTGCCTGAGTAGTTTGAATCTACTCCGTCGGAATTACGCCGGAAAATCTGAATGGCCGAAGCCCTAAGTCCACAGCTTAAGCAGAGAGGGCCGTTTTCTCCGTCCAGCCCTTTCTTCTTAGGTTCGAATGATGACAAATTCGAACGCGCCCAAGCACGCGCTGCTCGTGCTGCTGCAATTCGCCGCAAGTCCGTGGCTGTTGGTGGTCTTCCCCTGTTGTCGACAGATGATTCGTGTCTTGATAAAAGTCAAATTCTCGAATTGTTCCAGAATTGCATCAAGCTCGCAAGTGAAAATGTCTGCTCTTTTTCTTCACTCGCCCTCTCAAAATCTTGTCATTTATCTGTTGGAATGTCGTCCCAATTTCTTTCCTCCAAAAGTTGTATTTTGATTTGTTTGTTATGTGTTCTATGCAGAAAATTAATCAGAAGAATACTTGGGAGTTGAATTTGATAGACCACCTCTGTGATGTCATTAAAGTTGAGCAGGAAAATGATGCTGAAACCAATTTTCAAAAGGTAAGTAAATTGGTGGAAAGTGAAGTCGACTTCTTTTTCCAGATCTTGGTGTCTTGCATTCCACATCTGTCCTGGCTGTGTTTGTTATATTCTCCATCAGTTTTTTTTTTTGTTAACCTTCTTCATTTGGATTTTTTCAAAACTTTTTTTCCCTACATTTTGTGCAATTCACCCTTTTGTTGAGGAACTGCCCTCAGTGAATTGTTTTTTGTGATTTATATTCTTGGGTTTCAAGTTGAACAAATGTTTAGTCCAATTTAGACATGTTATGCAATATAAAAGATGTTACAGCAGGAATTATAAATTTCTCTTTTGATATTGGTCTATAGAAGTACATGCCTCAAAAAGATTACTTGCAGGATATGCTGATATGTTTAGTTTCTAAATTTGCTCATGTTAAATGAAATTATAATACTAGGCAACTGTTGAGTGATGACAAGTTTTTATATGCTTGAGTTTGCTTTATAACCTCGGTGTGGGGGTTTGCCGTTATTTTCGTGTCTTGTCAATTCCGTGTGATTAAAAGCTAGTAATCATGCTAATGCCCTGTAAGTTTTGAATAAGGATGGGGTTTATTACTTGTCTATATATGGGTTATTCTTTTGGGCTTTCAAGAAATTACCTATATCACAATCCTAAGTGCAATTGGGAAAATTAAGAAGCATTTAACTATCATGATCATAGTGCAAAGCATTTGACGCCTGACTTATTTTTTTTGTCCTTTGTCAGCTAATCCACTAATAAGTATCTCTTGACCATGTAATGCAAATAAAGTTGCTATATATAATGTGTGTTAACATGATTCTCTATGAATTAACATGATTCCGTAGAATTTACTTGTAGGCAAGTTGTACCCTTGAAGCTGGGGTGAAGATATATTCGATGAGAGTAGATTCTGTACATTCAGAAGCATATAAGGTTCTTGGAGGAATGAATCGCGTTGGCCAAGAACAGGAGCAAGGCAAGATAGTTCTTTTATGTTAATGAAAGAAGATACTGTTTGATTTTTATTCTTATCTGTTCTCTATCTTTTCTCTATTTGCATTTACTCTGTATGCATGTATAGATCATGTTATATTAGAGGAATTACTGGTATATGGGGTTTTACCCCTTGTGGAAGAAAATTCCACCTATATACAAGTTATGCAATATTCACGATTTGTCCTTGTTATAGAAAAGGACAAAATGGGATAATTTGTGTAGCAGGGTGAGGCATTTTCCCTCGTTGCCCGAGAAATCCACAACATGTGCCTGTTGGAACTTGACTTTCACTCTAAAGCCATCTTTTTTCTGCAACCAATTTGGTTTGAAGACTGATGTACTAATATATGTATTGCATTTGGTGTATGCTGTGGAAATATATGCATTTTCACCGACAATAGTCGAAATAACAAGCTTTGTACTTGTAGCAGGGTTTAGAGGCCTCCTAGCCATGTTTGGCTTGTTTGATCTATGGTTATTGGCGATATTAGCTTGGGTGAGCATGGATAAGGAAGGGAAAAGTAGAGGCATATTATCCCAAGATTTTCCTGGGGCATTTCAGTGATATTAGATAGAAAATTTATTGGATGTATTCTATTTAGTCTCTATGCAGATTCCCAGTGTACAAGCTTGCAAAACTTTGAAACACTTAATAATATAGGAGGCCAAGGGACTGGTGGTTTTGTCATTAATCGATATAGTTGTCCTCTTTTTTGATTCATTTATTTATACATCTATCTTTATTGCTTCAGTGTTTGTATAACCTGGCAGCTTTCAGTTTACCATCTTTAGTTGTAAAATTCCACATAGTTTGTCTACGTCGAAGATCTTAATACAAACTAGCCTTTTGAGCTATTTTCTGATTATGTCTATACACATCATTGAACTACTCACTTTTGTTTTCCTAAAGGTTTGTTCTACTTTTGGATCTTGGCCTTTGCATAAGTGATCATTCATTCATTGATCCTGTGATTGTTATTTTGTATGATAGACATTGCTTCAGAGGATGCCACTGATGGCAACAAACAAGAAGAGAGATGCTCGAAGAAAGATGATAAGGAGGTTTT
This sequence comes from Gentiana straminea, assembly GCA_036785695.1. Classification (NCBI taxonomy): domain Eukaryota; kingdom Viridiplantae; phylum Streptophyta; class Magnoliopsida; order Gentianales; family Gentianaceae; genus Gentiana; species Gentiana straminea. The sequence continues at coordinate 3,887,120 of JAVUPR010000135.1, forward strand.
CAATTACATCATGTGATTAGACAACTGTTAGGAATTATTGCATTGTTTCTGTCTAAATCAATGATTTGAATAAATGCAGTTGTCCCCTTTGTCCACGTTGGAATCATCATTTGAGACATTGAATGTCAAAAAATTCGATGGTGAGTCTGCCTGAATTACATTTATATGAGATGCTTCTGATTTTTCATTGGCATTGGTTTCTTTCTTGGGCTCCCAACGGCATTCTTATTATTGCTATTATGAAACTATTACAATTGTTGTTGTCGTTATTGTTACCACTACTACAACTACTATTAATATTACGTATTCCTAACTATGGTTTATTCAGATGATGATGCTTTCATTACTGTTGTTATTATTGTTGTTGTCACGGAAATTGTTCTATAATTGTAATTACTCTTTTCTTCTTTAGCGGCTTTTGCTGTTGATCCTCTTTATCATCAGACATCTGCACAGTTTGATGAAGGCGGAGCAAAGGGTCTTTTGTTGAACAACCTTGGAGTTTATGGTAACTGCCAGGTCCTTTTTGATTCATTGGAAGTACCTGGAAAGTGCACATCTTCACGTGAAAATAATAGTCCAGAGACAATTGATTTATCTTTTGCTCGAGGTGAATCCTTTTGATATAACTGATGTTGCAAGAGTCTTTTTCTTTTTTGCCTTCTCGAGATGTTTATTTTGGATGTACTTTTGAAATATTGGATTTTTTCTACTTGATTTTGTCTATGTACAGAGTGCATCGAACAGATGGTTTTGCAGATTCCAAAGCTGGATGAAATTTCGCCAAGTCTTAGGCAAATAGTTAGTCAATTTGATGATAATACTCGAAGGTCATATGAAGCACACACTTCTGGTGAAAATTCATATACACCAGTTGATGAAACTTGTGAAGACAATTTTGAGGTGGGTGGCAATGAATATGTGAATAACGGAACTTGGGATTTGGATCACGATGACCAAGTAAGTGTGGTAGATGATGGAAATGATGGTGGTCCAATGTTACCAGACCAACAAGAGGTACTGCATCTGTCTGCCCCTGCTCCTGGTTTTCTTGTATCGGTAATATAATCAAACTTGAAATGAAAGCATTGCCTTGAATTCTTTCTAGCAGGAATGCGATTCATTTGCTTTTAATCAGTCCGAGTCAGATGACAAATTTGATCAAGTTGACGACTACTTGTTATTGAGTCTTGGGTTTCCTTCAAAACGAAATGCTTGGGCAGGTCCTGATCATTGGAAATACAGGAAGTCCAAAGGTAGGAACAATAGTATACAGTATTTGTTTATTTTAATGCTTCTTCATTTTTCTTGGTTTTGATGAAAATTTCATTTTAAAGATTCAGAAAATCCGGACAAGGAAAATGAACCTGTATTAAAGGAGAAAAGACCGAAAAATAGAAAGGCTGAGATAGATATTGATTTTACGAAAGCCTTTGAAACGGATATGTCAGCCATTTTTTCTGCCCCGAAGAATCCTAAGTCGATACTGTTGCCAGCTAATAAAGCACCTTGTAATACAAAGCTTCCTGAGGATTGCCATTATCAACCAGAAAGTCTTGTGAAGTTATTCCTTCTTCCAAATGTTATGGTATGTTTAGCATTACCAACAAATTTCAGAGCACACATTACTTTATTCATAATACAGTCTTTCTTACTTATGTGTTCATATTGTAGTGTCTTGGAAGAAGACAACGGAAAGTCTCTGGTAAGCTTTGCTATTTCACTATTCTTTTTTGATTTTACAAACGAAAAGACAATTTGCTTTTTCCATGTTGTGCATTGAATATATATTATCGTGTCTGGTTGATTGGACAGATGAATTCAGTGAAAAACAAGACCAAGAAGGACCGATTCCATCATGGGATGATGACAACGGGTTTGGTGGCTCGTTTGATGATGACAATGGTGTTGAAGATGGTTACAGCAACATTGAGGACTCAACCACTCTTGTCTCACAGCCTCGCCAGGTTGGTTTATCTACGACATTGGTTCATTACAGTTTCCCAGTGTCAGGGCATCGTATGTGCGCTGCATTTACATCTGTGTGTGCATAACAGGTAAACAAGATTGAAGTTCAGTATGACAAAACATCAAAGTTAGTTGATGTTCAGGTTCTGAAAGAAACTCTTTGGGACAGTATCCAGAAAATAACTGCTGCTGCACCTTTACAGGTAAACTTTCTCCATTATTTTTCTGTCATTTTAGAATACCAAGAGAGCATAAAATTTACGTTTCTGATTCATTTGCAGACGGAAGCAGATGAGAAAATATCGTTTAAACAAATGCTGGCCACTTTTCCGAGCGATTGTAGAGCTGCAGCATGTATTGAAGATATCTCTCCACATCTATGTTTTATATGCCTTTTGCATCTGGCTAATGAACACGGACTACGGATCATGGGTCATGCTAACTTGGATGATCTCAGCATTTACTTGTAATTGCGCATGACATGTGTGCATAAAGACGGCATGCTTCGTCTTTTTACACATGTCACATATTTAACGGCATTGGTGCAATAGAGAGGGTTAGGGTGCGTGTGTGAATTCTTCGTAGAAAATCTGGTTCAAGCTTCTTCTGTGCTTGATAAATGTGCTCTTTGGTGTAGTACTTTTTTGTTAAGTACTAAAGGATAATTGCATAAACACTTTGGTGATCAAAGCAACAACTTGATTTATTGAACAAAAAAGAGCTACTGGCTTTTATAAGCCTTACAAATAACAAATATCAGAAAAAGAAGTCACTAAAGCCTCTATCTGCTATAAAATAGGAAACAGCAAAACAGAATGAAAAGAAAACTTCAACATCCCTTAATAATAGGAACAACCCCAACGACTTTTGACAAAGTCGACCCAAATTTCTCCAACATTCCCTCCCTTGAACTCATTTCCATACGCCAAGCAAATTAGTTCAAAATCGAAAAACACACATACCCAATTTGTCTCGGATGTTCGATATGTGTCTAACTTAAGAGGTTTAGTCATCACATCAGCAAGTTGATCTTGTGAACCACAGAAAACCGGCTCAATATCTCCATCTCTAGTAAGATCCCTAAGGAAATGAAACCTTACTCGTATATGCTTCGAACGGCCATGTAAAACGGGATTTTTAGATAGCTTTATAGTTGAAGTATTATCACACATTAATGTGGTACCACACTTTGCACATGCCCAATTTCTCCCAAAATCCTCCTCATCCAAATAGCCTGGCAAGCACATGAAGCGACGAAGCAACATATTCGGCCACGTTGTTGACAAAGTAACTATTGGTTGCAACTTTGATGACCAAGCCCTTGCACCTCCACTCATCAAAAATACATAACCGATGTACTTTTGCTATCATCGAATCCCAAGCATAATCACTATCGTAAATGCTATCAAATTTTGGCTTCGTCCTCTTATAGAATATACCATAATCCATAGTCCCTTTGAGATATCTTAGGATCCTTTTGGCTACTGCAAAATGTAACTGTGTAGGCCTTGACATGAAACGGCTAATAAGACTTACAACAAACATAAGGTCAGGCCGTGTAGCTGTGAGATACATGAGGCTTCCTACAATCTGTTTGTACAGTGTTGCATCAACAGGAATCCCTTGTTCATCCTTCCCAATCTTTTGACCTGGAACAATAGGATTAAAAACAGAATTGCTGTTTTCCATTCCAAATCGTTTTAAGACTTCAGCAGCATATTTTTTTTGGCAAATGAACACCCCGTCAGATCTTTGTAAAACTTCAATACCAAGGAAATACCTCATTTCTCCCAAGTCAGTCATATCAAATTCACTCTTCATGGAGCATTTGAACTCATTCAGCATATCTTTATCATTACTAGTGAACAATAAATCATCAACATAAATGCTAACAATCAGAATCTTACCTCCCATTTTCTTAATAAAAAGTGTATGTTCACTTGAACTTTTATAAAAGCCTTGCTTGATGAAGTAAGATTCAATTCGGCTGAACCAAGCCCTGGGTGCTTGTTTGAGTCCATAAAGGGCCTTTTGTAGTTTGTACACCATATGCTCTTTACCTTTCTTCTCATAGCCTTTTGGTTGCTCCACAAAGACATCTTCTTGTAGTTCCCCATGCAAGAAAGCGATTTCACATCTAGGCGATATAGTTTCCACCCTCTTTGTGCGGCCATAGCTATGATCATCCTTACGGTGTCCATTCGGGCTCTTGGTGCATATACTTCGGTATAATCTATTCCATATTCTTTGAGAGTATCCCTTCACTACTAACCTTGCTTTGTATTTATCCACCTCTCTAGCTCATTCGACTTTGTTTTATACACCCATTTCACCCCAATTTTTTTTGCTCCATTAGGTAAAGACACCAGCTGCCATGTATTGTTCCTTTCAATGGAATTAATTTCTTCATCCATTGCTTGCTTCCATTTTAAACTCTTGACTGCTTCTTCAAAGGTCGTGGGATCAGATGATACCATTAAGGCCACATTTGCCTCGTCTCCTTCGATAAATCCATGTCTTCTTCTCCTTCATCGAGAGAGACACGCTCCGATATGTAATCGCCATCCAAGTTGGAGGATTTACGGTTACGCCCTCCCTTGATGTTAACCACTGCTTCGACAACGAACAGTTCCGCCCTCATTTTGCAAATTTCCGGCGACCATTTTCTCGTCACTACGGCGGGTTCATTGATGGTGTCTTCCCGATTTTACGGCACTACGAGCGGGTTCACCGATGTTGTCTTCCCATTCGAGTTCTACTAGTTGCCGATCTTTGTAGCTAGCATCCCATTCCCACATACAATGTTCATCGAAAACCACATCACGGCTTACGATGATCTTTTTGGTGATTGGGTTGAACATACGATATCCCTTGGTTTCATCACTTACGCCAAGCAAAACACATCGACACTTTTATCTTCAAGCTTAGTTCTCCTTGCGTCGGTATATGCACATTTCCTACACAACCGAACACCCTAAAATGTGCTGCGAAGGCCTTACACCACTCCAAGCCTCTTTGGAGTCATGTCCTTTGCTAGGGTAGGTGATCGATTTAGCACATATAATATCCATCTAACAGCCTCTGGCCAGAATGTTTTAGGCACATTTTTCTCTATCAGAGTAGCCCTAACCAAGTTCATCACTGTACGATTCTTACGTTCTGCTACACCGTTTTGTTGAGGGGTGTGAGATGCAGTCAATTGTCTTTTGATCCCATTTTGAATACAAAAGTCAGTGAATTCTATTGAGTTAAACTCTCCTCCTCGATCTGTTCTTAGACATTTTATGGACATCCCAGATTCCTTTTCCACGAGAATTTTGAAGCACTTAAAATAATAGAAGGTTTCTGATTTGTCTAACAAAAAATAAATCCATGCTTTCCTTGAGAAATCATCAATAAGACAGAACAAGTACCTTTTCTTATTGTTTGATGCGGGTGTGATGGGACCACAAAGGTACGCATGAATTAATTGAAGTTTCTCGGTTGCTCTCCAATGACTCCTTTTTGGAATTGGATTCTATGTTGTTTGCCCTCATACATGCATTGCACTGAGAATACTTGGAGCAATGGTGTTGGGCGATCAATCACCATATTTTTTGAATGGAGAGTGTGCGGCCCCTTGTAACTAAGATGTCCATAACGTTGATGCCGAGTGTGGATTTATCCATGATAGTGGTATTGAAACACCTCTGCTCGGTTCCATGATGTTCACTTAGTAATGACAAACATCTGTTCATACGCATTTCGATTCTATGATTTTCCCTCTCTGTGGATGATAGATCGCAAGCTCCCTTTTTGAATACTATCTCCAAACCTTTGGCCTGCAATTGACCTATACTTAGCAGATTGTTCTTTAGCTCAGGCACACAATATACATCTCCAATTGCATAGTTGATTCCCTGCAAGACTAATCTTACAACTCCTTTTCCAATGACCCGCATATTGGTGTTGTTACTAGTTTAACAGAACTTGAAAAATTTGTATCCAATTTGGTGAACATGGTGGATGAGCACACGTATGGTTGGAGCATCCGAGTCCAAGAACCAAGTTTTAGTGCTTCGTTTGTCTTTACACCATCCTCGCAAGCCATTAGCAACATCTCATCATCTTACGCTTCACGCGGTATAATGTGCCTCCTTGTTCCATTACGGACATTCATCGAAAGTGCCCGTGGTTATGACACTTATAGCATTCTACTGGTGATTTGTCAAAGGATGTCCTTCCTCTTCCTCGTCCTCGTCCTCGTCCTCGCCCTCGCCCTCGTCCTTTAGGGCTAGATCTTTCTTCCACCTTCAAGACCTGATCCTCTTCCTCATTGAGCACCCTTTGAAACTTCTGCTCATGAACTACTAATGTGCTTTGTAATTCATCCACAGACATGGTATCTGTATCGTTTGCCTCTTCAATGGATACAACCACGTACATGTACTTCTCAGTTAGGGTGCGTAGGATCTTCTCCACAATCTTTGAGTCAGGCATGTCTTCCCCATTACTACGCATTTTGTTTGAGACAGTCATGACTCTTGCAAAATACGCAGTAATATTTTCATCCCTTTTCATTGCTAGAACCTCAAATTCCCTTCGAAGAGAGTTGAGAAGGGATTTCTTTACCTTGGCACTGCCTCCGAATTTTCTTTTCATAGAATCCCAAACAATCTTGGAGGTACGACGATCCAAGAGTTGTTCGAAGATATTGCGATCCAGAGCCTGGAAGAGGTAATGCTTGACTTTGTGATCGTTGGTCCGAGCCTCAGCAAGCTGTCTTTGTTGGGCGTCAGTTAAGATGGTCCCTGCTCCTGGTTCTTCAAACCCTTGTTCTACCAGACTCCACAAATTCTTGGCTCTGAGCAAGTTCTCCATTAGCTCACTCCAATGGTCATAATGACCATCAAAATGAGGATCTTCGTGAGAGTTTTGTCGTCGCCCATACGGATAGTTACTATTTGAATGTTTCTGCGAAACTTCAAGAGAAGGCTCCGATACCAAATGTTAAGTACTAAAGGATAATTGCATAAACACTTTGGTGATCAAAGCAACAACTTGATTTATTGAACAAAAAAGAGCTACTGGCTTTTATAAGCCTTACAAATAACAAATATCAGAAAAAGAAGTCACTAAAGCCTCTATCTGCTATAAAATAGGAAACAGCAAAACAGAATGAAAAGAAAACTTCAACATCCCTTAATAATAGGAACAACCCCAACAGCTTTTGACAAAGTCGACCCAAATTTCTCCAACATTTTTGGCACATATATCATTTGTACCATTCAAACTGAGCAGGATAGGGATTAACCTTTTGTGCTGTATCACATAATTATGTGTATACCATTCCTTTTGTTATCTTTATATTTATATTATGAATCAAAACTTGATTTATACAACTTTCTCGTTACCAACATGGTAATAAAATAAAATAATTCAACAACCAAAAAATGCATTCTCTGTCCATATATTTCACGGTGTATAACAGCTATTATAATTCTCCCCTTCACATGACTTGCATTAATTACATCTTTTCAACAAAATTGAAATGTTTTTTATTTGTACATGTCTTTCATCATTGCTTTTGCTATACCATTTTCAGCAAAACAATTTAATATTCACAGATACATTATTGAGCTCTTCTTTTCTTTTCTTTCCTTTCTTGCTAGTGTGGTCCTTTGTATTCAATTGTGTAAGGATTCACTATCAAGGCAGTGTTCTGATTCGTTTTTGTGTGTTATCTCCGCATACGGACCATATCATATTTCAGTGCACCCAGGAACTTTCCCTCTTCTACATCGTCTCAACTACTTTTTTTTTCTCTCTTCTACATCTTCTTAACTACTTTTGTCTCCACTGGAACTTGAACCCGGAATCTCGGGATTAATAACTACAACATTTACTGCTGGGCCAATGTCGTATTATGTTGCAGAGTCTCAACAACTTTGAATAGTGTTTCACGTAAACATGTCAAAATCATATCAACATTTACGACGAGTCATGACAATAAAGTACTATATTTTATTACACTTTTAAGCCCTCCAAATTTTATTAAAATTACTTCCATCCTTTTATTATATTAACTACGTACCGTTAAGTCCACCAATCCCCCAAACCTGCCCTGAGTTTCCTTCGGTTCCCTTCCAAGTTATATTTCTCTTTAATTAGTCACTGTCCAGTGTGCAGATCGCCGCCAGCGGCCGGCAGTGAAGTGACTTCCATATTCTCCTTATCTGGCGGCCAAACCGTCGTGAAGCTAAAATCTTCTAGCATCTTGAATAAGGTAATTAGTACAATGCTATATTTTTTCTTTCACCACATCCTTCACTTGCTCCGATCTGCACCCGCAAATGTATGTATGTTTGATCTTCAAACCATTGCTTGTTTCTTGTCTTTTAGTAGAACACTAGAACTCGATTGTTTTGTTTTTCCCTTCTAAACTAGACCTGGGTTCATTATGTTTTGGTGAGACCTACTCTTGTCTGTAATTTGCATGTGTGTGTGTGAAAATATCTTGAATTTGAGTTCTTTAAGATAAACCCAGGCCTGGTTCTTGTAATAACAATGTTATGTTACATAGGAGGTGAAGTGTCTACACAGTGATTTACTATATTAAGTGGATGTTATACTCCAATATAATGAGTTCTAATGGAAATTTGTAGGTAGATTATTCACAAAGATATACATCAACCCGTTTGTCACTTTGTGTGGAATGATATGCTGTTCCTTATCCGAAAGATATTGGAGGTGAGAGTGAACTTGATGAAACGCAAGCATTCCTAAAATTAGACAATTTGTGCTCTATAAATAAATAAAATTATAAAACTGGAGAATAGGAGAATAGTGGGGTTGTGGGGCAGTTATTGAACAGGAGAATAGTGCCGAAGATGAGTTATTTTTCTGTAAATAAAACTGAAGGAAACGTGGGGATATTGCAAGGAGTTGTATGCAGAGGTGCGGCAGTTTTTTATTTTTTTATTTGTATTTGTATTTTTTTTTTTTTGAGGAAAAAGGTGCGACAGTTTTATATATATTTTTCCTTTTGTTTTATGCTTTTTCATATTTATTTTCCGGGTTTGGGTCGGGCCAATTAAAAAAAACGGGTAATTTGACGGTTTTTTACTTGAAAAAATATATATACTAGTAGGAAAACCCGTGCAATGCACTGCAGTGCACGGTAGGACGCGAATACTTGAGTATTAGTAGGATATGAAAATGACATTGATGTTGTCGAAATCATCACGGTTGTTTTAGTGGTGTTAATGTGGTCCCTGGCTTGTTTGTGGATGATCAAATGTAAGTTAGCCGGCGGCGTGTGGCGGCAATGGGAGGAGGGTGAGAGAGGTGGTGTTTTTTGCAGAGCTTTGGCCTGCTTTTTCATTAGAATGTATCTTTTTTCAGGTTACACAACCCTTCCATTTATAGGAAGAGAAAACTTAAGAGAAGCGAGTAAAGGCGGATGCCACTAAGCGACTTAGTCACTTAATCTCGCTTAACGACTAAGTAAACTAATAAATATATGGGCAGCAAGTGGATAAAATATCTCGGCGGCGACCTTCAAGAGGTCGCATAGACCGCCAGCTTCGCCTGTCTTGCCTTATCTTGCCCTCGCTCTGATCGAGGTCAAGTTAAATTATTAACTCGATGCTACTACTAACATTTAGCAAGAGAACTAGGTTCAATCGTAGTATAGGTAGATAGAGTCGAGGTCGATCCCACGAGAGACTCGGCACAAGCAAAACACAACTTTATTCTATCGAACTAAATTGAAAGGGCGGTCTACGACCAACTAAACGACGTAAATAAAATAGTGACACTCACAAGACCACAAAGACAAGCTAAAAAGTACTAAAACAAGGACAATATGTGGATATTATCTAAACAAACAGTATTGATTACGCTAGTAGATTATAACTCCCCCCATGTGAATTAGGATGATAACGAGATAAAACAAACGTTAAAGATTAATTATTATGACTACGGGAGTCATCCCCAAGGTAGATTTAGCTCCGATTAGGCCATCTAAATCATCGTGCCTCCATTACGTGACTTCGCTTTTTAATGCCTCCATCTCATATAACTTCTGACACAATTACGAAACTAGGGATGCCGGTATAAACCGTAACCTCATCTAAGCAACTTTCCTCGGGTAAGGCGTACTTCTTAGATGCCGATTCAATCTATATCCTAAGTAACAATCACTTTTTAGGTTTCATGTTAAATTATGATGACAAATAATTAAGTTGATCAGGTTTAATTACTCGTTTTAATTCCAAATCAGAGAATCTGACGTAGCCGAAGCCGATCATAATATTGCCCTACACATCACCACGCTCGGTCAACCGAATGACAGTACTCGGGCGACCGAATGACATGTCTCGGTCGACCGAACACAGTTCTGTGTTGGTACAAATCATGATTACTTCTTAACGTTTTTAACCTAAACACATGGGTTCGTAAATTAATCTACATCACGCAATCAATACAAGAAAAACTACTCCATAATAAAATATATCAGATCTACGAATAAAGATTGCAAAATTGAATAGTCATACCCTCGAAGACGAGAGTGACTCCCACTCTTTAATGCGCTCCCCAACCGGAGAATCCGATGAATCCACAATGTACGAATATAAAGAAAAGAAAAACTAAAACTTAAAAACTCAAATTGTCTTGTGTTGTAATGGTGTGTCCTTTTCAATTTCGTAGGCTAACGCTTATATAGAGGATTACGCCGACATAAGATGGATCTAGAAGATATGCACGCATTTTTAGGTACGAGCGGCTTCGGGTGACCGAACCTCCCGCCTCGGTCGGCGAATGAAGTGGCTCGGTCGACCGAGCCTCCTTTTTGCACATGTTAAACGCGTTTCTTGTCTAACTTGTTCCCCACTTTGCATTCTTTCGTCTTGATCGATTTGTCTCTTGATTAATGCTCCGATTTTCTTCCTTATTATCTTGAGATTTCGAATTGAATGATATTTATCCTCCCGATTTATCATGATCTGCAAAATCAACATTTATCGCACAATAAATTGGTTTTTAATAATAAAAACAGCTAAATACCATAAATCATATTAATAGTCACTTAACATTAAATAATAAATATTAACAAGTGATTTAATATAAAATATATATAATTAACTCCGATTTAAGGTTAGAATTGATGACATAAATAGGTACATTTTAACCGTCATCAAAATGCCCCCCACTTAAACTTTGCTTCGTCCCGAACAAAGCATTAATAAGTCATTTCCCAAGACACATTTTCCTTGGTCAACTCATACTTACACAAGAAACTCGAGTCAATTCATACCAGTCATGCTCATAAGATAAACATTATTCACTACTCGCTATGAATCGAAGTGATTGTGTGCATGTGCATTGGTTTCATATAAATTTAGCAAGATTAGAGTTTATGCAGACTTCATATCAAAATTTACCAACATCAGCATTCATACTTCTTATGCCTCGCAATGGTTAAAGCACTAGAACAATAAGCAAGAGCGTATCTATAGGGATTTTGGACTTGGAGACCGAGTACTACTCAAAGCCTCTAATAAATTTAAATTTTTTCAATTTTGCATATTTTTCGAATACTACTAATCTCAAGGAAGAAAACTTTCATAGAGTATCCCCCTATCTTAGATCATGCATAGTATCGAATATTACCACAAGCGCGGGGCTACTTTGGTAATGTTACTACAAGCCCAGTGTTTTAACGCGTTGTAAAACACAGGTACGTCTCAAGCTTATTACTCCGCTTTTGTTGGCCAGAAGATCAGAATACATCAGTCGACAAATATCGACATTAGGTCCTCATAACCAATTATCTACGCAATGTACACATACTTCTTTCAATTATAACGCATGGGGTACTAAACGATCCACATGTTGAGTAGTTGAACAATGCCTAACTACTTGCAATTCTTGGCATGAATATCCTTAAGTTTACTAACAATTTATCGCAAAAGTATAATATGACCACGTACTTACGCAACTTGGTTCCTTTCTTTATCAATTCTAAGTATAAGAACTTCACGCGTTTAAGGGTACGAGTTAAACAACTTGGCATTTATCCATAAAAATTTTAAAATTCAGCTCAATATTCCGTTGCCCTTTACATTTCTAACATATAACTAAGCTAAGTTCCTTGCCCCCCACTTAAACATGGCATTGTCCTCAATGACAAAAATAAATGAGAGTTCAAGAAAGAAAAAAAAAAAAACTTACTCTGGAAACGGCTCCCAAGTAAAGGAACAATATCGGAGTAAACATCAGCACGTCGTGGAAAGACAGACACATCCTGTATAAGCAAACAAACTCCACGAAATTGTCAAATACCATGTCTATGGAAGTTATAAAATAATGTGGCAGTAATTAGATATAGATATCTAAAAACAGTTTAAGCCACTTTACTTTATACTGCCATGGACAAGACCAAAAGAGATTTAAACCTAAATAAACAACTCACATGACGGCTATCAAGGAAAAAACCTCGTTTATTCCGAACTTAGACTCGGAACATGGCGAGATGAAAAAAAAACCGTGATAGGCGCATGCTACTTTATTAAAAAAAATGAAAAAGATGGTTATAAGGAAATAGTTCTAAATTTATAGTCGCTAGCTCGACTCAATTCAAGATGGTTTATTCATAAACAGGGTCATCGAGGTACAAAACCTCCTTCTCAGCACCAGGCGGAAGCCCTTGATAATGCTTCACACGATGTCCATTGACCACAAATCTGGACTCGTCTTTGAAATTGAATAGCTCCACCGCTCCAGAAGGAAAGACTTGTTGTACTCGAAATGGGCCATGCCATCTTGATTTTAACCCCCGGGAATAATCTTAAGCGCGAATTGTACAAGAGAACTAGATCACCCTCTTGAAAGGTCCTTTTCAGAATCTTTTTGTCATGGAATTTCTTCGTGCGCTCCTTGAAAATCTTGGCATTCTCGTATGCCTCTAAACGAAACTCCTCCAGGCGAGTTAATTCTAACATCCTCTTCTCACCGGCCAATGTTTCATCAAAATTTAACATCCTTGTTGCCCACATGGCCCGGTGCTCAAGTTCCACAGGTAGATGACATGCCTTTCCAAAAACAATCCCGTACGGTGACATTCCAATCGAGGTTTTATATGCAGTCCTATAAGCCCATAAAGCGTCGTCTAAACGTAACGACCAATCCTTCCTAGTCGTATTTACAGTTTTCTCAAGGATACGCTTTATCTCTCTATTGGTGACTTCTACTTGTCCACTAGTCTGGGGGTGATATGCGGTTTCCAGCTTATGTCGAACCCCATACTTAATCATCAGCCTTTCAAAAGGTTTATTACAAAAATGACTACCATTGTCGTTTATAATCGCCCTAGGCGTCCCAAACCTTGTAAAAATATTCTTTTTCAAGAATCTAACTACAACCCTAGCATCGTTAGTAGGGGAAGCAATGGCCTCAACCCATTTGGAAACATAATCAACAGCAACTACGATGTAGCGGTTAGATAGTGATGAAGTGAAGGGTCCAACGAAATCTATTCCCCAAACGTCAAAGAGTTCTACTTCTAAAATGCTCTTAAGTGGCATCTCATTCCTCCGTAGAACACTAGAACTCGATTGTTTTGTTTTTCCCTTCTAAACTAGACCTGGGTTCATTATGTTTTGGTGAGACCTACTCTTGTCTGTAATTTGCATGTGTGTGTGTGAAAATATCTTGAATTTGAGTTCTTTAAGATAAACCCAGGCCTGGTTCTTGTAATAACAATGTTATGTTACATAGGAGGTGAAGTGTCTACACAGTGATTTACTATATTAAGTGGATGTTATACTCCAATATAATGAGTTCTAATGGAAATTTGTAGGTAGATTATTCACAAAGATATACATCAACCCGTTTGTCACTTTGTGTGGAATGATATGCTGTTCCTTATCCGAAAGATATTGGAGGTGAGAGTGAACTTGATGAAACGCAAGCATTCCTAAAATTAGACAATTTGTGCTCTATAAATAAATAAAATTATAAAACTGGAGAATAGGAGAATAGTGGGGTTGTGGGGCAGTTATTGAACAGGAGAATAGTGCCGAAGATGAGTTATTTTTCTGTAAATAAAACTGAAGGAAACGTGGGGATATTGCAAGGAGTTGTATGCAGAGGTGCGGCAGTTTTTTATTTTTTTATTTGTATTTGTATTTTTTTTTTGAGGAAAAAGGTGCGGCAGTTTTATATATATTTTTCCTTTTGTTTTATGCTTTTTCATATTTATTTTCCGGGTTTGGGTCGGGCCAATTAAGAAAAACGGATAATTTGACGGTTTTTTACTTGAAAATATATATATACTAGTAGGAAAACCCGTGCAATGCACGGGAGGACGCGAATACTTGAGTATTAGTAGGATATGAAAATGACATTGATGATGTCGAAATCATCACGGTTGTTTTAGTGGTGTTAATGTGGTGGATATCTGGCTTGTTTGTGGATGATCAAATGTAAGTTAGCCGGCGGCGTGTGGCGGCAATGGGAGGAGGGTGAGAGACGTGGTGTTTTTTGCAGAGCTTTGGCCTGCTTTTTCATTAGAATGTATCTTTTTTTCAGGTTACACAACCCTTCCATTTATAGGAAGAGAAAACTTAAGAGCTGAGTAAAAGGCAGATGCCACTAAGCAGCTTAGTCACTAATCTCGCTTAACAGCTAAGTAAACTAATAAATATATGGGCAGCAAGTGGATAAAATATCTCGGCGGCGACCTTCAAGAGGTCGCATAGACCGCCAGCTTCGCCTGTCTTGCCTTATCTTGCCCTCGCTCCCTGCTTCCTCTCAAGTCTTGTGCGGCCTCTTAAGGGCCTTTTGTCCAAGGTCGCGATCCGGCCCCTAGTCCTGATGACGCTTCAGGAGGGGTTTGATGACAGCGACCTTGACTTGGTATCATCGGCGTCGCTAACTGATGTAGTCGCGGACCTCTCGCCGATATGATGAGCCAGAGGCTATTTCCAGGACTAAACGGTGGCGATATTATTTGTATCATCAATGGCCCTACTCCATGTCTTGGTCATTTTTCGTGAAAATGTCGAGCGTGGAGTAGCGAGCTCAGGGATAATGTATTTGCGATCTCGTCGTCTTATGCGACTTGTTCACTGAGGACCGTGCTTTCAAAGCAAGCGGCCTCGAAGCAACTTTGGGCCTGTATTTCCGACCTCGTCGTCTGCGATGCTATCCGCTCGTTCAAGGATTATCGGGGCAGTTCGATAGTCAGATCGTGGCTGACGTTGGTTCATTTGATAACTGCAATTACGTGGGTATTGTCGCCTTTGGTAACTGCCCGAGCAGGCACGTGGGCATTGATTAACCTCCATCATGATTGCGGTTTTCGAATTTCAGAATTCGAATCGACCACGCAAATCTCAACCGTTGGATGGATTAATTCCAAGCCACACGATCAAAATTCCGCTGCCTATATAAAGCTTGCACCTTTCACACCCCCTCACTTTTTACTACTTATTTTCCCACACTTTTTCTGGGATTGGCAAAGGTTTTCCGGCGAAGGTTTGTAGAGAGGATTTGGTGGTAGTCGAAGTGAATTTGAGGTTTCCGGCGTGTTATTGCGGCTGTTCATTTTAGCTTCCTCCCAGAAATAGGTAAATCCTTCCTTCCTTGGCTTCTTTCTGTTGGGATAGTGTATCGTGTGTGGAGTGATTTACGGAACAGATCCGTAATTCACGGATGAAATTACGGATAATTAAATGCACAAAATAAAACTCGAAATTAAAAATTAGTTTTATAATGTAGATCTAACACATCAAAGCAACTATGGTTTAGATCTAATAAATCTACACAAGTAAATGATAGATCTAATGACGATTAAGATCTAACAATTAAACTATCACAATACGATCCGACTTGAATGTAACGCAATATAAAATGCATAAATAAATGACAAGAGATCAAACCGAGGCGAGTAGATACTCTTTCCTTAAGACAAATTGCTCCGGTATGGTGCCCACGGTAGTAAAGAATCGTCTCCCAAGATACAACGGCTTACGTCTCGGATTTAGAGGCACTTAAAAAATCCGAGCTCCGGCGAACTACTCGATGTTCCGACTTCTCTTCGACACACCATGACTCAATGAATGCGAATGATTTTTTATATGTAGTAGAGGAGAAAAAATCGATGATAATTCTCATTCACTGTGTGTCTTTATATAGTGGAGATGGTGAGTCAATACTCAATTCTTATTGGCCGAATGACACAATAATCTTCTCCCTTAAGAAAAGAAAATAGCCGAGACAATTAATGTCAACATATAGGATCAGCCGACCTTATTAGGTTTGGCTAATTCACATGTGTAAAATGTCGATTCGGTTTTCCCGATTGCATGTATTTTACACCAACTTTAGGCATTAATTTCTCATTCACTCGATAACCGAATCGAGCAATTCGAAATCCCATCATTATCTACTCCGTGAGTAGAATTTAACCATATAAATACCTCTCGATGATATACATCGGAGTCTATCCAAAATTAGCGCTAAAGTTGACCGTTCGACCCTGTCGATTCGGTTTTTCTCCAACAATCCCCCACATGAATGAAAATTAATGGAAATGCAAATGCAGACTCTGAAGAGAAGTCAGACGGAAAAATATTGCATCAGGAGAGGTAGCTTCTGGCCTTGAACCCGCCTTAGTGAAGTACTATCGGATTTACTCGGCTAATCAGTGAACTAGGTCTTGAAGCTGTTCACCTTTAGTGTAAACCAAGACAATAGCACTCACACAATATTTCCCCTAGCACCTTTCGGTTCTCATGGTTGTGTCCATCTCGGCCCCGGACAACACTTGGTTTCGAAAGTGCTTTGAGAATTCAAGCCTCAAAATTCTCACGAAGCGGCCCCACTTCGCACTTACATAGGTGACCTCCTATCAAGGGTATTCTCGCCCTACCCCACTTGAATATCAAGATATAGGAATCATTAAAAGCTAAGCTTATCCTCACACCCTCTGCGAGATAGCACTTTTATTCTCTCGAATGGGTAAGTCTTTGATTGTTCCTTATAGCTTAGTTGTCCCTTTTGAACCATGATCTTGGGATCTCCAAATCAACATGGTTGGGTTGCCACTACAAGGAAACATGCGTAATAGGCTTCAGTCCCATTCCGGTTGTCAAAATTGACATCTGATCTCTAGCTAAACCTTTTGTAAGCGGATCCACGAGATTCTCCTTCGACCTTATATAATCGATGGAAATCACATCATTAGAGATCAATTATTTAATGGTATTGTGTCTACGGCGTATGTGTCGAGACTTACCATTATACACACTACTATGTGCCCTTCCTATAGTCAACTTACTATCGTAGTGTATGCTGATAGCAGCCACTAGTATGGAATATCCACAAGGAAATTCCTAAGCCATTCAACGTCTACTCCAACCTTATACAATGCTATAAACTCAGCTTCCATTGTGGAATGAGCTATGCACGTTGGTCTTGTAGACTTCCAGGACACAGCACCACCACCAATCGTGAATAAGCATCCACTGGTGGACTTCGAATCTTTCGTATCGGATATCCAGTTGGCATCACACTATCCTTCTAATACTGCCGGATATCTCATATATCGTAATCCCAGACCATAGCGTACTTTATGTACCTCAACAACCTATTTAAGGCTTTCCAATGGTTATGATCCGGATTACTCGTGAACCTACTCATTTTTTATTCATCGCACATGCTAAGTCCGGTCGTGTACAAATGGTTATGTACATCGACTTCCGATCACTTGAGAATATCTCAGTTGATCCACAGGTTCACCTCTATTCTTACTTAGGTCAAGTGGAGTGCTCACCGGACTTTTATCAAAGACATTAAATCTTTCCAAACAGACTCAATATAATGAGTTTGTCACCACAAGTCCATCAAATAGTCTAGAGATCTTACTCCCAGTATCAAATCGCAACTCCCAGGTCCTTCGCATCGAAGTTCCTTGTCAATATCTTTATCGTATTCATGATACTCTCATGAGTACTCCCATTATTAGCATGTCATAGACATACTATCACAAAGGTTTGTTCTTAATGACAACATAATATTTCAAAACTCGATTTGCCATTGCTCTGGCTAACATTCGAGCCTACAGAGAGACTTAACAAGTCTATACACCTTGCTCTCTTAGCCTGGAACTATGAACCCATCGGGTTGTTCCAAGTACATCTCTTCCTTCAACTCACCACAAACATCCATTTGATGGATTTTCAGCTATATTGATGAGAACCCTTATATAAGTAATTCTCATAACCGGTGAGTAAAAAGTCAAGGCGTTCTTTCTGTCGATACCCTCGGGCTACCAACAACGCCTTTCAATAAATCCATCAATCTTTAACTTCTTCTTGAAGATCCACTTGGAACCAATCAACTTCCAAGTGTGGTTTTGCATGATGGATTTTATTTCACTACATATAGCTTCTTTCCGAAAAGGAGCTTATGGACTTGACATTGCCTCAAAGATATGTCTTGGGTTCATTTTCTACCACATAGGTCAGAAAATCAGGAGCAAATGACTTTGGAGTCCTAGCCTTTACACTACAACGAAGCTCCTCAAGTTCTTGAGGATGACACCCTTCTTCAGACTCACATGTCCGCTTACTCAAGCTTGCTTTTTCTTTCTCTGTTTCCTCTTATGGAAAGATATCTTCAAAGAACACAACATGTACATCAAAGATGTAGGTTTTACGCATGTAAACCATTGATGCACTACTCTTGAAAATATATCCGATGAATATACAATCAATAGTTTAGTCCTATCTTCACTAGCTTTGGTTTAGGTACTTCTACCTTAACCAAACACCCCCACATTTCCAAGATTTTGTGGCTAGACCTTGGCCTTTCCACAACTCTTATAGGGTCTCATCCTTCTTCTTTGAAAGGATCATGTTCGAATGAATTATGCGAGAGGAAAACTTCCCCCACAAGTTCTGAGGTAAACCCGAACTTAACAACATACCATTCATCAACTCTTTAAGAGTTAGGTTCTTGCGTTTAACAATACCACTTGACTGAGGTGTGTATGATGTAGTTGTTTGATGAATGATGCCGGGCCCTTAGCAAGACTAATGAAACAATACATCATATCCACCATCACAATCCCTACGGATACATCTCATCCGTTTGCTATGTTTATCAGCTTCATTCTGGATACCCTCAAGGCAACACGAGCCTTATCTTCGCTTTTCAGCATCATAATATTTCGGTGCTATACTCAATAAAAGTAACATTATACTTTTATCACCTCTAGTTTGCATGAATTTGGAGGTTCTGTGTTTCTTTCTACCGGTCTACCGGTGAGTTAACCAACACGGATTCAACACATATTAGACATTTGTGATGAGGATCAAATTTCAAATTTGGTAACAACACCATGTTCATCAATAGACGAAGAAATTTGAAATTTTCAAGTCTTAGTCACAATGTCACAAGCAAGATTACTCATGCATGTAATCGATCTTAAAGCCAATCTCTTAATGGCTCTTCACGGAGCATCTCTTTGTGCTCAACGAGTGTTTCACTTTGTCAACATACCGATCAATCCGGTTTGATCATTCAAAGGATTGTTTGTTGCACCACCGAATTTCTCCATCCAAGGGATGAGATTAACCGGTCACCGGTGCTACGTCTAGTGCTACTACAGGCACGTACACTCGTGTCTCGAAAAGACACAATAACATTTGGATTTACCTCGATGCATCATTTCATTTCTGTTAAATAACAGAAGATCGACACAAAGTTATCATATCCAGTTCGCTTTCAACATGATCGGTTATACCGAACACAAGGATCAACAAATATTTTTGTAATATGTTCGGGAAGGGAATCTGATGAGAGATAAATTTATGATCATTATTATGACATTTCGCCCCACTTTTGATACCATTTTGAGCATTATTGTACCAATTCAAGTCAATTATCCCTTATATTTATCTAATTGTGTTAGTAGTAGTTATTATGTAAAATATCGTGTTTTTATAAGTTTTTACTAAGTTTTGTACCGGTTTAGTAACCGGAGTGTTGTGTCGGATTTACGTTTGGTGTTTTGGTACTTTATTGCGGGATTATACGTTTACCAAGATCCCAAGTGACGACATTTTTTGAGCCTAAAAACATATCTTTTGAGGAATAGAAGATTATGCCATAAGCTAACAAGTTCGAACAGATCAATTGTCCTTAGTACTTCTACCGTAACCTATCATTGACGGACATTTGACACGACTTAGAGGCATTTTCGAGAGAAAAAGTCCTTGATGAAAGTTGTAGATCTTCACGATAGCTTTCCAATGAATATTAAATCATGTCAATCCGAGGTCTACTGACTCGAGATCGGTTTTTACGAACATCGGATATGTTGTATGTTCGGCACGCGCCGGAGAAGGCCGAATATTGCGGGGAAAATCTCTCGAATCCGGGCCCACAAGATCCTAATGATTAAAAATGCACGTATAGCCGGCACGTGCCGGTGAGGCTCCGGCACGCGCCGGTAATGTGGTCTATAAATACTCCTCTCAAGCTCATTTGATCGGTGCCTACGGAATTTATGTATATATCTATATATATACTTTCCTATATCGTTTTCTTTCTATTTCTTTTATGTTTTGGGCCCATATATGCATATATATGTCTATGTATGTATGTATATATGTTTTTATGTATGAATAAACATAGTAATGTTGTAATCTTTGGAGAGGATTATCGAGGATTGTTGTCTCGAAAGTTTGTTGTTACTTTCACGAGGATTAGGCTCCAATTCGGCGGTTGTAATCGGTAATTTTCTAATGTTATTATGTTTGTTTATATATATATCTATATATTAGTTATAACTATGTTAAATTAAAAATATATCTAGCCAAGATATGAATCGAATTAGTTAATCTTTTGGTAAAATGAATGATCGACTCGGTAATAATGATTAAAATCGGTTATAATGAATCTCTTTCTATGTTTGAATTGAAGTAGCTAATTGATTTGAAAGAATTCATAATCTAATTATATGAATTGACGCCTCGTAGTTAGTTTATGAACTCGTTAATAGAAAGACCGGAGGGTAAAATTGGCCGAGTGAAAACGTGACAACGGAATCCGATTTCCTAAACCGGGGGTAGATTTGTTTCGGGAGAAACAAACTCTTATTGAAATTTATACTCGAGATATTATTACGTTGAAATCACCCGTTTAATTGACATACCTTAAAATTGGCCGAATGACAAAACGGGAGTGACCCATGCTTGAGGATGACATTGGACAGAGGACAAGACATATGACAATTTCATACGCTCGTGTGAGGAGAAATTGCCTAGCTTAGGAGTATACCGTTTCGTATATAATTGATTGGACCTTGAATAAAGGAAGATCTGTCTCATTTATTTCTACTAAAAAGAGATCGTAATTCGATAACATATTCTTGGCTAGTTTCTATATATTATATATTAGTATATCTATATTTATATAATTATTTATATATCTATATCTATATATATATATATTTATGTCTATGTATTTATATATATATATATCTATGTATTTATATATATTAATTATATATATGTGTTATATTAATATTTATTTATTTACTTGTTTTACTAACATCTAACAATCTAACATCTAACTCTAACATTACTAACTAATCTAACGATCTAACTTTGGGAATATGATAAAACTGCGACTTAGATCGAGTTAATAATAGCTTCTTGGTGTTTAACCACACTTTGAATTACCAAGATTTTCCACGAGGATACGACACACGACTCACCATACTACGCTTTGCAATTTGACCCGATACACCGTCGGTTAAGGATTGTACGGCCCCGTTTCGTGCACATCGGGTTTTTGGCGCCGTTGCCGGGGAAAACAACGCTAATTCATTGTGTTCGAATGGTTACTACTTGTATTAGTGAAAATTCTCGAGAATAAGTCAACTCTCTTCTTTATCTCAATTCTATTTTCTTTTTTCGTTGATACTTACCTTATAGGTAAGTTATCAATTTTTTGTTACTACTATCTTTTTCGAGTTATTTTCTGTGTTCGTTAACTGATGACCAGATCATCTTCGAATCGAAATACGGAAATGGCCGAATTCAGTGATGAAACACCGGAACAAGGGCTTGATCATGCCCAAGTGAATGGAAATAATCAGAATCGGAATCAGAATAATCGTAATAATCACCCACCAAACCCGAGACTGATCTGTGATCAGACCGTAAGAAGGTACCAGATTAATAATCCAATTCGTTTACCCAATAAAGGAGCAAATAATTTCGAAATAAAATCTCATCTTTTTGGTTTAATTGACACAAGAGCCCAATTTCTAGGAGAAGATGATGAGGATCCACATCATCACCTCTATCTTTTCGAAGAATTGTGTAATACAGCCAAAAGTCAAGGTGCTCATCGAGAACTAACGAGGATGTCTATGTTTCCTTTTTCTTTAAAAGGAAGAGCACGAGATTGGTTTCTGTCACTTCCACATCATTCATTGACAAGTTGGGAGGAGATTCAAACCGAGTTCTTAAAGCAATATTTTACTCATGGAAAAAAATTGGAATTAATAGTCGAAATTGCTAATTTTAAACAAGGATCGAAGAAACACTCGGGAATGCTTGGGAAAGATTTAAAAAGTTATTACGAGCTTGTCCCGATCATGGTTATTCCTTAGAAATGCAAATCCAACTTTTTCGTCGTAAATTAAGGAAAGACTCACGTGCGGATGTAGATCATGCATGTGGTGGTTCGTTAATGATGAGTGAAGCCCAAATAGTTTACGATGCTATAGAAAAGATTTCCAAAAATAACGAGAATGTGGGAAACCGGCTCTAGCACAAGAAAAGTAGCTTTTGCGGGAGAATGTACACCGAATACGAAGTCCTAGCACACTTGGAGAATTTGAGTAGGAAATTTGACGGCTTTTTAGCCGGTAAAAATGTAAACTCGAAAATATCATACCGAATTACTACTCAAATCATGATAATGTGTCATTAGGGATGGAAGAACCAAGGCCAAGGATATTCAAGGGAAAAGGTGAATTTTTTACAGCATAGGAATTTGAACAACGCGTATTCAAACTCGTTTAATGCTATTAGAAGAGATCACCTTATTTTTCGTTGGTATGAAATCCCTAGTAAGCAAGGACAACCACCGTATCCAATCCAGTATAAGAATCCATATCAAGTTTATCAAGGAGATACCTCGAATCGAATCTACGGTCATTACCTAGACCATATCCACAATATACCACTCAAAGCATACCGGTCACCCAAAGTTCAACTCAACTTTGAAGGAGTTAATAAATGGAAGAAATTAATGGAAAATATGTTGGGTGTGATATCTTCTCAAGCTCGAATATAGAAACCATGATGACTTCTATAGGTACGATCACTAAGGATATGAGTACGTTGAAAACATCTATAAGTGGACATGATACCGAATGAGAATTGTAGAAGCTTCATTACGGAATTTGGAATATCACTTGAGTAGAGAGGTAGAACGTAAAAACAAGTAGACCTCAGGAGGATTATCAAGTAATACCGAAAGGAACCCGAGAGAGGTAAAATTCGTTATTACTAGAAGTGGAAGTATACGTGGAAGTAATGGATTAGAAAACTTCGGATATAATGAAGTAGAGAATGATTTAGATGGTAAATTTGAAAAGGATATGGAAAATAAACCGGAATTCACTAAAGAGGAAGAGGACATTATTGAAGATTTCCTAAGACAAATTGAACCTGAAAGGGAGAATGAGGAATGGGTCAAGGTTCATAGAATATTGAAAAATTCAAGATCGAATGACTTAAGAACCTTGTTCAATGAGCGAGGATAGAATGGAATCAAGTTTGAAAGGGCCAATTCAAACCGAACCTTATCCGGCTCACCCCAAATTCACCTCGGTTCAACACGAAAGGCAACACCACATCCAATGCATATTTTGAAGAAAAAGGTACGAATGATGACCCACACGGTGTCCTCAAAAGGCACAATCATTCGAGGAAGCTTTACCATATTCATCTAACGACAAGGGTAAGGGAAGTATACATTCTAACACTTGCTTTAATTGATCTTGAATTACTTTCCTATTCTCCGAAAAAGATGAAGTTGGATAAGAAGTATGCACGTTTTCTTGACACTTTTCGGCACTTAACTATTAATATCCCTTTCATTGAAGCTCTAATCAATATGCCGGAATATGGTAAGTTTCTTAAAGACATACTATCCCAAAAGAAAAAGTTGGAAGAATATAAAATGGTGTGTCTAAGTGAGGAGTGTTCCGCGAGTGCTTCAACATAAGCTTCCTCCTAAACTTAAAGATCCGGGTAGTTTTACTATCCCATGTGATATTGGGGGGCTTTTGTTTGAGAATTCAATATGTGATCTCGGTTCAAGCATAAACCTCATGTCCTACAATGATTTCATGAAACTTGGCATATGTAAGCTTAAGCGTACAGAGATGACTCTTCAAGCGGCATATAGATCTATTAAACATCCTAAAGGAGTCATCGAAGACGTGTTGGTTAAGGTAGATAAATTCTACTTCCCCGTCGATTTTGTTGTTATGGATATGGAGGTAGGGAGTGCACCCCTTATCCTCGGTAGACCATTTTTAGCAACGGTGGGGAGTTTGTGATCAATGTTCGTAAGGGAGAGCTTAGTTTGGGAGTGAATGATGAGCGCGTTGTCTTTAACATTTACAATCTATTGAAATATCCACTAGAATCTTATTCTTGTGTAGACCCTTTGTGTTCTCTTTTTGTGGATCGTACTAACACGCAGGTAATTGAAGAAGATGACTCCAGCAATAATGTGGAAGCTCACAAAACGAAAGCTCAAAAATCAGAGGAAAAGGTCAAGAATCGTTGGATTCGACGGAATTTGTACGCTACTATGTTGGAGACCGGTATTGAAGAAGGATGCGGTGCGTGAGGATGACCCACCACCAGTGCATTAAAAGTTGAAGCAAGATAAAGTCTAGCTATAAACTATAAATTTAGAACTATCACGGGTACTATCCTTCCTTTTTACTCCTTAAGCATTTATTTTTAGTGGATTATGTGCTTAATTGTTACGTGCTTTTGTGAGTAATTGTTAGAAGTATCCCGTTTTGTTTAGTATATTATATTAGTTAATCCTTATCATTTTGGTCGAGCAAACGACGTTAACCAAAAGCGCTACCGGGAGGCAGCCCGTAAAAATGTTAAATATAATAATTACTCGTACTTTGGATGATACTTTGCTAATACTTAGGATTGATTTTCATTTTGTTTCACCAAGTCTTAGGATGAATGTTTGAATGACATTAAACGGGAACGATTAGGTGGTTATCCGAAAATCGATGGAAAAAAAAGAGAAAATTCAAATGCATCATTTCTTAGACTTAGGTTGTTAGAACGATTTGAAATAACACTTGAGGATGGGTATAAAAGACTCGAGTTAATACTTTGTCACACATTTCATATCATGATCTAGTCGTTTTAAATTTCAAATAATGTGTGACATGTATTAGTTCAACTATTGTGGAATATTGTGTGTTTTAAATCAATAAAAGTTTATGTGGTGTGTTTATCTACCCTTTTGCATTACACTTTGTCACACTCCACATACTTTTATTTTATTTGCACACACAACGGTCATAACTTTGACCCACCCACCCACCCATTTTATCATCCCAAGTATTTGTTTTGACTTGTTTTAGTGCACCATTGCTTTCCCAACAACTTATTTACACTCACTTTACATTGAGGACAATGTAAGTTCGTAAGTGGGGAGTGGAGTCGTTGGTCTAGCAATGGAATTAATGTTTATTTTTTATCAATAAATCCCTTAGTTTTTGATTTTTTTTTTTCGAGCATTATTTAGTTGATTAAAATAAATTGTATAAGGTATATATTTCATGGATTTGAAGATATAATGATCAATTTGGATGTGTATAACCAACGTGAACCGTAAGTGCATTGTAATTCCAAATATATTTGTGTAACATAATTCCTTCACGTAAATCCTTTGATATTGAAGCGGAAATTTTAAACTGTATCCATTCAGTGTCCTAGTGGTTTATCCTAGAAATAGCAGTAACTTAGTACCTAACTTTTGAACGTGTACTGTGAATATCTGAAGGTTTGAATGTGATAGAGAGGATATAAGTTAAGTTTATGAAAAAAAAAATATATAAAAAAATAATAAATAATGATGAACTATCTATATGTTGGTTGTAGCTACCAATGATTTGAGTGCAGTAGGGCGTTATCACGAAACGTCCTATATCACTATGAGGTTTAAAAGCTCCCGACTGCCTGATGATAGTAGTCCAGCTAGGGTGTTATCACGAAATGTCCTATTGCTGGGAATGAAGGCATATGCTACACATGTGAAATTAAGTTCATCAAAAGAAAAAAAAAAAAATAAAAAAAAATATAAAAAATAAAAAAAATTTAAGCGTGGTTGAAAACTTAGCTATCTTCTGACTATCCCCAGTATAAACTGAATGATATGCTTTAGGGATTATCCTAATAAGTACACGGGAGAAATTTGTGTGGAACTGTTCCTTCCTATACCTAGGAAAGTTATTAGGATTTGTTCGAATGGATATTTGTGTGTTTTGCTTGATTTATTCAAGAGAGGATAGTGGAAATTGAAAAGACTTGTCACACACACACTCTGTTATACATTTATATTGAGGTTAAAGCCTGGTTGTAATTCTAATGGTTGTATTATCTGGTTGTTCCTTATATTTTATATCTTCATGAATTTATCTCTTATTCATTTTGTTTTATCGCTTGTTTTGATCGAGGACGACCAAAAGCTAAGTAGGGGGTTGTGATGAGAGATAAATTTATGATCATTATTATGACATTTCGCCCCACTTTTGATACCATTTTGAGCATTATTGTACCAATTCAAGTCAATTATCCCTTATATTTATCTAATTGTGTTAGTAGTAGTTATTATGTAAAATATCGTGTTTTTATAAGTTTTTACTAAGTTTTGTACCGGTTTAGTAACCGGAGTGTTGTGTCGGATTTACGTTTGGTGTTTTGGTACTTTATTGCGGGATTATACGTTTACCAAGATCCCAAGTGACGACATTTTTTGAGCCTAAAAACATATCTTTTGAGGAATAGAAGATTATGCCATAAGCTAACAAGTTCGAACGGATCAATTGTCCTTAGTACTTCTACCGTAACCTATCATTGACGGACATTTGACCGACTTAGAGGCATTTTCAGAGAAAAAGTCCTTGATGAAAGTTGTAGATCTTCACGAGAGCTTTCCAACGAATATTAAATCATGTCAATCGAGGTCTACAGCTCGAGATCGGTTTTTACGAACATCGGATATGTTGTATGTTCGGCACGCGCCGGAGAAGGCCGAATATTGCGGGAAAATCTACGAATCCGGGCCCACAAGATCCTAATGATTAAAAATGCACGTATAGCCGGCACGTGCCGGTGAGGCTCCGGCACGCGCCGGTAATGTGGTCTATAAATACTCCTCTCAAGCTCATTTGATCGGTTGCCACGGAATTTATGTATATATCTATATATATACTTTCCTATATCGTTTTCTTTCTATTTCTTTTATGTTTTGGGCCCATATATGCATATATATGTCTATGTATGTATGTATATATGTTTTTATGTATGAATAAACATAGTAATGTTGTAATCTTTGGAGAGGATTATCGAGGATTGTTGTCTCGAAAATTTGTTGTTACTTTCACGAGGATTAGGCTCCAATTCGGCGGTTGTAATCGGTAATTTTCTAATGTTATTATGTTTGTTTATATATATATCTATATATTAGTTATAACTATGTTAAATTAAAAATATATCTAGCCAAGATATGAATCTGAATTAGTTAATCTTTTGGTAAAATGAATGATCGACTCTGGTAATAATGATTAAAATCGGTTATAATGAATCTCTTTCTATGTTTGAATTGAAGTAGCTAATTGATTTGAAAGAATTCATAATCTAATTATGAATTGACGCCTCGTAGTTAGTTTATGAACTCGTTAATAGAAAGACCGGAGGGTAAAATTGGCCGAGTGAAAACGTGACAACGGAATCCGATTTCCTAAACCGGGGGTAGATTTGTTTCGGGAGAAACAAACTCTTATTGAAATTTATACTCGAGATATTATTACGTTGAAATCACCTGTTTAATTGACATACCTTAAAATTGGCCGAATGACAAAACGGGAGTGACCCATGCTTGAGGATGACATTGGACAGAGGACAAGACATATGACAATTTCATACGCTCGTGTGAGGAGAAATTGCCTAGCTTAGGAGTATACCGTTTCGTATATAATTGATTGGACCTTGAATAAAGGAAGATCATCTCATTTATTTCTACTAAAAAGAGATCGTAATTCGATAACATATTCTTGGCTAGTTTCTATATATTATATATTAGTATATCTATATTTATATAATTATTTATATATCTATATCTATATATATATATTTATGTCTATGTATTTATATATATATATATCTATGTATTTATATATATTAATTATATATATGTGTTATATTAATATTTATTTATTTACTTGTTTTACTAACATCTAACAATCTAACATCTAACTCTAACATTACTAACTAATCTAACGATCTAACTTTGGGAATATGATAAAA
Organism: Gentiana straminea; assembly: GCA_036785695.1. NCBI lineage: Eukaryota > Viridiplantae > Streptophyta > Magnoliopsida > Gentianales > Gentianaceae > Gentiana > Gentiana straminea. The sequence goes on from JAVUPR010000135.1 coordinate 3,915,736, forward strand.
ACTGCGACTTAGATCGAGTTAATAATAGCTTCTTGGTGTTTAACCACACTTTGAATTACCAAGATTTTCCCTGAGGATACGACACCTGACTCACCATACTACGCTGCAATTTGACCCGATACACTGTCGGTTAAGGATTGTACAGCCCCGTTTCGTGCACATCAGAATCCCAAGCTCATCAGCAAACATGCCTTAAAATACATATGCGTAGAATCAAAGTACTAACATGTTTAACTCCCAGAATTATCAATACTGGAAGATCGAACAAACAAGTAGATAGCAATTTAATTTAACCATCTTGAGCACAGAAAGTCAATACAGTGCAGGTAATATATAGCTAATGACTATACACGTTGAGTAGTATTTAAAGACCACAAACTTAGTCGATCATATGTATCGGAATTCCGTAGCAGCAAGGGGAGACATATTTTTGGTTGAACAAAACAATCTATATATGCACTGTCGGACTTTTCACTTGTACATACAGAGTTCACCAAACTCAACTACAACCATCTGAGCATATTGGAATATACATCAGAAATATAATAGCAGCTATAACAACCGAATTTTCTTTTCTTCTCACATAACAGATTAACAGTAGATCACATAAATTATACACAAATGATATAAACACCGACTTAGCCTTTTTTTTTTTTTTTTTTTTTTTTTTTTTTCCTTCCTCATTCCCCAGTAATTGAGGAATGAATCTTGCTGTACACACTCAAATATATAGTGGATATCATCGGCCCAAATTTAAAGAAACAACACAGCAAATATTTGCATCAAATTAACAAACTTGGTTGTTCACCACAACCACGTAATACCTGCTTTGGTTTTTTCTTTTTCTTCCTCTACCCAAATATACAATTTAGCAATTTTGAGACGGTAATAATTTTAACGTTTAATACTTAGGGGAATGAGGGAGAAGGACAAAAATAATTCATCAATTGAGTAGAAGGACAGTTTTTTGAAACTTTTGCATAAAGGACAAAACTATTTATTATTTGTCGAAATTCACTTGTGTTCGAAATTCATTTGTTTAAATTCACGACGAAATTCAGCTGTCGAAATTCACTAATTTTCAAAATTCATCGTCGAAATTCACTAATTTTCGGGATTCACTTGTCGAAATTCACGGTTGAAATTCACCGATTTCGGGATTCATTTGGGGAGATTCACCGATTTTCGGGATTCACTGTTTGTCCTTCTCGCATTATAAAAATTATGCGGTTGTCCTTCTCCCTATAAAAAATATGTAGTTGTCCTGTTACTTAAAAATATTTCAGATTGTGTCCTTATTCCTAATTTTCCATAATACTTATTCACCAAGAATAGTATCACCACAAAATCCATGATTTTGGTAAGTATCTTGGAAAGTCTTCCTCAAAGTCATAGCACACGTATTTGCAGATACTTGATACAAAATCTCGAAAACAAGGTAGCACAAAAGAAAATTCCATCTACCACAGAGACAAAACCACAACAGCAAGACCTGTTCTTACGGCCTAATCACATCAATATATGCTTACGGAAAACGCCGATCAACATATAATTATTCTGCATTCTCGGTCTCTGCTATCACTGGATCGCGAGGAAATAATAAATCCGATTGAATAATTCATATTCTAACCAGTAGAATATAACCAATAAGAATGTTTTTTTTTTTTTGGAAGGAATTATCAAAACGTCAACACACAAAGACATTTAACCGCATACTAATGTCAAAACATTTCGAAGACTCCGGCTACTTTCCTGTATAACATCATAGTACTACGCATGTTACTTACACTGCGGTTGTGATTATTATTAGTATTTTTCTTTGTGTGCAATTACTGACGCAAAGAGCAATCCCATTAACATAGAGAATATTCGTTCCAGAATATAAAGCCCACCGATATTTTTGCACATCAAATTAACAGATTGTCAAAGAATCAATTAAACCAATAAATCACCACTACGATACTGTAAGAAAAACAATTTGTCTTAAGCTTGTTGGGATAGTGTATCGTGTGTGGAGTGATTTACGGAACAGATCCGTAATTCACGGATGAAATTACGGATAATTAAATGCACAAAATAAAACTCGAAATTAAAAATTAGTTTTATAATGTAGATCTAACACATCAAAGCAACTATGGTTTAGATCTAATAAATCTACACAAGTAAATGATAGATCTAATGACGATTAAGATCTAACAATTAAACTATCACAATACAGATCTGACTTGAATGTAACGCAATATAAAATGCATAAATAAATGACAAGAGATCAAACCGAGGCGAGTAGATACTCTTTCCTTAAGACAAATTGCTCCGGTATGGTGCCCACGGTAGTAGCAACTGTCTCCCAAGATACAACGGCTTACGTCTCGGATTTAGAGGCACTTAAAAAATCCGAGCTCCGGCGAACTACTCGATGTTCCGACTTCTCTTCGACACACCATGACTCAATGAATGCAGAATGATTTTTTATATGTAGTAGAGGAGAAAAAATCGATGATAATTCTCATTCACTGTGTGTCTTTATATAGTGGAGATGGTGAGTCAATACTCAATTCTTATTGGCCGAATGACACAATAATCTTCTCCCTTAAGAAAAGAAAATAGCCGACACAATTAATGTCAACATATAGGATCAGCCAACCATATTAGGTTTGGCTAATTCACATGTGTAAAATGTCGATTCGGTTTTCCCGATTGCACGTATTTTACACCAACTTTAGGCATTAATTTCTCATTCACTCGATAACCGAATCGAGCAATTCGAAATCCCATCATTATCTACTCCGTGAGTAGAATTTAACCATATAAATACCTCTCGATGATATACATCGGAGTCTATCCAAAATTAACGCTAAAGTTGACCGTTCGACCCTGTCGATTCGGTTTTTCTCCAACACTTTCTTTGTTTCTCCTTCCATATTTCAATCTGTTTTGGTGAATTTGATCCATTCGTGGCAATGTGCTCTTGCCTAAGATGTTTTGGGGGTGGAAGTGTTAAGGCTTTTTGGGTTGGTGTTCTTATTGTGGGGGTGACTTTTTTTTGGGAAAAGTGGCAAAAGAAGTAGGTCGGCCCAATTTTTTTTTCTTTCTCTTGCCGTGCCTGCATTCATATGTGCACTTCCTTTTCATTTGCAATTTGCTTTCCATTTCTCCTGTAAAAACGGAAGGGAAGGCGTCGAGATGGGTGCGATCACCTTCCTGGCTTAATTCCTATTATCCCAGGTCTGAAAGCTCCACCTTTTCCTCTTGTTTTTGCAGGATGTCCGACGGAGAGTAATCTTTGGGGGGCGACTCTGAGGGGGATCAGAAGGCGTTTGACTATGCACTGGATGTTGAGGACGACCCTTCCAGCCCCGAAGTGTCCGTCGGGGACGACCTGCTCGATGAGATAACTGGGGGGGAGGCCACTACTAGAATAGGAGACGACCCATTTGGTTTAGAGGAATTGTTTCCCGATCCCATCCCGCGACGTAAGAAAAGTTGCAAAGAAATGGCCCGAGCGCAAGGGGTAAGTACTAGCGGGGCCGGTGAAGAAGAGATGTGCGATGCTGATCCCAGCCCTAGTGGCGCCGCGGAGGATGACTAGACGTATATTGAGGATGCCGCCCTTCACGAGCTTATGGGGTCGAGCGAGGATGAGAATGGCCTCTTACCTCGCAAGACTATTTGGGAACTCCCAAAGAAACCAAAAAAGAAAAGGGATCCCAAAACAACTGTTGGGGAGGCCGCTCCCAAGGCGAAAAACCCGAAACCCAATAATCCAGAGGCATCGAGAGAATTTGCTATTCTGACCGCTTATGAGAAGGCGCTGGAGGAGAAGTGGGTGAAGCTTCGCGACAGTGATGATCTTAACAAATTTATTCGCCGCCGATTTAAAATTGATACAAGTGTGTATAGGTTTTCTTTGCTCGACTACTCGAAGGAGGAGGATAAGTTTAAACCCGGAGATCGCGAGGATTATGTTTGTGCTCGCCGTCCGGACGATACCCTGATTCTGCACTTTGATCATTTCTTTGCGGGGCTCAAACCTCCATTCGACCCGTTCTTTGTTAAGATTTGCGAGCTGATGGGAGCTTTGCCTTCTGATTTTGCTACTGGGGCCGTCATTCAGATTATGGCATTTATTGTGATGTGTCGGACAATGAAGATAGAACCCACCCTCACTTTGTTGGAGCAATTCCACTTATTCTGCGGGACAAGCCTTACGGGACAGATATCTCTGAGGACCAAGACGCCTCGCTTGCTGTTTCTGTTGCCCCATAAAATCCATAGATGGCAAGAGCGGATTCTTAAGGTGGAGTCCAAAGTTGGCTGGCCGTTTCCCAGGGCCGCAAAGCGCATGGAAAAATCCACCCTTTCAATCGGCGAACCTCTAGTTACAGAACAACGCTTTGTTAAAGGACTCATGGCGCTTATACAATCTGATGGGGTCGAGGCCTCTTTGAGAAACGTGGCTTGGGTCGATCTCCTTGACTTGGCCCTTCCACTAGCGCGCATGGCTGGCGTCGCAGGTCCGGGTAAGGCGGAGCCGTTAGTTGCCGTGGTCCCCAAGGAGAGTGATCCCGATTGGATAGGAGATTGCCATTTAGGAAAATGTCTTCCCTCTGAGTGCCCTGTATGCGGAGGCGACCCTAGTAAAAGACCGCCTTGTAACTTTCCTTATTTTTGTTTGACTCACTTCATAAGTTATTGTTTTGCTCTTTCTTTTGGATCCGTTTTTAACGAACTCTTTTGCTGGTATGGACGCTACCGAACGCAGAGCTCAGAGGCAGATGCTCGCTGATGAGCAGGCTAAAACCCGACAGATGACCCTGAAACAGGCTCTGGGGAAAATACCCCGCATTGTGGATGCCTCTATTGTTGATGAGACATACGACCCTAACCGACCATGAGCGGCTCCTGTTGATGCGAGCTCAAGCCAGGCCGGTGGGGCCCAAAAAAGGGTGCAGGCTGATGAACCCGCCAAAGAGCCTCAGGGCCAGAAGCGATCCAGAAGTGAGAAGGCCAAAACTGCAGGCGGAGTTGGCAAAGGCTCTGATCACTCAGACAAGCGAGCTACTGACGAAGGCTCTGAGCGGCCAGAGGTAATTGTTGAAGGGACCTCCGAAGGGATGGGGCCGCTGCCGTCAGGAACATTGCCTCGTGGCTACAAAGGAAAAGAGGCCGTGTGGTTGGACGCCAATTTTATCCAAGGCCTTGACATGACTAAGGCGAGCCAGATCAGGGAGGGCATTGCTGATGTCATTCCTTTGGGTCGCCTAGCATGGGATTCACCGCCCGGGGTTCAAATGGAGATTGGAAGGGGTATTACTGATCGCGTCGTGGTCCAGGATGACGCCCCTGCCGGCGATGAAGTCACTGAACTCAAGGATCTCTCGGGTCAATTTGGGATTGCTGCCTCGATGGTGAGTTCTTATTTGTCTTGTATTTTTCATTCTTTCAGATTTTGCTTTTCTGGCGAGTTTATATTTTCCCCTTTTCCAGCTTGGAACTCGTATAAACAAGGTCATTGCGGCTGCTGAGAAACGCAAGGCCGAACTTAAGAAGGTGACATCGGCTCTTGGGGCCTCTGATAAAGCCAGGGTCGCTGCTGAGAATAAGAGTTCGGGGGCGCTGATCGAGGTTGAGCGGATGAGGAAGGCCATGACAGAGAGTGCCAAACTGGATGTGGAGCTGTAGAAGAAGGTATTGGCTCTGAAAGACGAAGCCCGCAAGTCTGCTGAGGGGTTGTCGGCCGCGCAGGAGGAGATTGCGAGTCTAAAAGAACAGCTCGCTGCGCAAATAAGGCCGCTGAGGAGGCGGGTCCGGCGGCTGTGGATGCCTTTAAGCTCTCTGACGAGTTTGGCGATTATCAGGAGGCGAGCTTCGAGCAAGGTTTTAATCACCTCGCTCGTTGTCTTTGGGCCTATCACGGTAAAGAGCATTACCTTTGAGGAAATGCTCCGGTGGGTTAACATGTAACAGCGAACTCCCGACCTGCTGGCTCTTCATCCAGATATTCCTTACGCGGCAGACCATATCGTCACCATTCAGACCAATCAGATAGAGCGCGGTGACCCCGTGTGGGATCCTCCTTCAGTTACTCCTGTCAACTTTGCTATTTTGAAGAATCCTCCTGCTGCTGCGAACGATCAACCTGGCGACGAGTACATCGACACTCCTCCCTGCTCTACTTAATTGATTTTGCACTTCTGTTTCGAAACATTTACATTCTCTACGCTCTTGTAATAATTCGACTTTGCTTGTTTTTGAACTACTCCAACGTTTTTCTTTGATGATTGTAATAACTCTTAGCCTTTACTTTTCGTTCGGCTTGTTAAACTTGATTTGTGGCCGTTTTTGGCCTCTTGATTTATGTATTTTACTTATTTCTTTGACTTATTTCCTGTATCTTGTGGGTCTTGTATGTGTGCGGCCCCCTTTATTTTGGCGAGGTTTAGATGGCTCACAAAAATAATTAAGACGGACAAGACGAAAATCGATTGAAAATCCCTGTTGCGGCCCTCTTTATTTTGGCTAGGTTTAGATAGCTCGCAAAAATAATTAAGACGGACAAGACGAAAATCGATTGAAAATCCCTGTTGCGGCCCTCTTTATTTGGAACAAAGGTAACAACGACCTAGTTGGCGACCTATTTTGTATTAGCTTAACTGCGTCGCATGTGGAGCGTTAAAATTTCCCCATCCCCCTTTGTTTTGGGCGATGCCCGAAGGGATTTGAGCAAAACAAGTTGTCGTCGCTACCTTGTACAATTCTAGGTCGCTGCGGATTTGTGGCAAATAATATTCCTGCGACTTGTGCTAAAAATTTAACCCTAGGCTCCGCTAGAGATTTCTGGGCTAGATTTTGCAAGGCTTTATGCGGCCCCCTTGCTGGAGGCGAGCCGTATTTTGCTTAGTTTGTTGACGCTTGAAATTTTCTAGATGCGGCCCCCTAAGTTTAAGGCGAAGTAGGGGGTCGCCAGAAACTTAAAAAACAAATTGATTGGACTGAACTAACCATTCTCGACTTCCGTGTTGCCGGGAAACAAGGGATCTGAACCGATTTGACAGCTCATTGGCAGCGCACGCGTGGTCAATGTGGCCTAAAATCCCGGGCTAATAACTGTCGGGCGTTAATATAGCCTAGAATCTTGCACTGATAGTCTGGCAAGCGCTAAATGCGCCCTTTGAATTTCAAATCTTGGATAAACCGCGTGAATGCTGACCATGGGATCTTGTTGATCGTGGCCATTAATCCTACTTATTTCTACTATAAAAGGAGGGAGCAAGCCTGATTCATTCCATTCCTCTTTTGCATAAATCTTTGTTGTGAGAGCTATGTCTTTTTCATCCGGAGAGGGTAGAGTTCGAGTGTTTAAAGCCCGTCCAATACGTGATGTTTCCCCTTTTTTCCTTACTGCCTCTCCTGTTGCCAAAGATCACTTCTGGCGTTACTTTGATGTGGTCAGGCTTGCTAGGGAGAGGGGTTTAAACGAGAGAAAAGGTTGAGGGTGATGGGTCTTTGCTCCGGGTGCGGTTCTCTGGGTGGGCATATTTTGTCTCGCCACCCTCAACCTCTTCCAATCTTACAATTGTAAGGGAGTTTTACTCTGTTTTATCTGAAGTTGCATCCGAAGGGATTGTTAGCTGCGTTAGCCTTCGTGGTGTCGCGGTCACCTTTACCTCAAAAGCAATCAATGGGGCCCTTCGTATACCTGCTATCGATCCCTCTGCTCATTATGAGGTCGCATGGAATCTTGGTGATGAGTCAAGTAAACAGGTTCGCTTGCGTCGGGCAATCCGCGAGCTTTTCTCAGATTCTCCATGGCCTCGTGCACTGGGACCTTCGTCCGACTTGTCTCGCAGCAACTGTGAGTGGAAAAGGTTTATCAACTCACATGCCCTTCCGACCATGGATCCCGAGGTTGTTAGTGAAGTTGAAGCTCTCCTTTTGCATGCTATCCGCGACCCTTAGGTTGACATCGATTGGGGGGGTCTTGATTCACCGCGAGGCAGTCAGTTTTGTGGTCTCAATGAATCCCGACCGTTGCATCCCTTTTGCCTCGCTTGTAGCTAGGCTGTGCAGTTTAGCTAGGGTGCCGACGCACTCATTGGATCGTTGTGGATTCGCCTGAAGGTGGCCGCATGGAGTGTAGCGGAGCTATATATATATATATTTTGCAGCCCCCTTGTTTTTGGTTAAATCAAAAAGGCGTTGTAGGCCGCGGGGGCTGCAAAAAAAAACAAGGGGGCAAAAAAAAAAAAAAAAAAAAAAAAAAAAAAAAATATATATATATATATATATATATATATATATATATATATATATATATATATATATATATATATATATATAGCTCCGCTACACTCCGGGCGGCCACCTTCGGGCGAATCCACCACGATCCAATGAGTGCGTCGGCACCCTAGCTAAACTGCACAGCCTAGCTACAAGCGAGGCAAAAGGGATGCAACGGTCGGGATTCATTGAGACCGCAAAACTGACTGCCTCGCGGTGAATCAAGACCCCCCAATCGATGTCAACCTGAGGGTCGCGGATAGCATGCAAAATGAGAGCTTCAGCTTCACTAACAACCTCGGGATCCATGGTCGGAAGGGCATGTGAGTTGATAAACTTTTTCCACTCACGGTTGTTGTGAGACAAGTTGGACGAAGGTCCCAGTGCACGAGGCCGTGGAGAATCTGGGAAAAGCTCGCGGATTGCCCGACGCAAGCGAACATGTTTACTTGACTCATCACCAAGATTCCATGCGACCTCATAATGAGCAGAGAGATCGATAGCAGGTATACGAAGGGCCCCATTGATAGCTTCTGAGGTAAAGGTGACCGCGACACCACGAAGGCTAACGCAGCTAACAATCCCTTCGGATGCAACTTCAGATAAAACGGAGTAAAACTCCCTTACCATTGTAAGATTGGAAGAGGTTGAGGGTGGCGAGACAAAATATGTCCACCAGAGAACCGCACCCGGAGCAAAGAACCATCACCCTCAACCTTTGCTCTCGTTTAAACCCCTCTCCCTAGCAAGCCTGACCACATCAAAGTAACACCAGAAGTGATCTTTGGCAACGGGAGAAGCAGTAAGGAAAAAAGGGGAAACATCACGTATTGGACGGGCTTTAAACACTCGAACTCTACCCTCTCCGGATGAAAAAGGCATAGCTCTCACAACAAAGATTTATGCAAAAGAGGAATTGAATGAAATCAGGCTTGCTCCCTCCTTTTATAGCAGAAATAAGTAGGATGAATGGCCACGATCAACAAGATCCCACGGTCCGCATTCACGCCGTTTATCCAAGATTTGAAATTCAAAGGCGCATTTAGTGCTTGTCAGACTATCAGTGCAAGATTCTAGGCTATATTAACGCCCGACAGTTATTAGCCCGGGATTTTAGGCCACATTGACCACGCGTGCGCTGCCAGTGAGCTGTCAAATCGGTTCAGATCCCTTGTTTCCCGGCAACACGGCAGTCGAGAAAGGTTAGTTCAGTCCAATCAATTTGTTTTTTAAGTTTCTGGCGAACCCCTACTTCGCCTTAAACTTAGGGGTCGCATCCGAAAATTTTAAGCGTCAACAAACTAAGCAAAATAAGGTTCGCCTCCAGCAAGGGGGCCGTATAAAGCCTTGCAAAATCTAGCCCAGAAATCTATAGCGGAGCCTAGGGTTAAAGTTTCAGCACAAGTCGCAGGAATATTATTCGCCACAAATCCGCAGCGACCAAGAATTGTACAAGGTAGCGACGACAACTTGTTTTGCTCAAATCCCTTCGGACCTCGCCCAAAACAAAGGGGGATGGGGAAATTTTAACGCTCCACATGCGACGCAGTTAAGCTAATACAAACTAGGTCGCCAACTAGGTCGCTGTTACCTTTGTTCCAAATAAAGAGGACCGCAACAGGGATTTTCAATCGATTTTCGTCTTGTCCGTCTTAATTATTTTTGCGAGCTATCTAAACCTCGCCAAAATAAAGAGGGCCACAACAGGGATTTTCAATCGATTTTCGTCTTGTCCGTCTTAATTATTTTTGCGAGCCATCTAAACCTCGCCAAAATAACGGGGGCCGCACACATACAAGACCCACAAGATATGTGAAATAAGTCAAAGAAACAAGTACAATACATAAATCAAGAGGCCAAAAACGGCCACAAATCAAGTTTAGCAAGTGGAACGAAAAGTAAAGGCTAAGAGTTATTAATTGCAATCATCAAAGGAAAACGTTGGAGTAGTTCAAAAACAAGCAAATTCGAATTATTACAAGAGCGCAGAGAATGTAAATGTTTCGAAACAAAAGCGCAAAATCAACTAAGTAGAGCTGGGAGGAGTGTCGATGTACTCGTCGCCAGGTTGATCGTTCGCAGCAGTAGGAGGATTCTTCAAAATAGCAAAGTTGATAGGATTAACTGGAGGAGGATCCCACACCGGGTCTCCGCGCTCTATTTGATTGGTCTGAATGGCGACGATATGGTCTGCCGCATAAGGAATATCTGGATGAAGAGCCAGCAGGTCGGGAGTTCGCTGGGACATGTTAACCCACCGGAGCATTTCCTCAAAGGTAATGCTCTCTCTACCGTGATAGGCCCAAAGACAACGAGCGAGGTGATTAAAACCTTGGTCGAAGCTCACCTCCTGATAATCGCCAAACTCGTCAGAGAGCTTAGAGGCATCCACAGCCGCCGGACCCGCCTCTTCAGCGGCCTTATTTGCAGCAGCGAGCTGTTCTTTTAGACTCGCAATCTCCTCCTGCTCGGCCGACAACCCCTCAGCAGGCTTGCGGGCTTCGTCTTTCAGAGCCAATACATTCTTCTGCAGCTCCACATCCAGTTTGGCACTCTCTGCCATGACCTTCCTCATCCGCTCAACCTCGGTCAGCGCCCCCGAACTCTTATTCTCAGCAGCGACCCTGGCTTTATCAGAGGCCCCAAGAGCCGCTGTCACCTTCTTAAGTTCGGCCTTGCGTTTCTCAGCAGCCGCAATGACCTTGTTTATACGAGTTCCAAGCTGAAAAAGGGGAAAATATAAACTCGCCAGAAAAGCAAAATCTGAAAGAATGAAAAATACAAGACAAGTAAGAACTCACCATCGAGGCAGCAATCCCAAATTGACCCGAGAGATCCTTGAGTTCAGTGACTTCATCGCCGGCAAGGGCATCATCCTGGACCACGACGCGATCAGTAATACCCCTTCCAATCTGCATTTGAACCCCGGGCGGCGAATCCCATGCTAGGCGACCCAAAGGAATGACATCAGCAATGGCCTCCCGATTTGGCTCGCCTAATCATGTCAAGGCCTTGGATAAAATTGGCGTCCAACGACACGGCCTCTTTTCCTTTGTAGCTACGAGGCAATGTTCCTGGCGGCAGCGGCCCCATCCTCTCGGAGGTCTCTTCAACAATTACCTCTGGCCGCTCAGAGCCTTTGTCAGTAGCTCGCTTGTCTGAGCGATCAGAGCCTTTGCCAGCTCCGCCTGCAGTTTTGGCCTTCTTTGTTCTGGATCGCTTCTGGCCATGAGGCTCTTTGGTGGGTTCATCAGCCTGCAGCCTTTTTTGGGCCCCACCGGCCTGGCTTGAGCTCGCATCAACAGGAGCCGCTGATGGTCGGTTAGGGTCGTATGTCTCATCAACAATAGAGGCATCCACAGTGCGGGGAATTTTCCTCAAAGCCTGTTTTAGGGTCATCTATCGGGTTTTAGCCTGCTCATCAGCGAGCCTCTGCCTCTGAGCTGCGTTCGGTAGCGTCCATACCTGCAAAAGAGTTCGTTAAAAACGGATACAAAAGAAAGAGCAAAACAATAACTTATGAAGTGAGTAAAACAAAAAATAAGGAAAGTTACTTGGCGGTCTTTTACTTGGGTCGCCTCCGCATACAGGGCACTCAGAGGGAAAACATTTCCTAAATGGCAATCTCCTATCCAATCGGGATCACTCTCCTCGAGGACCACAGCAACTAACGGCTCCGCTTTACTCGGACTCGCGACGCCAGCCATGCGCGGTAGTGGAAGGGCCAAGTCAAGGAGATCGACCCAAGCCACGTTTCTCAAAGAGGCCTCGACCCCATCAGATTGTATAAGCGCCATGAGTCCTTTAACAAAGCGCTGTTCTGTAACTAGAGGTTCGCCGATTGAAAGGGTGGATTTTCCCATGTGCTTTGCGGCCCTGGGAAATGGCCAGTCAACTTTGGACTCCACCTTAAGAATCCGCTCTTGCCATCTATGGATTTTATTGGGCAACCGAAACAGCAAGCGAGACGTCTTGGTCCTCAGAGATATCTGTCCCGTAAGGCTTGTCCCGCAGAATAAGCGGAATTGCCCTAACAAAGTGAGGGTGGGTTCTATCTTCATTGTCCGACACATCACAATAAAGGCCATAATCTGAATGACGGCCCCAATAGCAAAATCAGAAGGCAAAGCTCCCATCAGCTCGCAAATCTTAACAAAGAACGGGTCGAATGAAGGTCTGAGCCCCGCAAAGAAATGATCAAAGTGTAGAATCAAGGTATCGTCCGGATGGCGAGCACAAACATAATCCTCGCGATCTCCGGGTTTAAACTTATCCTCCTTCTTCGAGTAGTCGAGCAAAAAAAACCTATACACACTTGTATCAACTTTAAATTGGCGGCGAATAAATTTGTTAAGATCATCACTGTCGCGAATCTTCACCCACTTCTCCTCCAGCGCCTTCTCATAAGCAGTCAGAATAGCAAATTCTCTCGATGCCTCTAGATTATTGGGTTTCGGGTTTTTTGCCTTGGCATCGGCCTCCCCAACAGTTGTTTTGGGATCTCTTTTCCTTTTTGGTTTCTTTAGGAGTTCCCAAATAGTATTGCGAGGTAAGGGGGCATTCTCATCCCCGCTCGACCCCATAAGCTCGTGAAGGGCGGCGTCCTTAATATACGCCTGGTTATGCTCCGCGGCGCCACTAGGGCTGGGATCAGCATCGCACATCTCTTCTTCACCGGCCCCGCTAGTACTTACCCCTTGGGCTCGGGCCTTTTCTTTGTGACTTTTCTTACGTCGCGGGATGGGATCGGGAAACAATTCCTCTAAACCAAAGGGGTCGTCTCCTATTCTAGTAGCGGCCTCCCCCCAGTTATCTCATCGAGCGGGTCGTCCCCGGCGGACACTTCGGGGCTGGAAGGGTCGTCCTCAACATCCAGTGCATAGTCAAACGCCTCCTGATCCCCCTCAGAGTCGCCCCCCAAAGAGTACTCTCCGTCGGACATCTTGCAAAACAAGAGGAAAATGTGGAGCTTTCATACCTGGGATAATGGGAAGTAAGCCAGGAAGGTGATCGCACCCATCTCGACGCCTTCCCTTCCGTTTTTACAGGAGAAATGGAAAGCAAATTTCAAATGAAAAAGAAGTGCACATATGAATGCAGGCATGGCAAGAGAAAGATAAATTTTTTTTTTGGGCCGACCTACTTCTCTTGCAACTTCTCCCAGAAAAGTCACCCCCACAATAAGAACACCATCCCAAAAAGCCTCAACACTTCCACCCCCAAAACATCTTAGGCAAGAGCACATTGCCACGAACGGATCAAATTCACCAAAACAGATTGAAATATGGAAGGAGAAACAAAGAAAGAAGCCAAGGAAGGAAGGATTTACCTATTTCTGGGAGGAAGCTAAAATGAAAAGCCGCAATAACACGCCGGAACCTTCAAATCCTCGCCGGAAACCTCGAATTCACTTCGACTACCACCAAATCCTCTCTACAAACCTTCACCGGAAAACCTTTGCCAATCCCAGAAAAAGTGTGGGAAAATAAAAGAGTAAAAAGTGAGGAGGTGTGAAGGGTGCAAGCTTTATATAGGCAGCGGAATTTCGATCGTGTGGCTTGGAATTAATCCATCCAACGGTTGAGATTTGCGCGGTCGATTCGAATTCTGAAATTCGAAAACCGCAATCATGATGGAGGTTAATCAATGCCCACGTGCCTGCTCGGGCAGTTACCAAAGGCGACAATACCCACGTAATTGCAGCTATCAAGGGACCAACGTCAGCCACAATCTGACTATCGAACTTCCCCGATAATCCTTGAACGAGCGGATAACATCGCAGACGACGAGGTCGCAGATACAGGCCCAAAGGTTCTTCGAGGCCGTTTGCTTTGAAAGCACAGTCCTCAGTGAACAAGTCGCATAAGACGACGAGGTCGCAAATACATTATCCCTGAGCTCGCTACTCCACGCTCGACATTTTCACGAAAAATGACCAAGACATGGAGTAGGGGGCCATTGATGATACAAATAATATCGCCACCGTTTAGTCCTGGAAATAGCCTCTGGCTCATCATACCGGCGAGAGGTCCGCGACTACATCAGTTAGCGACGCCGATGATACCAAGTCAAGTTCGCTGTCATCAAACCCCGCCTAGAGCGTCATCAGGACTAGGGGGCCAGATCGCGACCTTGGACAAAAGGCCCTTAAGAGGCCGCACAAGACTTGAGAGGAAGCAGGGAGCGAGGGCAAGATAAGGCAAGACAGGCGAAGCTGGTGGTCTATGCGACCTCTTGGAGGTCGCCGCCGAGATATTTTATCCACTTGCTGCCTAGATATTTATTAGTTTACTTAGCTGTTAAGCGAGATTAGTGATTAAGCTACTTAGTGGCATATGCCTTTTACTTAGCTTTTAAGTTTTCTCTTCCTTTTAAAGGAAGGCTTGTGTAACCTGAAAAGAGATACATTCTAATGAAAAAGCAGGCCAAAGCTCTGCAAAAAACACCACCTCTCTCACCCTCCTCCCATTGCCGCCACACGCCGCCGGCTAACTTACATTTGATCATCCACAAACAAGCCAGATATCCACCACATTAACACCACTAAAACAACCGTGATGATTTCGACATCATCACACGTAAATATAATGTTTTGTCTTTTTTCTTCCGTTTGTTATTTTGTGTTGCCGTCGTTAAGGGTTATCGCTCGGGTTTGTTTTTCTTAACAAACTGGCCGGTATCATAGCCAAGGTTTTGAAAATTATCCATTATGACCGTAATTAAGTATCATTTTGAGAAGTTTGAAAAAAGTCAACTTCGAGATGTGGCAGTTGAAGATGGAGGTCGTGTTGATTCAGGATAGCTTGAATGTTGCGCTACTTGGGAATGAGGAAAAGCCATATAATATGTGAGATGATGAGTTTGTTGGTCTCAACAAAAAGGTCAGGTTAGGTATCATCTTATGTCTTTTTGATGAGGTTTAAGAGAGCTAGCCACTAAGGTTACTGGTATAGATTGGTGGGAAAAATTAAAATCCTTGTATATGGAAAAAAAATATGGAGGATAGTCTTTATTTAAAGTAGAGTTTGTGTATCTTTCGTCTGTAAGAAGGGTCATCTATATTACCTCATTTGGATGAATTTGATTCTCTGCTTACGGATTTGAGTAATGTAGATGTTAAGATTGATGATGAGGATCAGACCATGTTGTTATCGTGTTCACTTCCCCAATCGTCTACGCATATTATAGAAACAATGCTTTATGGTAATGATATTATTTCTTACAAGGAAAGTAAGTCGATGTTGAAATTGAAAGATCGGATTTATAAAGATGTAACTAAGGGAAATAGTAGTCATGCAGACATGTTGCTAGTACGGGGCAGATCCATTAATAAAGATGCATATAGTGAAACTTTTGATTTGAATTCCAGATGTAAAAATTTGATATGCAATTATTGTAAAAAGATTGGGTATATCAAATTTAATTACTTTCGACTTAAGAACAAAGGAAAACGTAAAGAAAAGAAAGGGGATTGAAAAAGAGTCAGCTCAGGACAATATCATAGAAGATGAAAGCGATGGAGAGATTTTCTTTGATGATGATAAATTAAGGTCTGTTAATCAATGAATCTTGGATTCTAGTTGCCCATATCATATGTGTGGGACTGGTTTTTCATTTATGAGTCAATTCAAGGTGGAGTTGTTTTGATGGGACAATATGCAAGGTTGCCGATATTGGTACGGTTAGAATCAAGACTCATGATGGTGTTGTAAAAACATTTATGCAAGTCAGTCATGTTCCGAATTCGAAGAAAAATCTCATCTCCTTGGGTGTATTTGAGACTCTTGGAGATAGGTACACCTTTGAAGATGGAGTTTTGAAAGTAATTAAATACGCTCTGGTTCTCATGAAAGCTTACATGTATGGTAGTTTGTGTATTTCGCAGGGATCCACAGTTATTGACGCTTCTGCAATCTTTACATCATCATCATGTTAAATCTATGAGAAGTGAATGTCAAGCGTGAAGTTTTCGTATAATTTAATGTTAAATAAATTTGAAAAAGGGCGTTTGTTGCAAAATATGACACAAGCTAGGTGGTAAAATTGTCAAATTTAAAGACAAGGGGCAAGTCTCAAACTTGACCCAAACATAGGGGTGAATTACTCTAATCACTCATTTTATTAAAGTTGGAAAACTTGTTATTTACAAATGTAAGAGCCAGCTACTTCTGCGGTTTGAAGATCGCCGTAAAACGAATTGATCTGAGTAGAGGAATAAGTAGAGAGTGAAATCTTTGGACTATGGAGGAGAAGAAGAGCAGGGATTGTAAAGACAAGTATGAAGAAAAAAAAAGTAGTGACAAGACTAGGATTTAGAGCAAAAAGGGGCCATTTAGGCTTGTTTGAGGCCATCTTTTTTCTTGAAGAAAATCTAAGTAGTATGAGATGATAGAGTGCATGAATGTTTTGCTTAGAAAAGATATAATGATGCAGCCTTTTGTTGTTGTCCTGTCTACATTTTTTCTTCCAATAGAGAGAAAATACAATATGAGGTCCCAGACATAAGTGTTCGGATCCTCTGCAGTGACAACATGTTGTTACGGTGTTATGAGGTGTATATCACAAAAAACGACGGTAATCTGATGTGTGTGTCTGTGTGTGTGTGTGTTTTATCACATCAAACCAAAACAACATCGTTTTGGTGATGTACACAACACAACACTCAACCGGAAACTCCCGAGATTTGTGTCGAGCTTAAACATGCGAGGCTTAAGATATCCATTTTTTTTAAATTCCTGTGATTTTCGTCTGAGTGTATTCATAAAACGCGTGAGTCGCATGCTCTCTTTACATAAGTTCTATGGGGTTAAGTAGACCGTTTTGAAATCGCAAAACGAATTTATGAAATCGCAAAGCTATGCTTGGGTTTAGTTGTAATTACTCATTGGATACCACCCAAACAATCAGTTGTGATGGAAACTGTAGGACAATATTGTTCATAAACGAAAGAAGAATTTCAACTAAAACGAAATACAAGAAATCTCAGAATTACAATTGCAAAGAAAACGGAAAAGGATATATGATCCGAGCCCTGTGTTGCACACAATTTCCTTAAGACTAATTCGTCCCCTCACCTTCGTGTGCCGTGAGCTTCAGCGGGACGTTAATCTCCCAGGATAGAACGGATAGCAATGACATGAAGCACAACACCTGCAATTGCTTAAGAACCTTGTAGTTTGAACTCTCAGTTTTCATAAGTAAAAGAGGAAGCAGAATGCACTGTATTCGGGTATCAAGAACTGATCAAGTTTCTTGTTTATATAGGCTTTATTCTATAGAAGATGTCAAAAAACAGATGGAATTCGAAGTGGAACAGCCTCAGCTCGTATTGAATGTCATTACAGCAAGGAAATGGAACAGGCACAATATCAGCAGATGCCATAAGTGTTGTCAGCAGCAGATGGAAGGTCTCTGAATTAAATTATCAGATTATCAGTTTTCAGCTCAAAAAATAAAGGTTCAGGTTGCAAAACCGAACCTTCACTGGGAGCCTTTAAATCGAGTTGCATTCGTGTCCGTAGGACGCGCGCTTGCACACAAGTTCAAGCCGAAATCCGGATGGATTTGCACCCCCCCTGCGCCCGCGTAGAGAACGGTGTATAAAGTTGGTAAATTCTTACCACTACACTAAAGCAACATCATATATATTTTGGCTCTTTACCTTCCTTCCTTCCAATGTGGGAGAAATTGGTTTCTCCAATTTTCCCTTTATTACTAACACTTTCCATTCACCACTTAGGCCCAATAGGCCCAATATGACATATCATTTAAAATATTCCATTTTAACCATCAATTTTCCAACAATCCCCCACATGAATGGAATAGTGTTTAAACCCTAGCAAAGGCTCTAAGAATGAAATTGAGAGTTCGGCGGTAGATCAATGCATAGAATGAAATTGAGAGTTCCCCCACATGAATGGAATAGTGTCCTTGAACTATTCTGCCGTTGATGTAAATGATGACATATCAACCACACTGCATCTACCTATCAACATAGGTTCTTGCGGTTATGTCCATTTTGGCCGTGGACATCTGCCTGGTTCAGCAAGAGTTTCTAAGAATTGCGCCCTCACAATTCCTTTTGAAGCGGCCCCTCTTCTCTCTTACAAAGGTGATTCTGTAATTCAGAATTTTCTCAAAATATTCTTTCTTACACAAATCATTAAAAGCTCTTTCGTGAGCTTATCCTCGTTCAATCTCACTTGTTTCTTCATCTTAGGAATGAGCTTGAGGGTTACCCCCCACAGTGACTTTACTTCGGCAATTAGGTTTTCCCATTGAACCAAGATCTTGGGATCTCCAATCTACAAGGTTGGGTTTTCCTTCGCAAAAGTTTTATTCCATGGGCTTTAGTCCCATTCCTCTTGATGATTTAGCAACTACCTCTCTATTTAACCCTTTGGTTAGAGGATCCACAAGATTATCCTCTGACTTAACATAGTCTAAGGTAATCGTACCAGTTGAGAGTAGTTGTCTAATGGAATTATGTCTTCGGCGTATGTGCTAGACTTACCATTATACATTATATTCTCGTGCTCTTCCAATCGCCGATTGATCGTCACGAGTGAATACATATTCCCGGCACCGGCTTCGGCCATTGAGGAATATCCTCTACAGGAATTGATGCAACCATTCGCCTCTTCCCCACATTTATCCAATGCCACAAACTCGATTCCATTGTGGATCTGGTTATCACGGTTTGTTTGGAAGATTTCCAAGACACGGCTCAACCGCCTAACGTGAATACAAAGCCACTTGTGGATTTTGAATCCTTTGAATCTGAAATCCAATTTGCATCAGTATATCCTTCTATAACAATTGGTTCTCTTGTATAGTGAAGGCCATACTTACGGGTATATCTTAAGTATCTCAGTAACCTCACTATAGCTTTCCAATGTTCATGACTCGGATTACTAGTATATATACTTAGCTTGCCAACAGCGTAAGCGATATCCGGTCTAGTACAACTCATTAAGTACATTAGACTTCCAATGATCCTTGCGTACTCTAATTGAGATACACCCTCACCTTTATTTTTGAACAAAGGTTGACTTTGATCTATTGGAGTTCTAGCTTCATTTGAGTCATCTTTATTGAATTTTTCCAGGATTTTATCAATATAATTAGATTGACTCAAAATGAGACCATTAAAATTTCTTGTAATTCTAACACCCAATATCATCTCTGCTAAACCCATATCTTTCATTTCAATTCTGGCGTTTAACATATCTTTGGTAGATTTGATCATCTTATCATTACTACCAACTATCAGCATGTCATCCACATAAAGACATAAGATGACATAGCCATCTTTTGTTTCTTTCATGTAAATACATTTATCACATTCATTGGTTTTGAACCCTTTTTCAAGCATAACATGATCAAACTTTTGATGCCATTGTTTTGGTGCTTGTTTTAAGCCATATAATGACTTAACCAATTTACACACTTTCTTATCTTGTCCTGGACTAGAAAAACCCTCAGGTTGTTCCATGTAGATTTCTTCTTCTAAATCTCCATTTAAGAAAGCGGTTTTCACATCCATTTGATGTACTTCTAAATTACGCAAAGCGGCTATAGCAAGTACCATCCTAATGGAAGTTATTCTCGTCCTTTGGAGAATATGTGTCAAAATAATCAAGACCTTCTTTTTGACTATAACCTTTTATTACTAGTCTGGCCTTATATTTATCAATTGATCCATCAGGTTTCATTTTCCTCTTAAAGATCCATTTTGATCCTAGTGGCTTACATCCTGGAGGTAGATCAACTAACTCCCAAGTATGATTTTGCAATATAGAGTCTATTTCACTATTTATTGCTTCTTTCCACATTGGACCTTCAGAAGAAGTTGTCGCTTCTTTAAAGCTTTGAGGATCTGTCTCTATCATATAAGTGATAAAATCTTCACCAAAAGATTTTTCAGTCCTCGACCTTTTGCTTCTTCTTGGCTCAACCTCAGTTGGCTCTTCTTCATTTACTTGTTCAGAAGGTTGATCCTGAACATGAACACGCTTTAATGAACTAGGTTCATATGTTTTAGCCGGAAATACATTCTCAAGGAATGATGCATTTCTCGATTCCATTATCGTATTTTTATGTATTTCAGGATTATCTGACTTATACACAAGAAATCGATAAGCACTACTGTTGTGTGCATATCCAATGAATATACAATCAACAGTTTTTTATCCTATCTTTACTATTTTGGGTGTAGGTACGAGCACCTTTGCAAGGCACCCCCACACTTTCAAGTATTTGTAAGAAGGTGGTTTACCTTTCCACAGTTCATAAGGAGTTTTCTCTTGTTTCTTTCGGGGTATCTTATTTAAAAGATAATTGCTAGAAAGTATAGCTTCCCCCCACAAGTTTTGTGATACTCCTGAACTCAGCAACATTGAATTCATCATTTCGTTCAATGTTCGATTTTTCCTTTCAGCAACTCCGTTCGATTGTGGTTACCATGGTGCGGTTATTTCATGAATAATCCCATGTTCGGCACAAAAATCGCTTAGTGGTGCCAAATATTCACCACCTCTATCGCTTCGGAGTATTTTGATCTTTTTTCCATGTTGATTCTCAACTTCTTTTACGAATTGAATAAATTTATCTATCGCTTCATATTTTCCTTTTAACAAGTATACATAGCAATATTTAGTGCAGTCATCGATAAAGGTAATAAAATAATTATTTCCGCCTCTCGATTGCACAATTTTAAGATCACACACGTCGCTATGTATTAGTTCGAGTGGTTGCGTATTTCTTTCAACATTTTGAAAGGACGCTCTTGTTAATTTCGCTTCAACACAAGTTTCACACTTATGTTCTTTATCAATTTCGAATTTGGGGATATATTTTAGACTTATTAATCTACGCGGGGAATCGTAATTAACATGTCCTAGTCTACCATGCCATAAGGAAGGTGACTCAACCAAGTAAGCAAGAACCGCAATATTATTATTGATATTGTTTGGCCTAACAGCCATTACATTTAGCTTGACCATGCCATTACATGCATACCCCTTACCGACATACATACCACTCTTAGTTAAAGTAAACTTGTCGGACTCTAAAACAAGACGGAAGCCATTCTTATTCAACAGCACTCCGGACACCAGATTCTTGCGCATATCCGGGACATATAGCACATTCTTCAGAGTTAGATGCTTGCCAGAAGTCATCTTCAGAATCACTTCTCCTTTTCCAGCTATAGCAGAAGTAGCCAAGTTTCCCATGAACAAAGTCTCATTACCTTGAACTGACTCGAACTTAGTAAACACTTCCCTGTCAGAGCATATGTGCCTTGTAGCTCCTGTGTCTACCCACCATTCTCTAGGATTTTAATCCACCATGTTCACTTCAGACACGACATCACAAAGATCAATCTCTTCCATGCCTTGAACAATATTTGCTTCTGAAACCTTCTTCTTTGGTAGCTTGCAATCAGCAGATTTGTGACCAATCTTGTCACAATTGAAACATTTCCCTTGGAACTTAGGTTTTTCAATGCCATCAGCACCATTCTGAGCCACACTGGTTGACATTTCTGAAATTTAACACACAAATTGATTAAATTTCCTTTCAACTATTTGTAGAACAACTTTTAATTGAACTATACTCAATTAAACAAATGATTCGTTTAGAACTCGTTTTATTGAACCACTGTCGTTTTAAACCAAAAACAGCTTGGTTTTAATGAACAGCTCGTTTTTCAATAAAACAGCTCGTTTAATAAACTAAACAACTTGTTTGAATTCAGCTCGTTTAAGAAACTGAACAGCTCGTTCAGAGACTAAACAGCTCGTTTATCAAACAAATATTCAGCCAGCTTGTTTACCAAACAGCTCGTTTTTATAGTGCTCGATTCGCTTTCTTTAAGTACGGAAAACTGAATCACAAAACTGTTATGAACAGTTTATTAAGATCGAAACTGTTCAACACAAGAACCAGCTCGATTCAACACAGTTATACAAACTGTTCGTTCTTAATTTCCTCTCGTTAATGAACAAGAAATATCAGAATTAGTCTTAAGATTGTAGGACAATGTTGTTCATAAACGAAAGAAGAATTTCAACTAAAACGAAATACAAGAAATCTCAGAATTACAATTGCAAAGAAAACGGAAAAGGATATATGATCCGAGCCCTGTGTTGCACACAGTTTCCTTAAGACTAATTCGTCCCCTCACCTTCGTGTGCCGTGAGCTTCAGCGGGACGTTAATCTCCCAGGATAGAACGGATAGCAATGACAGGAAGCACAACACCTTCAATTGCTTAAGAACCTTGTAGTTTGAACTCTCAGTTTTCATAAGTAAAAGAGGAAGCATAATGCTCTGTATTCGGGTATCAAGAACTGATCAAGTTGTCTGTTTATATAGGCTTTATTCTGTAGAAGATGTCAAAAAACAGATGGAATTCGAAGTTGGAACAGCCTCAGCTCGTATTGAATGTCATTACAACAGATGCCATAAGTGTTGTCAGCAGCAGATGGAAGGTCTCTGAATTAAATTATCAGATTATCAGTTTTCAGCCAGCTCGAAAAATAAAGGTTCAGGTTGCAAAACCGAACCTTCACTGGGAGCCTTTAAATCGAGTTGCATTCGTGTCCGCAGGACGCGCGCTTGCACACAAGTTCAAGCCGAAATCCGGATGGATTTGCACCCCCCTGCGCCCGCGTAGAGAACGGTGTATAAAGTTGGTAAATTCTTACCACTACACTAAAGCAACATCATATATATTTTGGCTCTTTACCTTCCTTCCTTCCAATGTGGGAGAAATTGGTTTCTCCAATTTTCCCTTTATTACTAACACTTTCCATTCACCACTTAGGCCCAATAGGCCCAATATGACATATCATTTAAAATATTCCATTTTAACCATCAATTTTCCAACAGAAACAACAAAGGGTGGTTAGGCCAGGTGAAAATAACTGCCATTTAGGGTTTCTTTGGAACAAGTGAATATACAGGACTGCCTGATTCTTACAGGTGAAAATATCGTTTAAACAAATGATGGCCACTTTTCCGAGTGATTGTAGAGCTGCAGCATGTATTGAAGATATCTCTCCACATCTATGTTTTATATGCCTTTTGCATCTGGCTAATGAACACGGACTGCGGATCATGGGTCATGCTAACTTGGATGACCTCAGCATTTACTTGTAATTGCGCATGACATGTGTGCATAAAGACAGCATGCTTCGTCTTTTTATACATATGTCACATATTTAACGGCATTGGTGCAATAGAGAGAGGGTTAGGGTGCGTGTATGAATTTTCGTAGAACTCTGGTTCAAGCTTCTTCTGTGCTTGATAAATGTGCTCTTTGGTGTAGTATGTGTTTTACACTTTTTGGCACATATATCATATGTACAATTCGAACTGAGAAGGATATGGATTAACCTTTTGTGCTGTGTATCACCTATTTATTTGAATACCATTCAATTTGTTATCTTTATATATTATGCATCAAAACTTGATTTATACAACTTTCTCGTGACCAACATGGCAATAAAATAAAATAATTCAACAACCAAAAAAATGCATTCTATATTTCACGGTGTATCAGTGTTACAGCTATTATAATTGGCTCCCTTTCACATGACTTCCATTTACATCTTTTCAACAAAATTGAATTGTTTTTTATTTGTACTTGTCTTTCATCGTTGCTTTTGCTTTACCATTTTCAGCAAAACAATTTAATATTCACAAATACATTATTGAGCCCCTTGTTTTGGGAAAGTCTATCTACTAGATAATTCTGTTGTAAGACGTCTTTATTACACCCGACCGTCAGATTTATGCCACGTGGATAATAAAACAAAACAGTTTTATTTTCATACATACACACGACGCAGATCTGACGGTTGAGTTTAATAGAGACTCCCTACCTAAGAACAGACTCTCGTGGTGCACCAAGCCACATGTCACTCTGCAATATATATATATATATATATATATATATATATATATATATATATATATATATATATATATATATATATATATTTGACGATGCTGGAAACCGTCAGTTAATCAATACGGGTCAATCTCCTATGTGATAACTATCCGAAACCCTAGAAACACTAGTTTTTACCAAAGAGGGACGACATATTTGTTTGTTTTAGACCGAGCTCTCAAGTTATTTCTGAGAGTTGCCTACGTATCCAATTGTTGAATTGGAATCAAGTCACACGTAGTTTCTTAGGGTTGCTTATATAGGTGGCCTCTCGCCCCTATTACTTGTTGAGTAAGTATTATAATTAATAATTATTCCCTAAGAGATATAATTATTGACACATTAAATTCCACGATTGGAGTCATCATGACTTAGGATTCCTTCCTTATTTACCTCTGATTACCCTTTACGTGGAATAACAGCCGGGTTGTACGGAGCGTCCTGCGTTCAGCCCCCGAAACTACCATTGCCGAACTGGGCAATTCCTCTTCGTCAGACCTTGGCCGACCTGCGGTGGCTGGAGGAGGAATTTGTACATATCACCGACCTGGGGATAACGATCTGCCCTTTGTTCGGCTTCTGGGGCCTATGACCCTTACAGCCCTAAGGTTAAGGCCTAATCATTAATTATGCCCCCCAAGGGTGACACGTGGCATAACTCGGGTCGGGTATCATCATAAGCCCCCCAGATATGACTTTGCTTTGTTAGTTGGTCAGATCTGTGCTACTTTGGCAGTTCGGCCGATATTATCCGACCTCGCGTTTTGAATCGTCCAACTGCCAGCTGGCGGTCTATTAAAACTATCCATTATTTCATCTGTGAGACACGAGGCGTTTTTCACTCATTTTCATAACTGACGCCGCTTGCACGTCAGGAGGGAGGTTATATACCCGTCCCTTCACACAACTTTCCCTCTTCTCGTATTTACTATTAATTCGAAGATTTCTCCCAAGATTCTCTGCAGTTTCAAGTAAGCATTTTCTCCAACTTTTTGCGCTATTCTTCTCTATTTCCCATTTCTTTATGCTTTTCCCTAGTTTATGAGGGCTAGTACTGCTGCAAGCAGCTCAATTGATAGGGAGTTCGGGTCCCATTCTAAGTCTGAAAACGAGGTTAACCAACCATTTATCCAATTTGGGGGGCCAATAAACGTTCCAGCCTTAAACACCATCGCTGCTCGCCGCCAAATCGAGCAGATCGTTACCGATCAACCCCCTTCTAATCTATCTCGATATCATTCAACTTTCGGTTTTACATCTTTACGTCAGTGTCTTAGAGCCCATATGACTGCTAGAACGGCCATAGGTTGCTTTGGTGTCAGATCCAAAATTACCCAGGATGATCTCCTAGAGACTTGTACCACATATTATATTGACCTGGATCACTATGCTCCCCAGCTTCCTGGCGGTGCACACATGTATGCTCATCAACCCCCTGAGGGGTATTATACTGTGTACAAAAGCATTTTATGAGGACCCCTTTCTGTCCCGCATTCCTTGTCGTACTGAGGCATTACAACCTGAGTTCTACCCAGATCGCCCCTAACGGAGTTAGGGCGATTATAGGTTTTGCAATCTTTTGTAGATTGATGGATACAAAATTCTCCGTGGACCTTTTCAGGATGTTTTATCAGCACATAAAGGTTAGGAATCACAACGGGTGGTAATACTTCCCACGCCGAACAGACCACGGAGACTTGTCTCCATCTTGAATAAGGGGAAGTCCTCTATTCACGAGTGGAAAAATCATTTCTTTTTCATTCGCCATGACGGACATCCTGAGCTGGCTGGCTGGAACATCCTTCAGCTCCCCCCTGATGTGTGTCCTACCACAATTGGTGAACGCTTGCTGAACGATATTGCCGACGCCAACATTCTACTCGACTTTGAGCACTGGCCCGCCGAACTGATCGAGGCTGCTCGTTTGTCTGATTCTGGCCCGAAGCCCTATGTGAGAGGCTTACTCAGGAAGAGTATAACCATCGTAGGATTTCCCTTTTTCTTATTGATTTCTTTTACCTTATGCACTTGCGTGATTTTGCATTTTTCTTTAAATTTGCTGACTCTGTGTTCTTTGAGTGGCCGATGTTGCTGACATCTTTGACCAGGCCCTCAGGGAAGAAGAAGGTGAGCCCGAGCATGATGAGCCACAACAGAATTTTGAGGCTCCAAGGAGTGAAGCCGAACACGAGCCTGAACTGGCTAATCCTGAGGCCAACCTCAGGGTTCACCTTACTGAGGATTTTCAACAAGGTGACCTAGATGCCGGCACCCGGCAGGCCGAACAAAGGGATGATAGCCTGATCATCCTTGATGTTTCTGATGCTGGCGAGCAGGCTCGACAGCGCTCTCGATCTGGGTGAAAGAGGCCCATGTCTGGCCAGGAAGCTTCTGAGGGGACGTCTAGCTCTTCGGCCGAATTTTTAGCAGAACTGCCAGATAAGGATCTGGCATCTATTGTAAGCTTTCGCATCTCTCCGTTTCCGGTTCGCTATATTTGAACTGTACTGACCCAGTTCGTCGTATTTTTGTGACTTCCAGGTCGTTAAGGCTGGGAAGGAGGTTCTTCATTGCCTCAACAATTTCTCTGTCCAAAAGGCCTCGCTAGAGAAGTGGATTGGTGACCTGTCCGCCAGCCGCAACAAACACAATGATGAGTCATTGTCTAAAGATGCCCAGATTGCTGATCTGGAAAAGGTCATGCATGCTCAACAAGCTGAATTGAATGAGCTGCGAACCACCGGGGCTACTCGAGAGGAGGCACTGGCAAAGCTTCGAGCTGATCGCGAAGAAATGGAAGCTGCTATGCCCGGACGGATCGCCCAGGCTATCCATGAGTACAAAAGCTCACCTCACTTTACTGGAGCCCTGAAGGTTTACTTGGCTCAATTTTAAGCCACGGGTACACCCTGGGTGTTAATCAGGCCAATGATCAGTGTCCTCAGCTCATTATTTCTGATCTTCAGCATGGGAGGCTCTGTAAGCCGGGTGGCAATGAGCTGTATAGGCCAGGCTTAGAGAATTCCAAGCTGGTGAGGACTTGGCTGAGAAGTATGGTCGCAGACCTGCTGCCCATCAGACCAGCACTTCTTCGGCTCAGCGTTCTGGCACTCCCACAGATCAACAACAAGATTCTGCTGCCAATCCTTAAAATTATGCTTTTGCTATTTCGAACAGACTTTGTTGAACAATCTTCTGTAATAATTTTCAATTATTTGCAATAACTTTTTTGTTTCTTGGCTACTTGTGCTTATTTTGGCACTAGTTCTGTAATTAACTTCTTTTTCTGGCGTTCAGCCATTCATTGCTTTGGGTTTCTTGCTTTTTGCTTTTGTTTCAAGCTTAGCTTAAGGCCCCTTACCCCCCTGAAGAACATCCTATCCAGTTTTATGTCTGAGTGGTGTTCTTCCGTGCGTGAGCCTTGAAAGTCGTTCTGCGCTGATCGTCTGTCCTGCAGACTTGGAGAGTTTGTTCTTCTGGTATTTTTGCACGGATCGTCTGTACTACATTCTTTTCAAACTATCCAAGTATAAATTGTGTGACAAGTGTTGAACGTCTGTTTTACAGATTTGTAGTTAGTCTGGTCCTACTCTTTCTGAATCCGTCCTTCGGATCAGTTCGTTTTCTACTCGAGTCCGACCTGCGGATCAGTTCGTTGAGTCTGTCTTGCAGACTTATTTGAGTTTGTCCTTTGCAAACTTTTTCTAAGACCGACCTACGGTTCATTTCTTCTACTGAGTCCGACCTGCGGATCAGTTCGTTGAGTCTGTCCTGCTGGCTTATTTTAGCTTGTCCTTTGCAAACTTTTTCTGAGACCGACCTGCGGTTCAGTTCTTCTACTGAGTCCGACCTGTGGTTTAGTTCGTTGAGTCTATCCTGCAGACTTATTTTAGTTTGTCCTTTGCAAACTTTTCCTGAGGCCGACCTTTATCTCAGTTATGATCAATCAAATATAATAAAGAATGCACATGTGCAACAGAAGCATTTATTTAATATATGATGTTCGAATACATCTTATTGAGAAATCAAAATTAACAACGCGTAAATAAAATCTGGAACCTGCCCTAGACATAGAACTTCCTCAAGTTAGAGGCATTCCAGCTGCGTGGTATAGTTTTTCCATTCGCATCAGCTAGCTGATACGCCCCTTTTCCATGTACTTTGACTACCTTGTACGGGCCCTCCCAGTTCGGTTCAAGCTTCCCCTAGGGTAGTTGTTTGCTCACCACATTCTTCCTGAGCACCAGATCTCCCCTTTTAAAGTATGAGTGTTTAACTCGGGAGTTGTAATACTGAGAAATTCGTTGTTTATACATAGCCATTCTTATGAAGGCTACATTACGAGCTTCTTCCAAGTCATCCTTGGAGTGCCTGAGCTCAACTAACTGCTGATCTTCCGAGTTCGTGGAGATGATAGGACGATCTCGGCCGGGATCACTGATTCACAACCATACGCTAGGCTGAAGGGGGTCTCTCCAGTGGCCGAGTTGGGTGTTGTTCTGTACACCCATAATATGTTAGGCAAGTGCTCGGTCCAACTTTTTTTTTCTTCCTCCAGACGTTTTTTCAGCCCTGTTTTGATCTGCATGTTGGTCTGTTCGACTTGGCCATTATCTTGGGGATAACCGACTGAAGTGAAGTGCTGAGTGATGTGTAAATCATTGCACCATTCTCTGGCGACTCTATCCTCAAACTGAGTCCCATTGTATGAAACCAAAGTTTTTGGTATTCCATACCTGCACACTATGTTCTTCCACATGAATTTCTGTATCTGCTTCCCTGTTATTGTAGCCAGCGGTTCAGCCTCAACCCACTTGGTGAAAAAATCTATTGCTACGATCAGGAATCGGATATTGGGGTGGACGCTATCTCTAAGATACAACACAATGGGATCCTCTTGGGAGTGGCCTCACTAGATCTCTCCCCCCACGGCACTTTCTTCGGTCAAATGGCCGGGGGATACCTTGGGATCATGTCTTGGGATGGTACGATGTGACAAAGGAATCGTGTTATCATGCACTTAGGCATGATCGAAGCACTTTTCTACCAATTCCTTGGCATCTTTAACATTGTTGGCCAATAATAACCCCCGACAAAACCGGGAGTGTGCAATAAACGCATTTCCTTGCTAAGGTCCTTGCTCCGGGGTGGTTTCCACAAATTCCCAAGTGCATTTCTCTGAGAAGGTAGTTCCCTTCTTCACTTGTTACCCATCTGAGCCAGGGAGCAATATACGATCTGTGATAAAGTACTTCTTCGAACAACGAGTATCTAGTCGCTAAGAGTTTCATTTTCAAAACATGCTAAAACGGTAAATAAGAGCCATGAATCTTGTCCAAAAAGTACAAAATAGAGAAGTAATTAAAAGGGCTTAGTGTTTGGGACGTTATCTCTAAGATACAACACAATGGGATCCATCCACGTTTTGGATTGTCAAGAAAATGTCGATCGGTCCAAACGCGCGTTTAAAGGGGTGGACGCGCGTTTGGGATCTTCAAACGTGCGTTTCAACCCCCGTTTCCCCGCTTCATAGCTTCTCTCCTTCAATAGCTCCACCAGCACTTTCTTCTCCGACAGAAAGTTTGAGGCCAATTTTGACAAGGTATCTGCCCTTCTATTCTCAGTTCGAGGTATTTGGTCAACCTGGACTTGCCGAAACATTTCCAAGAGAATTCTAGTTGTTGCTAAGTACTTCTTCATAGGTTCCTCTTTAGCCTCGTACCCCACGTTTATATGATTGACCACGTGTTGTGAATCGTTATACACATGCTGGTGGTCTGCCCCGAGCTTGTTTGCCAATTTAAGTCCTGTGATTAAAGCTTCGTATTCAGCTTCATTATTCGTAGCTTTGAAATCAAACCTTAGTGCATAGGGAAACTCCTCCCTTTTGGACTGACGAGTAAGAGACCCGTCCCTGCTTCATCCTTACTTGATGCACCATCAACGTACAAGTTCCATTGATGTAATTCTGGTTTCTGCTGATCGTCTTCTAGGCGAACATATATTCCTTCAGCCAAGAAATCTGCTAAGGCTTGCGCTTTTATGGCAGTTCGAGGTCGAAAATCAATGTCGTATTCTGCCAGTTCAACAACCCATTTTGCTAACCTCCATGAAGTTTCTGGTCGTCCTAATATTTTCCGTAGTGGTTGATCGGTGATCACGGTAATGGGATGGGCCTGGAAGTAAGGTCTCAACTTCCTTGAGGCATGCACTAAAGCCAATGCTAATTTTTCCGCATTTGAATATCTGACCTCTGGTCCGTGGAGCGCTTTACTTACAAAGAAAACTGGTATCTGTTGCCCACTTTGTTCTTTAACCAACACTGCGCTCAGCGCTTCCTCACACACAGCCAAGTAGACGAACAACAGTTCTCCTACCTGAGGAGCTGTCAAGGTGGACAGCTCGGCTAAGTACACCTTCAGTTCGTCGAGTGCCCTCTGACTCTGATCATCCCAATGAAACGGACTGGCCCTTCTCAAAATTTTGAAGAAGGGAAATGCACGCTGTGCTGATCTTGATAAGAATCTGTTCAAGGCCGTTATTCATCCATTTAGGCGCTGCACCTCTTTTATATTTTTTGGTGGAGACATGGTCTTTAGCGCATCGATTTTATCGGGGTTTGCTCGGATTCCATCTCTGGATATCATGTATCCTAGGAACTTCCCTGATCTGACCCCAAATGTACACTTCTTTGGGTTGAGCTTCATCTGAGTTTCCCTTAGAACTTCAAAGACTTCTCTAACATCGTTCAAGTATTGGTCAAGAGACCTGCTCTTGATCAGGAGGTCGTCTACGTACACCTCCATACATCTCCCTATCTGATCGGTAAAAATTATGTTGACTGCCCTCTGATATGTTGCTCTCACATTCTTTAGTCCAAAAGGCAAAGTGACGTAGCAGTATGTCCTAAATTCTGTCACAAAGACGGTTTTTTCTGCGTCATTTGGATCCATCACGATCTGGTGGTAGCCCCTGTACGCGTCTAAGAATGAGAACACTTCGTATCCCACTGTTGAGTCCACCATCCGATCAATCTTGGGTAAGGCATAACAATCCTTTGGACATGCCTTGTTAAGATCCGTGAAATCCAGACACATCCTCCAACTCCCATCTGGTTTCTTGACTAGTACAGGATTCGCTAACCATTCAGGATAAATTACCTCTTTAATTATGTTGGCCTGTAACAGCTTGGTCACTTCCTGCTTAATTGCTTCAATTTGTTCAGGGGCAAAGTGACTTTTCTTTTGCCGAACATGCTTCTTGTTCGGGTGGGTCTGTGTTTAATCTATGAACTGCCAGGTCGGGAGACAGTCCTGGCATATCTTCTGCTCTCCACGCGAACACATCTCTGAATTCTCTCAAGATGTTCATCAAAGATTCTCTGTATAGAGGGGGAATCCAAGTCCCAACGCTAATTGTTGAGTCTTCATGTTCGTCCCATAGACGAACAACTTGTGTCTGATCTTCAGATGACCAGTTCTCTTCATCTTCGGGTTGCAGTTCTTCAACACTGACCTGCTGGACCATCATTTTCTCATTTATCGTCATGGTGTAACAGCTCCTGGCCGTTTCCACATCTCCTCTGATCTCTATCGAACCCTAACCCATTGGAATTTTCATGCTGACATGAGCTGGTGAGATCACAGCACGGAGATCGATAAGGACTGGTTTTCCCATAATCACGTTGTAGGCCGATGGCGACTTTACCACCACGTAATCTACTAGTAGGGTCCTGCCCCTGGTTCATTCTCCAAAAGTAGTGAGGAGTTTGATCACCCCCAGCGGGTGAACGGGAGGTCCGGTGAAGCCGAACAGAGGAGCTGAAACAGGAGTCAGGTCGGCCTTCTTCAATTTCATCGCTCTGAAGACGTTGTAGTAGAGGACGTTCACAGCACTGCCTGTGTCCACGCATATCCACTTTGTTCGATTTTTTGCTAATTGCCGCTTCTATTACTAATCCTTCGTTGTTAACCACCAAGGGTAGCGAATCTCTTGGACCATACACTACTTCTCCTGACATTCCATACACTACTTCTCCTGACATTCTCTACCTTTTGTTCGTGGAAGTAGGGGCAGTAGACCTGCTACTGTTCACCTCTTCAGATATTCTTGAGCTGTTCGGACCCCCCGAGATCGTATTGATCGTATTCACAAGGCAGTTATCTGGTTGTCCCTCATGATCTCGGGAGCGGTTCCTTCTCCTCTGATACACTTCTCGTTGTTCTCTATCGCTGTTACTTTGGCGCTTAAATTCACGCCGTCCTCATGGTTCGGCCTGTTGAGATGGATCTACGACCTCATCAAGTTTTCCTGCATCAATATCTCGGATTAAATCTTTGCACTGTTCTGAGTCATGCCCAACATCTTGATGATACTTGCAATACTTGTTGGGGTTTCTACTTTCTCTAGGTCCCCTCATTGGGGGTGGAGTCCTAGCTATTCCTTTTCTTTGCATGATCGCAAGGACTTGTTCGCGAGGCCTATTCAGCGGAATGAAGTCTATGTCCTGCAGAGCTCTCTTCTTCCCTAGCCGATCAGAGATGGGCGCAGTAACCCGATCCCAAACTGACTTTCTTTTCTTATCCGATCTATCTTCAGGCTTACTCATCTTGTTTTCACCTTTTTCCATCTCTTTTGTGTCTATTTGCTTCTTCCCCTGGCAATGTTTGTACGCAACATCCAGACATTCCTCCATCGTGTGAGGGAGCTTACTATTAAGCTTTGCATGTAGCCGTCCCTCTCGCAGACCTGCTACGAAAGAGGCGATTAGCAATCGATCGTCTGCGTTCTGCATCTGTGCGGATCTTCATTAAAACGCTTTATGAAGTGTAGTACTGACTCATCATGCTTTTGTTTCAACGTTAACAAATGGGTTTGATTTCTTTGGAACGGATGAGCTGCAATAAAGGCATGGACGAACTTCCGTGTTAAGGTCCCAAAGTCGGAGATCGACCTGGGAGGAATCTTGTTGAACCATTCCCTGGCCCTCCCTGCTAGGAGTGCGGGGAAAGCTTTACACTTCATCTCGCCTGAGGCGTTGTATAGGTTCATATGTGAGATGTACTGATGCATATGGTCATAAGGGTCTTTGGATCCGTCATACGCATTGATCTTAGGAATTTTGAATCCCGCTGGTCGGGGATAGTTATCGATGTGCGTTGTGAATGGAGACGCACAGAGCAGCTCGTCTGATCGTCTTTCGAGCAGGGTGTCTAATTCGGCCCAGTCCGTGTCGTTAGGTCGATGTGTATTCTCATACTCCGTGGGGGCACTTGACTCCACGATCTCAGGTTTCTTAGGTGCCTGTTAATGTGGGTTAGTCTCGGGAATCTTTGAGGGATCCCTTCCCTTGAGTGTCTCATCTAAGATTGCTTTTATAGTGGTATTGTCCAAATTCTTCAAGGCTTCAACCAACGCCTGGTTGGCTGGGTCCTGAAGGACCGGATCGGGCTGCTCCTCCATGACAATCGCTTTTTTCTGGACGTCTCCTTGGGTAGTTGACGCCGTCGCACCTTGCTGAGTTGGATCTGTAGTCTTCTTGCCAGTATTCTTTGGTGGTGCCATGGCTGTTTGCAGGGGTTCTAGTTGTTTCGATCGATTATCAGTAGAAGGCCCTCCTTCTAGCGTCAATTGACGATGCTGGAAACCGTCTGTTAATCAATACGAGTCAATCTCCTATGTGATAACAATCCGAAACCCTAGTTTTTACCAAAGAGGGACGACGTATTTGTTTGTTTTAACTGAGCTCTCAAGTTATTTCTGAGAGTTGCCTACGTATCCAATTGTTGAATTGGAATCAAGTCATACGTAGTTCCTTAGGGTTGCTTATATAGGTGGCCTCTCGCCCCTATTACTTGTTGAGTAAGTATTATAATTAATTATTATTCCCTAAGGATATATACGTATTAATCTCTATTATTTAGAGATAATTATTGACACATTAAATGCCACGATTGGAGTCATCATGACTTAGGATTCCTTCCTTATTTACCTCTGATTACCCCTTACGTGGAATAACAGCCGGGTTGTACGGAGCGTCATGTGTTCAGCCCCCGAAACTACCATGGCCGAACTGGGCAATTCCTCTTCGCCAGACCTTGGCCGACCTGCGGTGGCTGGAGGAGGAATTTGTACAGATCACCGACCTGGGGATGACGATCTGCCCTCTGTTCGGCTTATGGGGCCCCTGACCCTTACATCCCTAAGGTTAAGGCCTAATCATTAATTAAGTCCCCCAAGGGTGACACACGGCATAACTCGGGTCGGGTATCATCAATATTTATTTTTTTAAATCTTTTTTTGTCCTAATAGAGTTCGAACACTCGTTTCCATACCCGGGGAAAGGCCGTGGAGTACACCCAACCTAAAAAGCAACCGAACCTAACCAATATTTTCCAAACCAAAATTACTCCCTTTACTGTTTTTCCTCCGTCATTCCCAGTCCCACATCAAACAAATAAATAAATAATAAAACTCCAGTGCCCAGACTATTATTGCGTATGGGATTGAAGATTTTTTGAAGGCTTAACACATAAGTAATGAGATTGCTAGTTTTTATCTTAAAACATAGAATTCTAGAATTTTAGTTTCAGGATGTTCCCCCAATTTAACCCTAAATCGCATTTTTGAAATAAATTTTGTGGGTTTTGCCTCGAAATTGAATTAGCAGATAGCTAAAATGAGAGCATTGAAATAGATTTCTAGGAATTGTTGGCATCCCTTTGTGTTTAAGAGTTGTTCATTCTGTGTGGGGAATATCTGTGACAATGTGTTTTTGTTTTTAGAATTTTTTTGTTTTTATTTTTATTTTGTTAATTTATAAGTAATCCGTAAGAAAAGAGAATAAGAAGAGGGATATTTTATTGATACTGAAATTATGTATTACAACTGTGAAATCTCTCCTACTTAAATACACAGAAAATGATAGAGTCCTTTCCCAAGTAAGCTCCTTAATCATAGGAGCCGCCATTGTAACCCTAGGATTTCTCTAAATCCTAGTAGAATATCAGACTTAATATTATAAGCATAATATTACCCTTTTGCCCTTTTATTATTAAACAGAATATAAATTACACAATATTCAACACCCCCCTCAAGTTGAGCATGGATATTCAACATGCCCAACTTGCTTACAAACTGATCAAATCCCAGCTTCACTAGAGGCTTGGTCAACCCATCAGCCACCTGTTGGGTAGAAGGTAAGAAAGGGATGCAAATTATCCCATTGCCAAGCTTTTCCCTGATGAAGTGTCTGTCTATCTCAATGTGTTTGGTCCGGTCATGTTGTACTGGATCATTAGCAATGTCAATAGCAGCCTTATTGTCACAGAACAGCTTCATAGGAAGGCTAGGTTGAATCTCAAGATCTTCAAGGACCCTCTTGATCCACAATTCTTCACATACCCCCTGAGCAATAGCTCTAAACTCTGCCTCTGCTGTGCTCCTGGCCACCACTCCTTGCTTCTTGCTCCTCTAAATGACCAAATTACCCCAAACATAGCTACAATATCCAGATGTTGACCTCCTCTCTTTGGAGCATACCCAGTCAGAATCAGTGTATACCTCTATTGTCCTAGAAGTGCACTTCCTAAACCATAGACCTTCTCTCAAAGTACCCTTCAAATACCTCAGGATCCTCATCACAGCTTCAAGATGGTGCTCACAAGGGTCATGCATGAATTGGCTCACCACTCCTACTGCAAAGGAGATGTCGGGCCTTGTATGGGCTAGATATATTAGTTTGCCCACCAACCTCTGATACCTGCCTTTATCAACTGGCACACCTTCAAATTTTTCCCAGAATTTCAGGTCTGACTCCATAGGAGTTGCAGCTGGCTTACATTCTGACATGCCAGTCTCTTCCAGTAGATCCAGTACATATTTTCTCTGAGATACCACCAGGCCCTTATTTGACCTTGCAAATTCCATACCCAAAAAGTATCTCAAACTCCCTAGCTCTTTGATCTCAAACTCCTTGGCCAATCTGTTCTTGATCTGGGTTATTCCTACTTGATCATCACCGGTTAGGATGATGTCATCCACATAGACAACCAGAACTGTCAATTTTCCATCCCAAGACTTTGCTTGAGTCCATAGAATGCCCTTGCTAGGACCCTTCATTTTTTAGGAACGTCATAAACCTCTCAAACCACTCCCTAGGACTTTGCTTGAGTCCATAGAGTGATTTCTTCAATTTACACACCCTGTTACCCGAACTACCTGCAAAACTTGGGGGAATATCCATGTAAACCTCCTCTTTTAGGTTGCCAAGGAGAAATGCATTCTTCACATCCAGTTGCTCCAAAGGCCAGTCCCTGTTCACAGCCACAGACAACAAAATTCTCACAGTGTTTAGCTTTGCCACATGAGAGAAGGTCTCAGAGTAATCTAACCTATATGTTTGGGTATATCCCTTAGCTACAAGCCTGGCCTTATATCTTTGCAGTGTTCCATCAGAATTATACTTCACAGTAAACACCCACATGCACCCAACTGGGACTTTTCCTTCTGGTAGACTAACAACATCCCAAGTGTCATTTTTCTCAAGGGCCTTCATCTCTTCATGGACAGCTGCCCTCCACCCAGGTTCAGTTAGGGCTTCTTGAATATTTTTTGGGATCTTTATACTGGATAGAGTGGATATGAAGGCCTGATACTGGGGTGATAGTTTGTCATATGACACATATTTGGTGATGGGATATAAAAGATGTTTGGTACATTCTCTGGCTAGTTTTCTGAGAGTAATAGGGACTTGTAGAGTAGGGTCATTTGGATCTATTTTATCAAATGTGGTATGAGAATCAGATTTTTCAGAGATCGAAGTTTCAGAGTTTTCAAGAGGATTACCTGTTTCTGAGTCACTTTCATTATCTTCACCTGAGGCAGGATCCTGGCCAGTGTTGTTTTGGAGTACATTATCCTTGAGAGAAGTTTCCCTTCTGGAATAAGTTTTCCCTGGGAATTTCAGTATTCTAGTCATAGGACTAATCTCTAAACTACCTCCCTGATTATCTCTTGTAGGAGATGGCAATTTAGTGATATTGTCAATGTTTTCCTTACTATGATGCACAAGTTCTTTAGGGTCAAGCACACTAGATCGTGGTACCTCTGTGTCAAGTAAAAAATGCAGGGGAGACCGGGACTCATGTTCATTGGAATACCCCCGTGAATATGAGTCTCATAAAACATCTTGTCTTCAAAGAAGGTCACATCACTAGAGATATACATTTCTTGGTTCAAGGTATCAAAGCACTTGTATCCTTTTTGAGTTGAGGAGTACCATGGGAATATGCATTTTCTAGATTTTGGGTCTAATTTCCCTGCATTATGTAAGTGTATAAAGGTTGTATAACCAAAAACTCTAAGGGGTAGGTCCTGAATCAGTCTAGATGTGGGATAAAAAAATTTAGTTGACTCAAATGACTATGGAAGTTTAAGACTCTAGAGGGCAGTCTATTTATGAGGTAGACAGCTGTTAGAACAGCTCCTCCCCAAAGATATTTAGGGCATCTAGAAGTGATCATCAATGATCTTACAACTTCCATGATATGTTTGTTCTTCCTCTCAGCCACCCCATTTTGTTGGGGTGTGTCTGGGCATGAACTTTGATGGACTATACCTGTTTCTTGGAAAAAGGTCCCAAGATGCAGATAAAATATTCAGTGCCATTATCACTTCTAAAAATCTCCACTTTTGAGTGAAGTTGAGTGAAAATCATGTTATAAAAATCTTTAAAAGTTTGTTTGGCATCACTTTTGTGCTTTAGGAGGTACACCCAAGTTAACCTAGTATGGTCATCAATAAAGGATATAAACAATCTTTTTTCAGATAGTGTGCTTACCCATGTAGGCCCCCAAATATCACTATGAATCATAGTGAAAGGTTTTGTTGGCTTGTAAGGTTGGGCAGGGAAAGTAGATCTACTGTGTTTGGCTAACTCACATATCTCACATTGAAAAACTTCAAACTTCTTATTTAAAAATAGTTCCGGCATAAGCCTTTTCAAATACAAAAAACTAGGGTGCCCTAATCGTAGGTGCCACCTTAGAACATTATTCTTATCATAATAAGTAGACTGAAAACAGCTATTCCTAGGAAAGTCTTTGTTCTGGAAGTCTTCCTTCTCCTCAAGCAGATATAGTCCTCCTTTCAACTTAGCACTGCCAATCTCCTTCCCCGTGTGAGTATTCTGAAGAACACACCCATCCACAGAGAACACAACATTATACTGAGAATCAGTTTTAAGTTTGCTGATAGATAAAAGGTTACAGGATAAACTAGGGACATGTAGTACACTTTTGAGGACACAATTTTGGGAAACTACGATTGTTCCTGTTCCAGCTATAGTAGAGAATGAGCCATCAGCTATTTTTACATTTTGATTCCCAGCACATGGAATGTAGAAGGAAAAAAGGTGGGAAAAACTAGACATGTGATATGTTGCCCCCGAGTCAATGACCCAAGAGGCAGGTTGATGGATTCCCAAAAAAGAGAGGGATGGATGATTACAAGTTTCCACTAGTGAGCATGAGGACTCACTTGTGGGTGGTGTTGATTTGGCTGTTTGGGCAAGGACAAGCTTGTTGATCTGTTCTATCTGTTCCTGAGTGAGTGAAAGCCCCCCGGCGAGTTCGACCTTGATCGATGACACCGATTTGCTTGTCTTTCGTCGAATTCCCACCAACACTTCTTGGCTTCCAATTTGCGGGTTTTCCATGAATGCCCCAACAAGTTTCTCTCGGTGTGCCCCGTTTCTTGCAATGGTCACACCGAGTCTTTGTTTTCCGGTCTTCCTATCAACCTCTCTTTTGCGGCCACAAGAGTGAATTTTCAGCAATAGGAGCAGCACCAGTCCCTGTTTTCATCACTTTCCTTCTTAGTTCCTCCCTTCTGACTTAAGAGAAGACTTCCCTAAGAGTAGGCAAAGGATTCTTCCCTAGAATCCTTCCCCTCACTTCATCCAACTCTTGATTCAATCACCCGGACGGTCCCACGAGAATATATAAACTGGTGTTATTTTCTTCATTTTTAAGACCGAACGGAATTTGACCCCATCACCCGGACGGCCTCCCACGAGATGTTGTAGGACATGTCCAACTCCTGCCATAGACCAACCATGGTGTTGTAATATGAAGTAACATCCTGATTTTCTTGTTTGTAAGACCAGAACTTGGTTTCAAGATCTGAGATGTGTTCTCCAAATCAGAATACATCTCCTCCACAGCTTTCCACATGTCTTTGGCTGTAGGTAGGAACATGTGAGGCTTGGCGATTGCGGCCTCCATTGAGTTTATAAGCCAGGCCCTTACCATGGAGTTCTCAGATCTCCATGTTGCAAATCTAGGGTCACATTCGGCTGGCTTAACAGTTTCTCCGGTGATGTACCCAAGCTTTCCCCTTCCATCATTGACCAATTTGACTGTTTGAGACCATTCTAAATAATTCTTTCCGTTCAGCCTTTGTAGGGTGAGTATGGCTGAGGAAGAATTAGAATTGGAATCTCCTCCGGTGTGCTGATCAGCGGTTGTAATGGCTGATCTAGTCGTTGTGGTGGAAGAGGTGCTCGATGTGGCAGTGTTTAGAGCTGCCCGGTAATTCATGATTGCTCAAGGATCATGCAACCATGTTCTGATACCATGTAAGAAAAGAGAATAAGAAGAGGGATATTTTATTGATACTGAAATTATGTATTACAACTGTGAAACTAAAATACACCGAAAATGATAGAACCCTTTTCCCAAGTAAACTCCTTAATCATAGGAGCCGCCATCCTAACCCTAGGATTTCTCTAAACCCTAGTAGAATATCAGACTTAATATTATAAGCATAATATTACCTTTTTGCCCTTTTATTATTAAACAGAATATAAATTACACAATATTCAACATAATCCATTTTGGCAATGACAAAGTAGATAGAATTTCTGATTTTTTTTTATAGGATTTTGAGTGTCATATCTTCTTGGTTCTAGCAAGTTTGAAGTGTTTTTTAGGTTGATCAACAAAATGCTGGATTTTTTTTTATTCAGGATTCAATTCTGTATATCTGAAACGCCAGCCAGCAGAGAGTGAAAGAAGATGGCGGAGACAAAGCTTTTCAAGACGAGGCTGTGCAATTTATATCAGAGAGGCGGTTGTCATCGTCAGCACTGCACCTTCGCTCACGGAGAAGCAGAGCTTCGCCGCTTCCGTCATGGTATGTATATTTCCAATTTGCCTATGAGTATATATTGCGGGAAATGTTTCTGAAAATACTTTGTTTTGAGTTGTGGCTGTAGTGCATTTTATTACTCTAGCTAAAACTGAAACTGTGAATTCTAATTATGTGTTATGTTTTATAATGAAGTATGGGGAGTTTTTGTAAACCGAAATCTCATGTTTCAAGTCATCATAGAGGTAAAATTTATAGAGAAACAATTGAAGATATTGAAGGTTGGAGGTCTAGAAAAAAGCAATGTTTGAGGGAAATTATTGTTCATAAGAAAACGGCCAAGTGGATCCTTTTAGATGTTGGTTAACCAATTTTGGATATGTGAAATGCATTATTTAATGAAAATGCAGAAAAATCATCCTGCAGGCTGCACCTGCTTTTACTTTTGAGCAATTGGTACCCTAGATAGGCAAATGTTAGGTTGAGGATGAGATTGTTGCCTTATCTTAAAATATTTGAGGATGATTGTAAGATGTGGTGTTGCTTTTGCTCTTCTAACCCTGAATGGTACATGCATTTTGATATGTTTCTATCGTAAATGTGATGCTTTTATTGTTTCCAGTGTAACTGCATGTGTAACGTAGACTTTAATGAATTTGTTTACTTGCTAAATGTTATCACCTTTCTCATTGAACTTCATCCTCAGAAGATGGATGTACAGGCTGTATAGAATACTAACTGACAGATTAAACATTTCTTATTTATTATTTTAATTTTTCCCCTACATGCAGGAGATAGTCCACGATTTATTAGAAGAGACGGGTAAGTCCTTCACCCTGCAATTGTCTTGACAGTTTTTCTTCCAAAACCATGAATCCACTGATAAATAGTATGCTATGGAAATGTTTCAGTGACAGGAAGCATAGAAAGAGACAGTATGATGATGGCCATAGTGACGGAAGTTCGAGGGCGACGAGAGGAAGACACCGCATCTCCCGATTCTCAAAAAGAGTTTCTTGATGAACAGGTACTAGCTAGTAACTTAATATAATTTTAAATTCCCTCCATAAATGGAAAATGATCCTCGCTTTTTTGGTGGTGAGATTAATGTAGCTCGATTTGGCTCACTCGTTTTGTCAGTAAAGTGATTTAAACTCTACATCTGGTGGAACCAATCTGAAGACTCAGCTGGGTGATGGTCAGCTGAGAAGTGTATTCAATTTTGTGCATCAGTAGGGTGGAGTCTACTGAGCTTCAGCAGGGTAGCTTCAGCAGGGTAACTATCAACAGGGTGATAGTCTGCGAGTACTTGAATACAGCAGGGTCCCACATCTGCTAATTCTGTTATGTGACAGCTATACAGTGTCATTAAAAGGAGGACACGTGTAGGGGTATTTATGGTGCATCAGATAAAGATTCCTGGCGGCTAGGGTTTAGGGATTTGTGCCTATAAATACAATTGTTGTCTCATTATCCGAGTGTGTTGAAATCTGTAAAATTCAGTGCATAATAAAATATCTCTTTTCTGCCCGTGGTTTTTTACCTCTCCCACCGAGGGGTTTTCCACGTTAAATACGTGTTCTTCTTGTTTCGTTATCTCCTTTGATTGTTTATGTTTGATTGCTTCGTTTTCGTTTCTTGCATCCGAAGTTATCTCCATCCGTTTTATAACAAGTGGTATCGAGAGAGAGGTTCGGAGAAAACAATCCGTACGATCAACTTCATCTTCACCAAGGCCTTCAAAGCAAGGTGCTAGGATCCGTGATAAAGTTGTAATCTTTAGCAAGGAAAGATGTCGCGGTAAACGTAAAAATCGATAAATTTACGGAAGGAACAGTTTTGGTCCGTGGCAAATCAAGATGCGTGCACCGTTGAAACAAGCAGGTTTGTGGAATCCTTTATCCGACAAACCAAATACAAGTGCAGCAGATTATGCCGTCTACGGAAGAGAAAGCACATTCAACCATCATGTTGTGCTTATCCGATGA
Organism: Gentiana straminea; assembly: GCA_036785695.1. Lineage (NCBI taxonomy): Eukaryota > Viridiplantae > Streptophyta > Magnoliopsida > Gentianales > Gentianaceae > Gentiana > Gentiana straminea. Next base: position 3,958,110 of record JAVUPR010000135.1, read on the forward strand.
TGTTATCACCGAGGTTCGAGGAAGACACCGCGACCAAGTTGTGGAAGAAGCTTGAAAGCCCGTATATGACCAAGTCACCGACCAACAAGTTGTTGTTGAAACGAGAGGTTGTTCGGTTTGAAGATGCATGAAGGAAGTCCACCGAGGGAACATCGGACCGGTGAACACAATATTGCTTGATTTAAGAAATATTGATGTTAAAATTGAAGATGAAGATGCAGCCCTAATCCCGTTGGTGTCACTACCGGCATCATATGAAAACTTTGTGCGTCTTTCATAGTTGGAAAGGATACAAGTAGCTTTGGAGGATGTAAGGTCCGCCTTACATGCCAGGGAGCTTAGACATAAATTTCGCCGGAACGGACGACAATAAAGCCTTTGGGCTAGTAGCTAGCAAACAATAGTGGAAAAGGATATGGACGAGAAGAAGAAAAAGAAGTCGGTGTCCAAAGGTCCTAAGTCTACCGATGTCCGTAATTATCGTAAGGAGCGGGGACATTGGAAGTCCAATTGTCCAAGGAAGAAGAAACGAAGGGAAGGCAATTCGCACGGCGGCTTTGGCTACCGAGCAATCGATGAGGATCCGGTTCTAGTTGCGGGGGATTCTACACACCATAATGATGTGTGGATACTTGAATACGGAGCATCCTACCATATTTGTCCAAACGGGGAGTGGTTTTCTACTTATGAGCGAGATAGATGGTGGTCAAATCTATATGGCCAACAGCAAGGTTTGCAAAGTTGTGGGAATTGGCTCAGTAAAGTTAAGGACATAGGATGGTAAATTTTGTACACTGAAAGATGTAAGACATGTTCCACAGATGACCAAGAATTTGGTATCTCTCAGTCTACTGGACAGCAAGGGGTTCAATTTCAAGGGTGAAGGTGGACAGCTGAATGTCTTCAAAGATTCAGTTGTAGTCCTCAAAGGCATCAAGAGGGAACCTTGTATATATTACAAGGATCTATCGTATCCGGCACCGCTTCTTCTTGTTGCATCCTCGGCAGTTCACCGATCTCGCGGACTCGGTGTGGCACATGAGACTAGGTCACATGGGTGAAAGGGGTATGCAGATTCTTTCTTCAGCAGGTTTTCTTGAGGGATATAAGGTCAAGAATCTGGACTTTTGTGAACATTGTGTGTTTGGGAAGTTGCATAGAAGTAAATTCTCAGCAGGGTTGCACAATACAAAGGCAACACTTGATTATATCCATTCGACTGGCCGGGGTCCATCAAAAGTTGAGTCATTGGGTGGTCACAGATATTTTGTGTCATTCATAGATGACTATTCAAGGATGACTTGGGTGGTGATGATGAAGAACAAAAGTGATGCATTCAAGTAACTTCAAGCAAGTGGAAGGCCCTAGTGGAGAATCGTTAGGCAAGAAAATCAAGAAGCTCCGTACGGATAATGGTCCGGAATTCGCTTTGGACGGATTTTGATTCATTTTGTGCAGCGAGGGTATTGCCCGACATCATACCGTAAGGAATACACCTCAGCCAGAATGGTGTAGCTGAAAGGATGAATCAAACTCTACTGGAGAGGGCAAGATGTATGCTTTCTCAAGCTGGTTTATCAAGGAGATTTTGGGCAGAGGCTGTAAAAACAGCTTGCTACTTAATCAACAGGAGTCCTCACACAGGGATCAATCTCAAGACACCATTTGAGATGTGGTCAGGCAAGCCTGCTGACTACTCAGTTCTAAGGGTTTTTGGGAGTACAGCTTACTATCATGTTAGTGAAGGGAAGTTGGAGCCAAGAGCCAAGAAGGGAGTGTTTGTGGGGTATGGTGATGGAGTGAAAGGATATAGGATTTGGTCATCAGCAGAGTCCAGAGTAATCCTCAGCAGGGACGTTGTGTTTGATGAAAATTCTATGTTAAACTCATCAGTGGGGAGGTCTACTGAGTCTGAAACCGATCCGAATCCGATAGTGTTGAGAAACAAATGGAGCTTCAGGTGGAGTCTACTGATATGCAACAATCAGTGGATCCAAATCAACACTATACTGATCTGGATAATGAACCGAATCCGATCCAAGCCGATCCGTCGAGACCTCGGCGGGCGTCATACAAACATTGATCGGCAGAGTCTAGGCGCCGGCGAGCCTAGAAGATCTAATGTTGGGATACCTCCAAGGAGATATGGGTATGATGATTTGGTGGATATGCACTCCAAGTTGCCTTTGAAGAAGTAGAGGTTGCCGAACCTACTACTTACGGGGAAGCGATGACATGTACGAAGCATCCCGGTGGCATGCCGCCATGGGAGATGAAATGGAGTCATTATTGAAGAATCGGACTTGGGAATTGGTCAAATGACCCCTACCGACAAGGGAGTTGTGACTTGTAAATGGATTTTCAAGAAAAAGGAAGGAATAACAAAGGCGAAGGGGTCGGGTATAAGGCACGTTTGGTTGCAAGAGGATTCAGTCAAAAGGAAGGGGTTGACTTTGATGAAATATTTTCACCAGTGGTCAGACACACTTCAATTAGGGTGTTACTAGCAATGGTGGCACAGCAGGATCTGGAACTTGAGCAATTGGATGTGAAAACTGCTTTTCTACATGGTGAGGTGGATAAGGAGATATACATGACACGGCTTTCGAGGGTTTTCAAGTTCCTGGAAAGGAAAATTATGTTTGCAAGTTGAAGAAATCATTGTATGGTTTGAAGCAAGCTCCAAGGCGGTGGTATAAAAGGTTTGACGAGTTTAAGCTTCGGCGGGGTTACAACGAAGTCCTTATGATCGTTGTGTTTACTTCGATCTGCCGAAAGATGGATCATATATCTATCTTGTTCGTATGTGGATGACATGCGTCGATAGGCATGCAAGGAAGTCCGATGTTCAAAATCGAAGAACCTTCTTAGTGCTTGAATTTGAAATGAAGGATTTGGGTGCGGCCAAGAAAATCTTGGGGATGGAGATCGGAGAGATAGGAGTCGGAAGAAGTTGTTCTTGTCTCAAGCGGGGTTATGTGCGAGAAGATATTGGCCAAGTTTGGGATGTCCGTTGCAAAACCAATAGATACTCCTATGGCATCAAATGTTCATTTGTCTGTTTATGCTTCACAGTCAGCTGAAGAGAAGGAGTATATGTCAAGAGTTCCCTATGCTAGTGCAGTTGGCAGTCTGATGTATGCCATGGTTTGCACTAGGCCTGATCTGGCTCAGGCAGTCAGTGTTGTCAGCAGGTTTATGGCTCAACCTGGAAAAGAACACTGGAAAGCTGTTAAAAGGATATTCAGGTACCTGAGAGGTACAACTGATGTTGGTCTCATTTATGGAGGTGATACTGGTCTGGTCACAGGTTATTGTGGTGCTGATTATGCAGGTGATGTTGACAGTAGAAAATCAATGACTGGTTATGTATTTACATTGGGAAATGCAGTGGTCAGCTGGAAAGCTACTCTTCGAGCTACGTAGCCTTATCAACTACCGAAGCGAATATATGGCTCTTACCGAAGCGGCTAAGGAGGGTATCCGGTTGAAGGGGCTAGTCGGTGATTTGGGGTTGCATCGGGATCAGCCGAGATATATTGTGACGGTTTAAGTGCAATATGTTTGGCCAAGGATCGGTTCATCATGAAAGAACCAAGCATATTGATATCGTGTATCATTTTCGAGGAATGAGAAGAGGGTTGTAGTGAAAAAGATCGGCACCAAGGATAACCCCGTCGATATGTTCACTAAACCGATTCGACAGAGTAAGTTTCGGCTTTGTCCGGACTTACCGAATATTCAAAGCTTATAATCGTTCCGGAAACTCTGCGAGGCGGATCGGTGGAGTGGATCTTTGTGGAGATAGTCTGGTACAAGTACATCTGGCATTGACGAATGCATCTGGTACAAGTACATCTGGTTATGCAATCTGTTTGACTCTAGGGAGAGTTGAAGTCAAGGTGGAGATTTGTCAGTAAAGTGACTTAAACTCTACATCTGGTGGAACCAATCTGAAGACTCAGCTGGGTGATGGTCAGCTGAGAAGTGTATTCAATTCTGTGCATCAGTAGGGTGGAGTCTACTGAGCTTCAAAGATGGTAACTATCGCGGGGTGATAGTCCGCGAGTACTTGAATACGCGAGTCCCACATCCGCTAATTACGTTATGTGACATGACTATACGGTGTCATTAAAAGGAGGACACGTGTAGGGGTATTTATGGTGCATCGAGACAAAGATTCCCTGCGGCTAGGGTTTAGGGATTTGTGCCTATAAATACGCTTGTTGTCTCATTATCCGAGTGTGTTGAAATCTGTAAAATTCAGTGCATAATAAAATATCTCTTTTCTGCCCGTGGTTTTTTACCTCTCCCACTGAGGGGTTTTCCACGTTAAATCTGTGTTCTTCTTGTTTCTGTTATCTCCTTTGATTGTTTATGTTTGATTGCTTCTGTTTCTGTTTCTTGCATCTGAAGTTATCTCCATCCGTTTTATAACACGTTTATTGCTGTGCATGCTTTTTTCCGTCCCTTCTTAATTATCATCTCCTTTATTGAGTGTGCAGCTGAGGAAGCTCCAGTCTGAGATCAACTTGTTAGATGAACATAAACATGGACTGGAGGTTGGTTTCAACTTATTTTCCCCGTTTTTATTATAACTTTATGTACTCCGTGTCTTTTATATTTTATTTTATTTTATACTGTGCTTCTGCTGACACCTTTCAACCTTATGTTTAGAATGACCTAGATGAGAGGAAAAAGGAAGCCAGCAGTCTCACCACCAAAATTCAGGACCTTGAACTGCAACTGATCCAGGAAAAAGAGGAATCAAGGAGGTCAGTGACATACGACTTTTTCTATGTGCTTGTATAGTGGTTATGCCGTGCTTTTAATTTGACCATTGTTATTTGTGTATTGTCTAACAATCTCATTTGTTTCTAGGATCATTTCCAAAATTAACAAGTTTGTCAAGGCATATAATCGTCAATCACGTCTTGAGGATGAACTGAAAAGGTAAACATATATACTTTTGCTATGTGTTTATTCAAATTTCTGAGTGATATGTGGATTACTTAAACTTTCTGAGTGATACGTGGATTACGTAATTACGCCATTTGATTATGCGAATTGACCATTGCAGGTCACGGGCTGATTTTGAAGGGGGTGTGAGCAGCTTCAGCTTGGATTGAATTCAGCTTCAAAGTTGTGATGATTTATAGCCAATAAATAAGAAGGATTCATTTAATGATAATAAAATTTAATTTGGGGTCCAAAAATTAAGTCAAACTTGAGCCAGGCCCCACTTACCCTGCGGCAGGGCTAACCTTGCTATTGGAGAATTCTAGATGTGACACTTGTAGTTTTTCGTAAAATTTTAAGGAAAATCATATAGAGAGTATGAAATGGTAATTTAAGAGCAGTTTGCTGGCTGGCGTTTCAGAGATACAGATACAATTTCTGATTTTTTTTTTCTTTTTTTAGGATTTTGAGTTTCATATCTTGTTGGTTCTAGCAAGTTTGAAGTGTTTTTTAGGTTGATCAGAAGGCCATACTTTTTTTCCTTTTAACTTTATGGCTTTTTGTTTGTAACCCCAAGAATGAAAAATGATGATCTATAAAGGCTATAAGCAGATGGATGATCAAATGCGTCCGGTACTCGAAAATATCATCAATGTTATTCATAACGAAGCAATGAATGATTTCTTTTTAGGTAATCAGATCGTCTGCCGTAAAACAATTACCGTGATCAAAGTGGATTCAGAAAATCTTAGCCCTCTAATTTTCCATTTTGTTTTTCATCTGTTAAAAGCAAAAACTCATTTCCATCTTACGTATACAGTATTTGTTTTATATATATATATATATACATTTTAAAGGTACATTTCTAATAATCTCAGCCATCAAATTTTTTTTCATCTTTTAAAACACAATAACGTGTAAGTCTTAAACACGTCATTCGCTTAGCTTAACAAAATAGATACAATTTTTTTGCTACATCATTTTTATAATGTATGATAAAAAAAATTTAGGGAAGTGTGATATATTGATCAATCTTCGGGGAGTGTCACCATTGTATCAAAAAAGTGTCGCGCCATGTCGGATATTAACAATTTATAATAATTGATATTAATTGTGGGAAATATCACGGTGACGGTAACAATATTTATATGATGGATATCTGGCTATATACGAGTGATTTCACCGATGAGGTGCGGTGGTTTGTATGAATGTTGGTGGTCGGACTCGATACTCGATGAAGGCCAAATTGGAGTTGACAAATTGGCAAAGTCGGGTCTGCTTTATATATTATTCGATGGATTTATGATTTACAAGTTGCCCCTATTTATAGCCAGCGGACTAATGACGATTACGCTAATGACGACAAGACATAATTAGGTATGATGCGACATAATTATCGATGATTACAAATTTAACTACGCCGATCAGCAATTATAGTGGCTTCACTTGGAGCGGGTCCAACTTCAAGCCGATTGCGGAGCTTGTCTTGCTTCTGTCACGTTTAAGTCCTGATTGCCTTGATGCGCGGGCAGAGTCCGGTTTGGCTGACAACGGATAAGGAGCAGCGGGTTCGCCCCCAATGTTTTGGCGTTAAGCGGAGTTTGTCGGGTAAGGTCGCTTCTCGGCCGGCTCCGGCTTACGTATTCGCGGATAAGGGGCTCCGGGAATCTTTCCGTGTGGTTGGCTTTCACGTTCGGGTTATCCCAAGATCCGTAGGATCGCCGGCGGGTTTGGCATATCTATAATATTAAAAAAAAAAAAAAGGTGCTGAGCCTTGTTGGAGCTTCTTGTGTCGGAAATATGTCCGATATGGTACATGACTTCTAGATTGAGATATCGGTGCTTTGTAGGTTTTAGTTAAAAATAATTTATGTAGCCAAAAAAAAAATTCTGAAAAAGATCTGTGGACCCTTGATAAATATATATATATATATATATATATATATATATATATATATATATATATATATATATATATATATATATATATATATATATATATACAAGCAAGATAAAAAGATAGACAAGAAAGAGAGAGCAAAATCAAGTCAAAATCAATGCAAAGTCATTACAAAACAAGGCCAGGTCGAAAAAGACCAGCCAAAGTTAAAATAAACGTTATTACAGAGCAGAGTTTCGAATTTAACAATCAGATAAAAGGTCAAGGGTTGGCTTCAGGAGTCGATTCAGGATTGGCGGAGCTCGGATCGACAGCGGTCGGATCAGAAGCTGGGGCAGAAGTGGAAGGAGCATATTTGATTGCCAAAGACTCTCCCCGTTGAAACTCTTCGATATACTGATCGTACATCTTCTCCGAGTCGGGGTTGTAAAACATTGGTGTCTCGAGAGTTGACATATCAAAGTTAGGAATGACCGCCTTTACTTGGTCCACGGCCAGAGTGTATCCGCCCATCATCGAGGCACGCATGATCACTTCCAGGTCGTCTTCAAGGTTGCTCGACTTACGATACTCCATGATCGCATCGGTCGAAACAGTCTCGAGATGCGCGCGCGCTTGATCCAATTCGACTTGAAGCGCATCTCGGTCCTGTCGAGCTTTCGCCACGTCCTCCAGGGAAGCCTTATACCATGCCTGAACCTTCTCAAATTCATGGGTCACCTTGAGTAGCTCCCTATCCTGATCTTGTCTCTCGGCCCGCAGTCGAGTCAGCTCCTTCTCGGCAGTTATCAGATTTGCCTCAGCCGCCACCAGTTTATCTTGCAATTTCTGACACTCGGCAACCGGCTCGCTCTTCAGTGTCTCATACTGAGTCTCCGTGGTGGAAATGGCGGCGTTCTTTACAATAATCTCCCGCGCCAACCTGCCGTTCTCTCTACGCAAGTCGTCCGCCGACTCACTCGACTTGGCCAGCCGTCGAGCAGCCTCTCGACTGAGATAGTTACTCTGTAAAAAAGAACATTAAGGATCAGAAAATGGACAAGGCATACGCGTCGAGAAAAAGTAATAAGTAAAGAAAGAAACGGTAATCGACTTACGAGACGATTCGACTTTCGGACCGCCATAGCCAAAGCTTTATCCTCTAAGGCTGCACAATCCTTAAGAGACCAGTTCATGTCAACGTCAAGCTCAATGGGAGCCTCAGTCGCTTTGGCCCTCTTCGACTGACGATGCTGCTCCTTCACCAACTCAGCAGCGGTCGGCCTCTTCTTGGACCGAGGTACCTCCGTCTCGACATGCACCTCTCGTAACCGGATCCGATTCGACTAGCACCTACTCGTCCTCATCTCGCAGAGAACCGAAACGGGCTATTAAACCACTGCCAGGCGGAGGTAGCTCAGTCGACCCGGTTGGTACTGATTCGATGGCAGCAGGGGTGGGCTCAGGCTCAATGGCACCCCCCTCTCGGGAAGAAGAATGCACCCTAGCCTCAGGCACAGGGGTAGCCCGACCCCCGATAGGTGGAGCAGCCATGGCGGCCGACCCATGAATGCGTGTGGGATCGGTGACTTTTATGAACCGGCCCACTGCAAAGAATGAAGGGAAACAGTTAGTTCCAGGTCGTCTTCAGGAGTCGATTCAGGATTGGCGGAGCTCGGATCGACAGCGGTCGGATCAGAAGCTGGGGCAGAAGTGGAAGGAGCATATTTGATTGCCAAAGACTCTCCCCGTTGAAACTCTTCGATATACTGATCGTACATCTTCTCCGAGTCGGGGTTGTAAAACATTGGTGTCTCGAGAGTTGACATATCAAAGTCAGGAATGACCGCCTTTCCTTGGTCCACGGCCAGAGTGTATCCGCCCATCATCGAGGCACGCATGATCACTTCCAGGTCGTCTTCAAGGTTGCTCGACTTACGATACTCCATGATCGCATCGGTCGAAACATCTCGAGATGCGCGCGCGCTTGATCCAATTCGACTTGAAGCGCATCTCGGTCCCGTCGAGCTTTCGCCACGTCCTCCGGGGAAGCCTTATACCATGCCCGAACCTTCTCAAATTCATGGGTCACCTTGAGTAGCTCCCTATCCCGATCTTGTCTCTCGGCCCGCGGTCGAGTCGGCTCCTTCTCGGCGGTTATCGATTTGCCTCGGCCGCCACCGGTTTATCTTGCAATTTCGACACTCGGCAACCGGCTCGCTCTTCGTGTCTCATACCGAGTCTCCGTGGTGGAAATGGCGGCGTTCTTTACAATAATCTCCCGCGCCAACCTGCCGTTCTCTCTACGCAAGTCGTCCGCCGACTCACTCGACTTGGCCAGCCGTCGAGCAGCATCTCGACTGAGATAGTTACTCTGTAAAAAAGAACATTAAGGATCAGAAAATGGACAAGGCATACGCGTCGAGAAAAAGTAATAAGTAAAGAAAGAAACGGTAATCGACTTACGAGACGATTCGACTTTCGGACCGCCATAGCCAAAGCTTTATCCTCTAAGGCTGCACAATCCTTAAGAGACCAGTTCATGTCAACGTCAAGCTCAATGGGAGCCTCAGTCGCTTTGGCCCTCTTCGACTGACGATGCTGCTCCTTCACCAACTCAGCAGCAGTCGGCCTCTTCTTGGACCGAGGTACCTCCGTCTCGACATGCACCTCTGTAACCAGATCTGATTCGACTAGCACCTCCTCGTCCTCATCTCGTAGAGAACCGAAACGGGCTATTAAACCACTGCCAGGCGGAGGTAGCTCAGTCGACCCGGTTGGTACTGATTCGATGGCAGCAGGGGTGGGCTCAGGCTCAATGGCACCCCCCTCTCGGGAAGAAGAATGCACCCTAGCCTCAGGCACAGGGGTAGCCCGACCCCCGATAGGTGGAGCAGCCACGGCGGCCGACCCAGGAATGCGTGTGGGATCGGTGACTTTTATGAACCGGCCCACTGCAAAGAATGAAGGGAAACAGTTAGTTTCAATCAGCAAAATGACAAATCGTCAAATTCAACAAATAACAAGTATGTAAAAAGCAAGCAAACGTCCTACGATTCTCGTGATCTGGGACGCAAAGGCCCACATATGGCATTGGCCCAGCTTCCTCCAAGTGGGCCAGATGATACAGGAGGCTCAGGTCTCGAGTACACACCTCGAAGGTATGTCCACCCAGGAGTCGAGCCTCGTGAGGAACCGGGTCCTTCCCAAGCTTATCTTGTTTCCCGTCTCTCAACCTCCATTGCCCTATGTAGGGGTTATCCAGGCCATGACGGAGAAAGAAAAATCGAGGCTTCCACTCCCCGTGAGAAGAAGGCCCCTTAGTTATGAACTCATGTCGGTTCGCTCTCATCTGGAAGGAATACCATAACTTGTCGGGTGTAGCAGCTATCTTGTAGTAATATCGAAACAAGGGCACCGAGAAGCGACCGAGCCACTCGACATGCGATTAGGAACCCCATTAGGGTTCTGACGCCATTTGGGGCAAGTTGGGAAACGCTTATCTCATAGTGATGTAGAATGGCCAGAACGGCTGGACAGAGTGGATACCTTAATCCGCTCGCCAATTGATTCTCATAAACAGTGCAAAACCCTTCTGGGGGCTCATCCGCAAATCGGTGTAGGCCAGCCGGGAGTCGAGCTTCAAGTGGGGGAATAATACCGTACTTTGTACATATCCTATCAACCTCCTCAAAAGAAAGTATGCTGAGACACCCCTTAGCATCTTTCACGTCCATCCTAGTCACTAACTTCTTGGGTTGGTGGGGGACAGGAGGGGAATAAGCTATAGGCTCGCCGGAGTCTGACCGGAGAGGATGACCAGAGGAGACAGGCGCCGGATCTTGGCTGTGAGAAGGCGTCACACTACCCCTATCCGATTCTGTGGCGCTACTACTATTGGACATGGATAAATCAAAGAAGAAGATGAACAACACTGAGAAAAGAAAAGAATCTTACTTGGTGTTTGGAGATTGAGATGAAGGAGATAGCAAACAGGTTTTGCAGCAGCTTTTATCTTCTCTCCCTTTATATATGCTAATGAAGGATTTGCAAATGATTTGAAGAGACGTGGGTATTGGGGGTTATAACCCCTGGAAATTGCGGTAATCAAGGCAGTGACGCGTCTTTTGTGGGATTCGAAGCGTTTCGTATGCTGGATATCGCTCCACGTGGCTATAAGGCGGTTAGGGTTGTGAAAAGGCGGGCTTTCTCCCGCCCAAAGGAAAACCCAACTCAATGACAATTCAAGTGACAGACTCGACCTCGGACAACGGAAGTCGCCTCTCTCAAGTCTTGGGGGCTTATGACGATACCGGGTTTTACTCCTCCACGTGTCGTCTATCGGTTGGTCATCACATCATGAATTGGCTCCAAGGCATTTATATCGACATCCGTATTCGACACTACGACCATCGACATGTGAGCAGTGTGAGACGACAAGTCCGCAAGGACAGAGTCCACACCAGCTAAGCAGTGTAGGATGACGAGTCTGGAGTCGATCACCGCAGGTCGGAAGTATCAACTCGAGGACAGGGTCCGCACCAGCTGTCCAAGCCCATTAACAGCGATAGCTTGGGCAAGGGTTTAAGGCCCATTTAAGGGTACAGATGACAATAACATAAGCCGACTTAACCTTAGGTTTTAGGCAAGTATTGTCATTATAAATACCCCAATCCAAGAACTACGTAAGACTTGATTTCTGGAATATAACAGGATACGTAGGCAATCTAAGATACGGTCTTAGACTCAGCCGTAAACATAAAAATCCATCACCTCGTTCTTTTGTGCACTAGGGTTCTTGAGTGTTCATCTCTAGATCATATTAGGGCCCAGATTATTAAGGTGACTCAATTTGTCATCGTCAAGGGGCTTTTGGGATTTACACACATCTTAAGAAAATTAATAAATGAGTTGTTTTTTAAAATTCAAGGTGAAATATTGTATTATTTTTTGGGAGTGACCTATAATATTGCATTGTTTAATGTGAAAGTGAAAACAATGCATTTAACATTGAATTGGAATGTGAGAAGACCTTATATTATGAGACAAAGCCAAAAAGCTAAAAGACCCTATATTACGGGACGGAGGGAGTATATCTTTAGATACACTCTAAGTTCTTTCTAACCTAATAAACATCATCAAAATATACTTGTTGAAAAAATTCTGTAGTGTTTTAATTGCATATATTTTATACCAACATTCTATTACAACTGCAAATATTTTTTTGTTAAAAAAATTACTATCAATCAAATTTAATAATCATAAAGACAGCGAATCATTCATTGTGTCATATGAGTATTAATGAGTTATATTTATCGTAAGATAAAACTAATCGTACAAGCAAAAAAACACATGAATAATAATCGTACGAATTAATTTAATTGATATTTATTTTGTTCATTTAAGTATTATTCATGCTTTATTTCACGATTTTCTGACGCTATTTGCCTCTACCTCTCAAGTAGAATACAGTGGTTGAACTTGGTCAACATGTCCACTACTACCATGATGACTTCTTTTCTTTCCGGCTTTGGAAATCCTTCTATAAAATCCATGATGAGTTAGGACCATGCTTGTGTGGGATTGGTAATGGGTGGAGCAATCCTTGAGGTTTACCATCTAGACTTTTGCACTGCTGACAAATAATACACTTTTTGATAACTTCTTGAACATCCTTCTTAATTTGGGACCAATAAAATAGTCTCTTAATCTTTCTATAGCGTGCCCTGATCTCTGAATGACCTTCTATTGGACTTGACTGTAACTTCCCTATCAATTTGGATCTCAAACCTCCATGAATTCCTACATATATCCTCTATTTGTACTTAAGAATCCTCTGGTGCATAGTGTAGTGGGGATTTGAGGCTATACTAATCATCATTTCCCTAAATTTTTCCTTAAAAGGCAGGCCACCCTTGTAGCTAAATGTTACTTCTTGCATTCAGGAAGGGGATATTATGCTCACAACAAATAGTTGTCACTGAACATGACTTTGCCTGGACAATGCGTCAACCACTACATTTTCACTTCTCTTTTCATACACAATAGTGAAATCCAACCCAAGTAACTTGGTCACCCCTTTTTGTTGTAGTGTTGTAGCGATCCATGAATCCAGAATGAGCTTCGGACTTTCTTGATCAGTTTTGATAGCAAAGGGCTTGACTTGAATATATGGCTTCCATTTAGTTGATGTCAGGAGTTCATTCTCGTAGATGGACATTTCCGTCTTCTTAGAGGTGAAGGCCTTTCTTAGATAAGCCATATTTTTTCTGTTTTGCTATAAAACAACTCCTACGCCTTCATCCCATGAAAAATGGAATTCCAAAATCTGGTAAGACAAGTATTAGTGATTCGCACATGGCCTCCCCTTGTGTTTCTGGAATGCTTTTTGAGGCACATAGTGACCAAAACCCATATTACTTGAGTACGTCATTCAAGGGTTTAGCAAAAAACATCTGAAAGGACGAAATTACACTTGTCACATTTTACGATTTCAATTTCACAATCAAACAATCTTTTTTTTTTCGGAGACGAAAGAGACACACACACACCCATTTAAACGCCTCAAACAGGGTTCGAACCCTGGTCTCCCCAGTGGGTAGCCAGGGAAGAACCACTAGGGAAATGTACCAAGTACTATCAAACATATCTATTAAAAATAATTCACTAAAACTTTTAAATATCAAACGAATCCATTAAAACAAAAAACATAAGAATGACACAATCGTCCATTGAATAACAATTTGTCTTTTTTGCAATTATATTCAATCCACTAAATGACATAATCGTCCATTGGATGACAATCAGGGAAGTTATTGTGTGCACCCGCCATATGCGGGGTGCACCTATGTGGCCAGATTTCGACATTTTGTATTTAAACTGAATTCAAACTTTGTGGTCCAAATTTATTTATCTGTCAATTCGGTGTATATGGATATACCACACAAAAACTTCACTCCTTTTAAGGCATATAATCTCAAGTTTCCCTTATTAATAGGTGGGTTCTATTGGCACCTCCGGTTTTCTTATTGACACCCTTTTTTTGATTTTTTTTCTACTTCCGGCACCACATATATATTCTTGTTTTCAGTAGTTTTATGGTGGTCATGGATCACCATGTCATAGTTGTTCAACCAATGAAAATTCTTAAAATTAAAAGAAGGCAAAGTTGTAAAAAAAACATGTTACTTGTATTTTACACGGTAGGGCCCGTGTGTTATGTTGAAATTCTGTTGGTCCTGGATCACCATGTCATACTTGGACCAGGACCATACTAGAATTTGCGTCTTGTTTTTACTTTCGGCACCACACTAGGAACGTCAGTGTCACTAACGTTCCTTTTCGATATCAACGTTAGTGGACCGACGTTTCTAAGTTGTAACATTTTTATAACGTAAATGGTTCCATTGACTTTCGTTTTTAAACAGCAACGTCAGTGGTACTGCTATTGCTATTGAAAACAAATGTCAATGACACTAACACTGTGTTCATTAAAAAACTTCGTAATGTCAGAAGTAAATTTTTGTGGTGCAAAAAATAATAAGATGTCAATAGTAAAAATAAGTGTGTGGACATAACCCCTGTTAATATTACTTCCACCCCTTTCCTTCCCTTCCAACTTAAGTCACTGTCAGTTGGCAGGTCGCCGGCGCTGGCCTTGAAGTGACTTCCATATTCTCCATATCTGGCAGCCAAATCACCGTCGTGAAGCTAGCAACACCGAAGTTATCTTCTACCGTCTTGAATAAGGTAATTAGAACAGAGCTATTTTTTTTCTTTTCACCACAGCCTTCACTTGCTCCAATCTGCACCTGCAAACCACCACGGAACCACCACATCTTATCCTTCCTACAACAGTATTTCCACCTCTCGCCACCACCGCAATGATTTTTTATCCCACGCTTTTAAAAAAAAATCACTTTTTGGAAGTAGATTTATAATTTATAATGAGCAACAACACTTTACATAGTAACAACTAATAATTACTAAGAAACAATACTCAACACTGATCTTATGGTTGAAGTGAATGTATGTTTGATCTTTAAACCATTGCATGTTTTGTTTCTTGTCTTTTAAATAGGGCTAAATTACAATTTTGGTCCTCTAACTAGACACGTTTTTCGATTTTGGTCCTGGTTTTTCTCCGGCGACAATTTTAGTCCTGTAAGTGGTCTTTTTTTTTGCAAAAATAGTCCTGAACTCCGGAAAGACCACTTACAGGACTAAAATTGTTGCCGGAAAAGACCAATTTTAGTCATGTAAGTGGTCTTTCCGGCGTTCAGGACTATTTTTGCAAAAAAAAAGACCACTTACAGGACTAAAATTGTCGCCGGAGAAAAACCAGGACCAAAATCGAAAAACGTGTCTAGTTAGAGGACCAAATTTGTAATTTAGCCCTTTTAATAGAACTCGATTGTTTTGTTTTTCCCTTCTAAACTAGATCAGTGTCATGTCAACAACTCTTTTCTTATAATCTGAGGCTAAACGTAAAGGATAATGCAAGATTCTCGTCACATGTGACGTGTCTTGCCTCGATCTAAAAAGGTGCAAGTCTGAAATATGTATGGTGAAAAAAACGAGACAACAGACGGATCGTTTAGCAAGGAAGCTCCATAACTAAGGTAACTAAACTATTTCATTCGGGTAGTATTATTATATGAATTCTTGGCAATGTATGTATGCCTTGTTAAATTCCTCTCGTACATGTTAGCCTTTTGTTCTTGCATTCATATTTTTCTCTCTGTCGTCGTCGATGTTCTGCATTTCGTTTTGATTCTAAGTGTCACATCTAGCCTCTAAAACCCTTGTACTTTTCGGGTATGGGTTGTTTGGTGGTCATGCCTCCGAAGTCAAACCGCCAAGTACATGAGGCAAAAAATGTGCATATATAACATTGAGCGTGGATGTTATACATAGTGCAGTTAATTGTGTCGTATTCCCGGAAAAGAATAAAAATGCCGCTACGGTCTTTCAATTAAAAAATTGTTGAATTTCACCCATGGCCGATCAACACTCACTCTCGACAAGTAATATCCTCACAAAGTTGGTCTTTCATCCCTTAAGAATTTTAGGTTGTTTTTGAATCATATTTAAATGAAAATGGAATATAAACAAGCTATCTGTCTTGAGAATTTCTTCTATGGAGATGCTCAGTATAAGAGTTTATTGGAGTTGTCAAACAATTGCGTTTTTTTTTTTTTTTTTTTTTTTTTTGAGGGAACTTACAATTGTTTATTGGAGTTGTCATTGCCCCTTGTTTTTTTAGAATAAGTTATTTTCCTAAGAATTATTTATGAAAAGGTGTGCTTGCATTTGTTGTGGAGGTCCAAATTACATTCAGTTGTAATTTCTGTCGTATCTCTGGTTCGATTCGGTGCAAAATATATTTTAACCATCACTAATGTTCTTAAATCCTTGAGACATTACAAATTCTTTCAAAGCTATCCATATTTTATAGAAAGGTATTTCCTTCATCGAATTATTAATTTTTTTAACCGGATCCATAAAAGTACTGAGATCGTTGAAAAAATCACTAGTCCCGATGGGTTCTTTTACTCATATTTAATTCGAAAGGATTGTCGTGCCGGCATCATATCAAGTTCAAAACCATAAGCTACCATGACAGTTACGTTTCATGCAAATCGCAATAGAGAACGAAGCAACATGACATCTAAATCATTATCGGAATAATAGAACTACATAAAAGCATAGTTTTGCCGCTCATTAATTCGCGTTGCCATTTCAAAACTTTTTACTTAAGATGTGCATTCTTTAAAATCGACGTAAAAACACTTTCTAGCTATGTCTATGCTAAAGAATGCACATCTTAAGTAGAGCATTTCGAAATCGCAACACGAATTAGTGAGCGGCAAAGCTATGCTTTTATGTTGTTCTATTATTCCGAAAATGATTTAGATGTCATGTTACTTCGTTCTCTATTATTCCAATTTTTTTCAAATTTCACAAGTCTAATCCCTTATTTTCGTCTTGGAATGTAATAATTTATGAAATTTTCTTTTCTTCTTAGTATTTTATGAAGTAAATCTCTTTAATTTTTACCTTGTTCATTTGTGCATGTATTACCATATGCTTGTGAATTGTAAGCAATTTAGGAGATGCAGATAAGATGTTTAATTCCTTGAAAACTTTGAGCACACAATGAAATTAGCTGCTTAAGCTGAATTCAAACTACTGCACTCTCCAATCTACTTAATCGACTTAAAGAATTCGTCACTTTTGTGTTGGTTTTTAGTCTGAAATGTGATATTGTGTGGCATTAGGTACATTGTTTGTTGAGAAATACAAGGTTGAAGACCCTGGAGAGCACCATGATTGAGGGTTTTATCCGAAAGCTACCTAGAAACATCGATTTAGTCTGAAAAAAGGTAATCTATATCCTTTGTAATTCATCTCTTCGGATTTCTGTTTGATGTTTTTGGAAGTCTTTCAATGAAGGACTCAGCCAACAATGCTTGACCGATTGAACTTGAAAAATACAGTTTTGTGGAACATTTTTTCGAATAAAATGATATAGTTTTATTGTTAGAAAATACACTTTTATGGTTAGAAAGATATAATTTTAAGCTTTGATGAGTCTAATGGAACAAATTCATAAATCAAAGTGTAGTTTTAAGCGCCAATTGGTCAACGTTGAGAAAGTTTTAGTAACGATTTCATATACAGATATAGTTACAATTGGTCAACGTTGAGAAAGTTTTAAGCTGAAAGTAATTTAATATTTACAATTGGTCAACGTTGAGAAAGTTTTAAGCTGAAAGTAATTTAATATATAGATATAGTAACATCTCTGTACATATTTGCTGCAATTTCAGGCCTCGTCAGAATTCTCACGGTTAAATTACAATTTTGGTCCTCTAACTAGACACGTTTTTCAATTTTGATCCTGGTTTTTCTCCGGCGATATTTTTAGTCCTGTAAGTGGCCTTTTTTTTTGCAAAAATAGTCCTGAACGCCGGAAAGACCACTTACAAGACTAAATTTATCGCCGGAAAGACCACTTACAGGACTAAAATTGTCGCCGGAAAAGACTAATTTTAGTCCTGTAAGTGGTCTTTCCGGCGTTCAGGACTATTTTTGCGAAAGAAAAACCATTTACAGGACTAAAATTGTCGTCGGAGAAAAACCAGGACCAAAATCAAAAAACGTGTCTAGTTAGAGGACCAAAATTGTAATTTAACCGAATTCTCTGCATCCACTAAAACATTGTCTGCAATCGAATTGGTCCGAGAGGATTCATAGGCAAATGCAATCTCCTCATATCTGCTACTTTCAGCTCCGTTTGGTTCACTGATGCGAAGTGTAATGATTATCCATGAGAGTGAGGAAGATCACCTACTCATGTTTGTTGATTTGGTCGTAAAATTTCTCATGACAAATTTGAAAATATATATGTTGCGCATAGTGATCGGAGGAATATGAACTTACGTAAATCCAATGCAGTACTTTGCAACTTTTGTCATGGTGCTTGAAGATATATGCTGCTAAAGGCGATGGTAATCATAGTAAAACCGCATCAGCAATCTCTGAGAGCATTAGTGTCGTCGGAACACTATTGACACTCGCCGAAATATTATTTCCAACAAAACAAAAACGAAACGACCAATTTTGAACATAAATTCTTTTTTGTTTACTAAACGAACGATCATGAATAAATTTGTGCCGTAAACAAACTAAACTTGAATAAAAGATACTTGGCTCACCTCGGCACGTTAACAACTCTATGTATACGCTCTTAATTGGTGCGTCTATTCATAGAGCGTGTGCTGGACACGGATTAGACTAGATACAATATGGACACGGCAACACCGTCATATCATATATATATATATATATATATATATATATATATATATATATATATATATATATATATATACTTGCAACAAACCCGTGTATAATGCACGGGGATTTCGATACTAAACAATTATGAATATGAGAACTCATGATATATTTAATGACAAAAAATAGTCCGAATATGGCGGGTCGGTAAACATCTCAGGATCGTCGCTCTAGTGTACCGTGCTACCTATGCTTCTGTCTCTAAGAAAACAATGCTAATAAATATTTATAAAATGCCAACATTGAGCATGTGACTAAACAATTGTTACACATTTTTTCATTGAAACCTAATATTTAATAACGCGTCCTCAATCGTTACAACCCAAATGCTTAGAATTGGAAATTGACCCAAACATATATCCTATTACAACAGAAAAAGAAGTAGTTAACCAAAAAGTAGTGTGCACCACAAAATTTGTGAAAGTAGTAATATACAACTTACAACCTACAACTTACCTACTCAAATACGAAGTAAGTGATGATGCAACAATAGATTGAAGCATCACTTGAAGTACTATTAAAGATAAGTTTTGCATCATTTTGTTGTTATTGTCCAGGAAATCAAATCCCTTAGAGATAGTGTCTCGGATTTTATCTAATGAAAAACAACAAGTAATAAAATAAATCCGGTTTACCCCAAGTGCAGGGATCGTAGTATAGAGGTTAATACCGGAGTCGAATCACAGGGAATCGAGGTTGTTTCTTTCTAAAGATTTGTCACGGAAAACACAAAACAAAACTAAAACGAAAACGAAGAAACAATAAACTGGACAGAGGGTTGTCAATCCAAAACCAGGAAAGATAATTGCGAACGAAAATAACTCTAATCTATAAACTAAAAAGAAAACAAACTTCTAAGAAAACAACGAAGAACAAGGCACAAAGATAATTTCAATTAATTTTAACGAAGAACAAGCATTGATCCACCTATCCCGCAACCCTCAATTTCTCCTCTAGATCGTTTAGTGAAGATTTAAATAAAGATGTGGTTCACCTATCAAAGGTATGAATTTCTACTCTCGTAGATAATTCGCCTATTAATCTTTCATCTCTCAATCTTAAAGATTAACGCTTCCATAACAAAGGTGTAAGATTTCTCAATCTAGCAACCTAGAAATTTAACCTAGCAACTCTCGTTATTTTTAGGTTAAAAATCCCATCTTTACTACGGTGATCTAGATCTAACAACGATTTTCATCAAACGTTAAACATCACAAAGCAACCATCTCTCGATATAAATTGCATAATCAATAAAGCACATAATAAAGAAACAAACTTTAATAAAAACTCACAAAGCATCCAAGAATCGAAATCAAGTTGTTGCAGAGATTGGCTTCACACGCTTGTTCAAATCGCTTAGCCTTAGCTCATCGTTGGAATACAAATCATATAAATAAAAAGAAGATAAAAAGATGTTTATGATGGTGGGAAAACGCAGCTAGGGCGCCCCCAAGGGGCCTGGGGCGGCCAGGGATCGAATTGTGGTGTTTTAGGGTTCAGAAAAACGCGTGTATTTATAGATTTCTAGGTCGGTTTAGGCAATGGCGGCGGCTGGACGCCCGTCCAAGGATTCTGGACGCCAGCCCAAGGTGCATAAATTCATCGAGTCGGGCCGAGCTGGATCAGACGCCCGTCCTATAGGTTTTTGAATGCTCGTCCACAGAAAATCTGAACATCCTGAATCAACTTCTCCTCCTGGACGCCAGTCCACTTCTTCTGGACGCCCGTTTGGGTAAAAATCATGCTTTCCTGAATTGAGTAGCTCCGGTGGACGCCAGTCCATGCTTCTGGACGCCAGTCCAGGCTGCACGGAGATAAACGCGCGTTTAGTTCTTCAAAGCTTCCTTATCTTCACTCCAAGTTCAATATGCATCTTTCTCCTTCTATTTAATCTTCAACAGAACATCGTTTAAGCTCCTTCATTGCCATGCAAGCGTACCTACAAGATAATCAAAGCGTGCAAAATGTAGAACCATATATATTGATGGAAAAATCATCGATAAAAACACGTAATAAGCTCGATTTTGCATTTAAACCAATTTCATATGCATTCTCTCAATAAATCCTTTAAACACTTACTTTTCTATAAAAAGTAATAAAACATGAAAGAAATTGCTACGAAATAATATTATATATATCGTAAAAATCACCGTTAACAGATAGCATAAACACATCATATATAACTTTGAATTTTCTAAAAGCATTAAATGAATCACAACTATAGTTGGCCGAAACAACTGCACATTTAAGCAATCCATAGCTGCAGAGCTGCCGGAACAACTGCACATTTAAGCAAATCAAGTGTTCTGACAAATGAATAACAAAAAACTCAACTTGATTGCCAAAATCCTGATGCTAGTTTGATGTCATCAATAACTTTTGTTTATTGAAAGGTCATCCATACCTAGGCCTTGAAATATTTTCCCATCATTAAGTGAATCCCATGACCAAACTGCGATAATGTCTGTCATACAACTTGGGATTCCGCTCAATATAAGGAGAGTGGCGGTCATGACTACAAAGGCATCTATCTGGCCTCAAATACATTTAAGTATTAATAATGCGGACACACATAACCACTAAAATATTGAGAGATTAAGGGCACTCCCAGCAGAAGCCCTATACGGTGCCCTATCCCTAAAATGAGGATTAAAAATAGAGTTTTGTCTCAAATAGCTCCTACAGCAGAGTCTCTATCCCTATTTATTTTTAGGGATATGAACAGTGCATCCCTATTTGTGGGGATGCACTATTCACTGCCCTAAACATATTTAATTGTTAAAAATTATAGGGATAGAGATAGGGATGCTGCTGGAGTGAAATAATAAATATTTAATGTGTATAAATAGGGTTGTGAGGTAGAATATGTATTATTTAATATTATTTGAAATGTTATAGGGATAAGGATAGGGATGCTGTTGTAGAGGTTTTTGAATTGAGATGTTGTAAAATAGGGATATGTATTATTTTATATTATTTTAGGGATAAAATTTGGGGTGCTCTGCTGGGACTGCCCTAAGAGATGCAATGAAAAAGGTAGAAGTTTGTACTTCCTGCCTATTTCGCAATTAAGGCAAGTATCTTTTGTTCCACCTCCCGTCAATGTCGGAATTTCTAGTCAGTTGTGTGTTCGAACCTGCAAATATGGAAGCTAGAAACAACGAAACGACAAAAGATTAGATGAAGAGGTAATTAGCTTACTTAATAAATAAAAACATTATATTACCATGCCAAAGAATTCAATTGATGAGTAGATTCCTACTGCTATGAATAGGCCTAGAATATCAAACATGCCCTTATGGCATAGCTTCAAGGCAGAAGTGGAAATCGAAATGGAAATCGAATGCTTACACTAAATTGAGTAAACAAAGTAATCTTACTATAAATGCTCCATGTATCAGCTTCAATTAAGTATTTATGGTCATAAAAGAAAGCAACGATCTACAAACATTCTAGCAAATGGATTCAGAAAGATCAAAGAAAGTTGCAGGTAATAAAAACAGACGATAGGCATACCTCACAATAGACCTATTGGGTGAATTGGTTTTCCTTTTTGTATAGATTCACAATGTCTTGAAAATGCTAATGTTCTTGGTCCTCAACTTGAAATAGAGTATGTCCAAAGTGGCAGCGGTGGATCGGAAGAAACAAAAGGAGCCACGGCTGAGAAATCATATAAACACATGCACTACGTAATCCATGATTTGCTTAAGCTACTATTGCTTACAATTAGAATTTAAAAAAAAAAGGAGAAAATCAAGATCAAAATATCAAATAAAAGATCTTATTCGCCTAGAAAAATATATTTAAAATCATAAAACAAAACAGAGATTTGAGAAAGTATTGATGAAACATGAATGTAGCTTAGAGGGTAGCAGGGAAAACAACATAGAGAGGGATTTGGAGATTGGTTGAGAGATGTTGTTTGTGCGAATGATACATGATTCCACATAATTGAGTTCACCAACAAACATCTAACTACTTGTTTAATTTATCAAAACATTTGTCACAAAAACATTAATTTAGGTTTGGTAACAGCAACAAACATGAAGCATACATCAACATATTGATTATAAATAAAAGAAGATGATAGCTCACCATATCATCTTCAGCATAGTGACCATTGTGAATTAGCCTTGTGTGAAAGATTAGCGCAGACAATACATGGAAAAAAAATGCAAATCAACAAAAGGACATGAGGAAGTGGTATATTCTGCCTTGGGTTTATTTGATTTTTAGTCCTATAACTTTCCCCGTTTTTGTAAATAGTCCTGTTTTTGCTCCGGTGGCGATTTTAGTCCTTCAATTTCTTGCAAAAATAGTCATTTTTGCTGATTAGACGCCGGAGCTCCGGTTAGGCCGCTATTCGTCCAGTTAGGCGCTGTACCTCTTTTATATATTTTTGGTGGAGACATGGTCTTTAGCGCATCGATTTTATCGGGGTTTGCTCGGATTCCATCTCTGGATATCATGTATCCTAGGAACTTCCCTGATCTGACCCCAAAAGTACACTTCTTTGGGTTGAGCTTCATCTGAGTTTCCCTTAGAACTCTAAAGACTTCTCTGACATCGTTCAAGTATTGGTCAAGAGACCTGCTCTTGATCAGGAGGTCGTCTACGTACACCTTCATACATCTCCCTATCTGATCGGTAAAAATTGTGTTGACAACCCTCTGATATGTTTCTCCGCATTCTTTAGTCCAAAAGGCATAGTGACGTAGCAGTACGTCCCAAATTTTGTCACAAAGGCGGTTTTTTCTACGTCATTTGGATCCATCACGATCTGGTGGTAGCCTCTGTACGCGTATAAGAATGCGAACACTTCGTATCCCACTGTTGAGTCCACCAGCCGATCAATCTTGGGTAAGGCATAACAATCCTTTAGACATGCCTTGTTAAGATCTGTGAAATCCACACACATCCTCCAACTCCCATCTGGTTTCTTGGCTAGTACAGGATTCGCTAACCATTCAGGATAAATTACCTCTTTAATTATGTTGGCCTGTAACAGCTTGGTCACTTCCTGATTAATTGCTTTAATGCGTTCAGGGGCAAAGTGCCTTTTCTTTTACCGAACAGGCTTCCTGTTCGGGTCTATGTTTAATCTATGAACTGTCAGGTCGGGAGACAGTCCTGGCATATCTTCTGCTCTCCAGGCGAACACATCTATGAATTCTCTCAAGATGTTCATGAAAGATTCTCTGTGTGGAGGGGGCATCCAAGTCCCAACGCGAACTGTTGAGTCTTCCTATTCGTCCCATAGACGAACAGCTTGTGTCTGATCTTCATATGACCAGTTCTCTTCATCTTCGGGTAGCAGTTCTTTGACACTGACCTGCTGGACCATCATTTTCCCATTTATCATCACGGTGTAACAGTTCCTGGCCATTTCCACATCTCCTCTGATCTCTATCGAACCCTCACCCATTGGAATTTTCATGCTGACATGAGCTGGTGAGATTACAGCACGGAAATCGATAAGGGCTGGTCTTCCCATAATCATGTTGTAGGCCGATGGCGCCTTTACCACCACGTAATCTACTAGTAGGGTCCTGCCCCTGGTTCCTTCTCCAAAAGTAGTGAGGAGTTTGATCACCCCCAGCGGGTGAACAGGAGGTCCGGCGAAGCCGAGCAGAGGAGCTGAAACAGGAGTCAAGTCGGCCTCCTTCAATTTCATCGCTCTGAAGACGTTGTAGTAGAGGACGTTCACAGCACGGCCTGTGTCCACACATAACCGCTTTGTTCGATTTTTGCTAATTGCCGCTTCTATTACTAATCCTTCGTTGTTAACCACCAAGGGTAGCGAATCTCTTGGACCATACACCACTTCTCCTAACATTCTCTGCCTTTTGTTCATGGAAGTAGAGGCAGTAGACCTGGTACTGTTCTCCTCTTCAGATATTCTTGAGTTGTTCGGACCCCCCGAGATCGTATTGATCGTATTCACAGGGTGGTTATCTAGTTGTCCCTCATGATCTGGGGAGCGGACCCTTCTCCTCCGATACTCTTCTCATTGTTCTCAATCACTGTTATTTTGGCGCTTAAATTCACGCCGTCCCCGTGGTTCGGCCTGATGAGACCAATCTACGACCTCATCAAGTTTTCCTTCCATTACTGCTGCATCAATATCTCGGATTAAATCTTTGCACTGTTCTGAGTCATGCCTAACATCTTGATGATACTTGCAATACTTGTTGGGGTTTCTGCTTTCTCTGGGTCCCCTCATTGGGGGTGGAGTCCTAGCTATGCCTTTTCTTTGCATGATCGCAAGGACTTGTTCGCGAGGCCTGTTCAGCGGAATGAAGTCTCTGTCCTGCAGAGATCCCTTCTTCCTTAGCTGATCAGAGATGGGCGCAGTTACCCGATCCCAAACTGACTTTCTTTTCTTATCCGATCTATCTTCAGGCTTACTCCTCTTGCTTTCACCTTTTTCCATCTATTTTTTGAGTCTATTTTCTTCTTCCCCTGGCAATGTTTGTACGCAACATCCAGACATTCCTCCATAGTGTGAGGGAGCTTACTATTAAGCTTTGCATGTAGCCGTCCCTTGTTAAGGGTGATTTTATACGTTTTATAAGGATATATTTTATATCAATATTCTCCATATATGGATGTTTTTCATAGAAATCGAGCCTTATATTGAGATATTGAGTAAATGGTTTTTTTAAGAGGTTAATTGCAAAACGTAACGAATTATGTGCTTAAATGATGATTTTATGTTATTTTGGAAATACGTTACGCTTTGGTATGTTTTCCTATTGTTGTAGATACTCATTGATGATGGAAGAGAGGATTTTAGAGAGCCAAATTCGTGCTTGGAAAGGATCAATCAAAGTTATGGAAGATTGAAAGATATAAGGAAAGAAATCAATCAAGATAAATGTCGGAAAATCAGGATTCCGGGTAGTGACGACCTTGCGACGAAGTTCTTGATATGATAACAACCGATTTTACTCTGGACCTCAAGAGAAGAGTTGTAGGGTTTGAAGAGAGGATTCTACAGGATTTTGAATCACTCCATTCCGACTTACAAGGCCCGAGATATGAGCGTTACAAGTTTGGATGCTGTTGCTGAAAATTGTGAACGGGCGTCCGACCTTGTGAACGGGCGTCCGGCACCGTTACTGTAGCAACCGCCTCGGATTTTCTATAAATAGCAGCAGATTTTCAACCCTAATAATATACCAAATCGAATTTTTACACAACAGCAGCTCTTCTTTGAACCCTAGAGAAGTCAAGCAAGAAGCAGCCGGCCGGCCGAGCTTCATGCTTGGCCGGCCGGTGGTGGTTAGATTAGATATTTCTTTTTCTTTTCGTTTTCTCGTTTCTTCTTGTTGCCGCCATGGTTCAGCCATGAAACAAGCTTGGTGAAACCTTTTTGCAGCAGCACTTTAATGTCAATTCATGGATGATTTTGTAAGTTTTAATTCAAATTGTTTCTTTCCTTTGTTTATTTGTATCTTGCAATTTATATCGGAAGATTATTGCTTGTTGATGCTACCGTATGACGGAAGTCGGTGTAGTTTAGATCACCATAGGAAAGATTAGATTTTTAATCTATACATAACGGAAGTTCGTAGGTTAAATATCTAGGTTTACGAGAGAACCACAATTTGATTTATTCGATGCAAGATTATCTTAGATTTGAATTGAGGGATATCACCGTTACCGGAAAGATAGGATTTTTCATGTGTTTAATTCATTATGTTGTTCTTGTTCTCTTTCATGTTTTTATGCCGTTTATGTTAATCGAATTTAGATAACGGAAGTTAATAGATTCATTAGATTATCGTGAGAGAGATTAGCAATTATTATTCCAACAAACGGAAGTTGAGGGATAATGTTGTTAGATTAGGATTTAATCCATATCTTTGATTTGTATCGATATTAGTTAAGACCGGAAGGTAAACTAATTAATGGCGTGATAAATCGGAAGAGGAAACGCTTCTTTAGATAAGATAATAATCCAAGATAACTTGTGAATGAATATGTGTTAATCTTATTTCTTTCGGTGAGATGATGGTTGTGGGAAGAGGTTGATCATGGTTTGTTCATGGTTGTTCAAGTAGATAGATTTACCGCTTTCGTAGATGTAGTTTTATTTATGTTTTTATCGCTTTTATCCTTCCCGGCTTTGGATTAACAATCCTCGTCCAGATTTATTTTCCGTTTTAGTTTAGGTTTAGGTTAATAAAGAAGAATTAATAAGCTAGATTCAACAGCCCAATTCCCTGAGGATCGATACCCGTACTTATCCAACTTTACTAGCAACTACCCGGTATTCGGCCGGTTAGGAGGTAGTTTTGCATGGTAGTATAGGTTTTATAAATTTTCTTTTGTTTTAATGATGCAAAATCTCCCCAACAAAAGTGGCGCCGTTGCCGGGGAATCGGTGTTTTGTTGAATCTAATTGAATTAATTTTTCTATTTTGTTACGTGTTTTTTGTTTTTGTTTTTCAATAAAAGTAGCGTTGAAAAAATTGAGGTTTTTTTATTTTGCCGTGTTTCGATGACCGTAGGGTTAAGAATGTGCAAAAGTTTTTTTTACTCAATCTGTTTTACGTGAAGTTTGTGTTTAGTTGTTACCTAGTCTAACCCCTGTGCTAAAATTTATCTGTGGCTGTTGTCTGTGCTCTATGTTGTGTTTATAAGATTTAGGGTTTTTGTGTCTTTCCTGCGTTTCTGTTGCAAATTCGTTGTTTGGACGAGCGTCCAAGTAAGTGAACGCCCGTCCGGTCCATAACATGCGTGTAAACGGGCGTCCCGACTAGTGAACGCCCGTCCGTCCAGTTTTGCTCAACTCTGTTCCAGTTTTTCTGAGGCAGACGAGCGTTCAGCCCATTGAACGCCCGTCCAGGGCTAAAAATCCAGGTGAACGCCCGTCTGCTTTGTTGAACGCACGTCCAGGTTCCAGAATTTCTCTTATCTTGATTTTTAATGCTTTATTTGATATGGATACTTTAATTTGAGCTTCTGTGGCTAATTGATTTTTACATAGATGCCCTGAACTTATATGTTTTTATCTTTCCATCTATGAATCCGTGTTAAATAATTGATTTATTTTTATATACTTTATTCATCTATGCAAGTTATAGTCACTGTCGGTTCTCGTACGCTATAACTGGTCTTATTGTTATTTAGTAGCTAATGTCGGTTTCCGTATGCTACATACCGCTGTGATGAATCTTTTAAGCTTTGAGACTTATGTGCTTCCTTGTTGTTTTTGTAGTTCATATGGGTAGCTACTGTCGGTTTTCCGTATGCTACGTCCAGGCCATATGAGTTATATCTGTTTAGTATAGCTAACTGTTGGTTTCCATAATGCTATCACCTTCAATGAGTCTTAAAGCGCGTCTACATTGCATGTAATGAACAGCACTGTCGTTTATCGTAACCTGTCATTATTTGGTAGACGTTTATTATATATGTCATGTTGCAAATGAGTGGGCTAGTTTTCTTTCTTTTATTTTCTTTTATTTTTGCATATCATATAGATGCATATCATTTAGTTGCATATCATCTAGTTGCATTGTTTTTCTATTTTTCTTTTATTTTTCTTGAGTGTAGTTAACTGTCGGTTTCCGTAATACTACCTCGTTTTTTTTTCTGATTCTGCACGGGCCGTAGTCACTGTAGAGTTGTCGTCCCAACTTGCTCAGCCTGAGCCTGTCAGCATCTTTTTAGTTGCATTTCATGTAGATTGCATTGTAATATATTTTCATATAGTGCACCTAGCCCTACTACTTTGTAATGTTCCATGTATCATTATTTCTGTATGCACATGTTGGGCCTTATTTGTATTATAAGCTTCTGTGGCTTTATTCTTAGATGTCCTGAGTTTAAGTGTTGATCTTTCCATCTGAACTAGTATTTCTTTTTGTGCTTATATCAAACTTCCGTATTTAGACGCTTAGATGTTCTGTACTTTCCCTGTTTGATTTTTCCATCTGAAGCGATTCTATTTTGGGCTCTGTGTGTTCTATTCCCCCTTGTCCCCGAGATATTTCCTTGTTTGTCAAGTGTGCAGGGTGTTTGCATTAGCAATTGTGCGCTTTTAGATGAGGCCAGTTTTCCGGTGGATGGTCCACAGTTTACTGCTTTCATCCAGCATTTCTGGATCTGACTCATGACCACTTCCCGGACTTGCACCTTCGAACTACAATCGCCTAAGTACTTTATCTTTTCTTTAATTCTTCACAACTTGAGGACAAGTTGCAATCTAAGTGTGGGGGAGAGGATGTTTTATATGTATCTATGAGTCGTTTGCTCAATTTCTGTTATACTTCTATAAAAAAGTGCTAAATTTTCAAAATTTTTTGTTTAGTCCTGAGTAACATTTCACTGGCATGCTAGTTTTATAATCTGGCACCCTTTAGTTGTTATCAGTAGTCATATCATGTTCTGAGAATAGGTTTAGTAAGTCGATACTCACTTGAACTTCATTTCACGAACCTATTAGATGAAGAGCCAAATATAGAATAGTTTCCGGTTAGTTAAAGGAAAGTTAATTCTTGATACAGATAACACTTATTTAGCATTAATGAAAGTTAAGAACTTGTGCTATACTCACAGTTAGAATCTCAGTACCTTAGTGTTCTTGAGAACTTTGAGAGTCTTGAATGTGTTAGAAATATATTTGACCGAGAGTTTCCAAAGAGTTTGAAAAATATAAAAATATATATATCTATAAATAATAAATGAATAGAATTTCTTTGCGGGAATTTTGTTTGTAACTATCACCTCGAGTCCATTTGGATACTGCCCCAATTGGGGAGTGTGGTTTACCTTGGACAGTAAGGGATTGAGTGATCTCAGGGTGACTGCCTCTAATGTAGGGGAGTGTGTTATACTTTTGAGACGCGACGATAGGAAATATAAAATATACGCTTTTTTGGAATTCTAAGTCAAGTTGATCTAAACCCAAGTAGAGACCCGAAAGGTATTTTCTTGGTACTAAGCAAAGGAATTTAGTTGTGAGTTAGTTACTATGTTCTTGGTAATTAGTTTTTGTTAGGTAAGTGCTGTAGATAGAATGAAGTTTTCGTTTAGTTGACCGGATAACTGTTAGTGCTTGATGTATTATATCAAGAGAGGATCGGTGGAAGTTTAGTAAGTTCTGCACACACATCACCGAGTGAGGTCGATTTGCTGAATACTAGCTTGTCATGATTTTGACTATATCTCGTGTCAGGTTATGTGGGTTTTTGAAAGTTTGTTGTTGTTTTGTTTTGCTCGGGACGAGCAAGGTTTAAGTGTGGGGGAGTTGTTAAGGGTGATTTTATACGTTTTATAAGGATATATTTTATATCAATATTCCCCATATATGGATGTTTTTCATAGAAATCGAGCCTTATATTGAGATATTGAGTAAATGGTTTTTTTAAGAGGTTAATTGCAAAACGTAACGAATTATGTGTTTAAATGATGATTTTATGTTATTTTGGAAATACGTTACGCTTTGGTATGTTTTCCTATTGTTGTAGATACTCATTGATGATGGAAGAGAGGATTTTAGAGAGCCAAATTCGTGCTTGGAAAGGATCAATCAAAGTTATGGAAGATTGAAAGATATAAGGAAAGAAATCAATCAAGATAAATGTCGGAAAATCAGGATTCCGGGTAGTGACGACCTTGCGACGAAGTTCTTGATATGATAACAACCGATTTTACTCTGGACCTCAAGAGAAGAGTTGTAGGGTTTGAAGAGAGGATTCTACAGGATTTTGAATCACTCCATTCCGACTTACGAGGCCCGAGATATGAGCGTTACAAGTTTGGATGCTGTTGCTGAAAATTGTGAACGGGCGTCCGACCTTGTGAACGGGCGTCCGGCACCGTTACTGTAGCAACCGCCTCGGATTTTCTATAAATAGCAGCAGATTTTCAACCCTAATAATATACCATATCGAATTTTTACACAACAGCAGCTCTTCTTTGAACCCTAGAGAAGTCAAGAAGAAGAGCGTCGGCCGGCCGAGCTTCATGCTTGGCCGGCCGGTGGTGGTTAGATTAGATATTTCTTTTTCTTTTCGTTTTCTCGTTTCTTCTTGTTGCCGCTATGGTTCAGCCATGAAACAAGCTTGGTGAAACCTTTTGCAGCAGCACTTTAATGTCAATTCATGGATGATTTTGTAAGTTTTAATTCAAATTGTTTCTTTCCTTTGTTTATTTGTATCTTGCAATTTATATCGGAAGATTATTGCTTGTTGATGCTACCGTATGACGGAAGTCGGTGTAGTTTAGATCACCATAGGAAAGATTAGATTTTTAATCTATACATAACGGAAGTTCGTAGGTTAAATATCTAGGTTTACGAGAGAACCACAATTTGATTTATTCGATGCAAGATTATCTTAGATTTGAATTGAGGGATATCACCGTTACCGGAAAGATAGGATTTTTCATGTGTTTAATTCATTAGTTGTTCTTGTTCTCTTTCATGTTTTTATGCCGCATGTTAATCGAATTTAGATAACGGAAGTTAATAGATTCATTAGATTATCGTGAGAGAGATTAGCAATTATTATTCCAACAAACGGAAGTTGAGGGATAATGTTGTTAGATTAGGATTTAATCCATATCTTTGATTTGTATCGATATTAGTTAAGACCGGAAGGTAAACTAATTAATGGCGTGATAAATCGGAAGAGGAAACGCTTCTTTAGATAAGATAATAATCCAAGATAACTTGTGAATGAATATGTGTTAATCTTATTTCTTTCGGTGAGATGATGGTTGTTGGGAAGAGGTTGATCATGGTTTGTTCATGGTTGTTCAGTAGATAGATTTACCGCTTTCGTAGATGTAGTTTTATTTATGTTTTTATCGCTTTTATCCTTCCTGGCTTTGGATTAACAATCCTCTGTCCAGTTTATTTTCCGTTTTAGTTTAGGTTTAGGTTAATAAAGAAGAATTAATAAGCTAGATTCAACAGCCCAATTCCCTGAGGATCGATACCCGTACTTATCCAACTTTACTAGCAACTACCCGGTATTCGGCCGGTTAGGAGGTAGTTTTGCATGGTAGTATAGGTTTTATAAATTTTCTTTTGTTTTAATGATGCAAAATCTCCCCAACATCCCTCTCGCAGACCTACTACGAAAGAGGCAACCAACAATCGATCGTCTGCGTTCTGCACCTGTGCGGAATCTTCATTAAACGATTTATAAAGCGTAGTACTGACTTATCATGCTTTTGTTTCAACGTTAACAAATGGGTTTGATTTCTTTGGAACGGACGAGCTGCAATAAAGGCATGGACGAACTTCCGGGTTAAGGTCCCAAAGTCGGAGATCGACCTGGGAGGAATCTTGTTGAACCATTCCCTAGCCCTCCTTGTTAGGAGTGCGGGGAAGGCTTTACACTTCATCTCGTCTGAGGCATTGTATAGGTTCATATGTGATATGTATTGATGCATATGGTCATAAGGGTCCTTGGATCCGCCTTACGCATAGATCTTAGGAATTTTGAATCCTGCTGGTCGGGGATAGTTATCAATGTGCGTTGTGAATGGCGACGCCCAGAGCAGCTCGTATGATCGTCTTCCGAGCAGGGTGTCTAATTCGGCCCTGGCCGAGTCGTTAGGTCGATGTGTATTCTCATACTCCGTGGGGGCACTTGACTCCACGATCTCAGATTTTTTAGGTGCCTGTTGATGGGGGTTAGTCTCGGGAATCTCTGGGGGGATCCCTTCCCTTCAGTATCTCATCTAAGATTGCCTTTATAGTGGTATTGTCCAAATTCTTCAAGGCTTCAACCAACGCCTGGTTGGCTGGGTCCTGAAGGACAGGATCGGGCTGCTCCTCCATGACAATCGCTTTTTTCTGGACGTCTCCTTGGGTAGTTGACGCCGTCGCACCTTGCAGAGTTGGATCTGCAGTCTTCTTGCCAGTATTCTTTGGTGGTGCCATGGCTGTTTGTAGGGGTTCTGGTTGTTTCGATCGATTATCGGTAGAAGGCCCTCCTTCTAGTGCCAATTGACGATGCTGGAAACCGTCTGTTAATCAATACGGGTCAATCTCCTATGTGAGAACAATCCGAAACCCTAAAAACCCTAGTTTTTACCAAAGAGGGACGACATATTTGTTTGTTTTAGACTGAACTCTCAAGTTATTTCTGAGAGTTGCCTACGTATCCAATTGTTGAATTGGAATCAAGTCACACGTAGTTCCTTAGGGTTGCTTATATAGGTGGCCTCTCGCCCCTATTACTTGTTGAGTAAGTATTATAATTAAATATTATTCCCTAAGGATATATACGTATTAATCTCTATTATTTAGAGATAATTATTGACACATTAAATGCCACGATTGGAGTCATCATGACTTAGGATTCCTTCCTTATTTACCTCTGATCACCCATTACGTGGAATAACAGCCGGGTTGTACGGAGCGTCCTGCGTTCAGACCCTGAAACTACCATGGCCGAACTAGGCAATTCCTCTTCGCCAGACCTTGGCCGACCTGCGGTGGCTGGAGGAGGAATTTGTACAGATCACCGACCTGGGGATGATGATCTGCCCTTTGTTTGGCTTCTGGGGCCCCTGACCCTTACAGCCCTAAGGTTAAGGCCTAATCATTAATTAAGCCCTCCAAGGGTGACACGTGGCATAACTCGGGTCGGGTATCATCAATACTTATTTATTTTTTAATCTTTTTTTGTCCTAACAGAGTTCGAACACTCGTTTCCATGCCAGGGGAAAGGCCGTGGAGTACACCCAACCTAAAAAGCAACCGAACCTAACCAATATTTTCCAAACCAAAATTACTCCCTTTACCGTTTTTCCTCCGTCATTCCCAGTCCCACATCAAACAAACAAATAAATAATAAAAACTCCAGTGCCCAGACTATTATTGCGTATGGGATTGAAGATTTTTTGAAGGCTTAACACACAAGTAATGAGATGCTAGTTTTTATCTTAAAACATAGAATTCTAGAATTTTAGTTTCAGGATGTTCCCCCAATTTAACCCTAAATCGCATTTTTGAAATAAATTTTGTGGGTTTTTGCCTCGAAATGGAATCAGCAGATAGCTTCAATGAGAGCATTGAAATAGATTTCTAGGAATTGTTGGCTAGGCCTGTAAACGAGCCGAACCCTACCGAACCCTGGCAGGGTTCGGCTCGGCTCAGTGTGTTCGAACCTTAGGCTCGGCTCGGCTCGAAATGGCCGAGCCTTATATTTTCATTATTCGGCTCGGGTTCGGTCTGGTATTTGGGGAAAAAAGCTCGGCTCGGTTCGGCTCGAACATGTTGAACCGTTCGAACATGTTCGGCTCGAACTGGGTTTTAAAAAAAAAATCAGAACATGTTTGGCTCGGTTTTAAAAAACATGTTCGGCTCGAACTGTATATGAATTTATGATATCCGAGCCGAATATGTTCGAACATGTTCGGCTCGACCACCGAATATCTAATTTGTAAGGTTCGGCTCGAAGTTCGAACCCACGAAACGAGCCCGAATCGAGCTTTTTCGAGCCGAATACTCCGGATCGAATCGAATACTTAGGTTCATTTACAGCCCTATTGTTGGCATCCCTTTCTGTTTAAGAGTTGCTCATTCTGTGTGGGGAAAATCTGTGACAATGTGTTTTTGCTTTTAGAATTTTTTTGTTTTTATTTTTATTTAGTTAATTTATAAGTAATCCGTAAGAAAAGAGAATAAGAAGAGGGATATTTTATTGATACTGAAATTATGTATTACAAGTGTGAAATCTCTCCTACTTAAATACACAGAAAATGATAGATCCCTTTCCCAAGTAAACTCCTTAATCATAGGAGCCGCCATCCTAACCCTAGGATTTATCTAAATCCTAGTAGAATATCAGACTTAATATTATAAGCATAATATTACCCTTTTGCCCTTTTATTATTAAACAGAATATAAATTACACAATATTCAACACCCCCCCTCAAGTTGAGCATGGATATTCAACATGCCCAACTTGCTTACAAACTGATCAAATCCCAGCTTCACTAGAGGCTTGGTCAACCCATCATCCACCTGTTGGGCAGAAGGTAAGAAAGGGATGCAAATTATCCCATTGCCAAGTTTTTCCCTGATGAAGTGTCAGTCTATCTCAATGTGTTTGGTCCGGTCATGTTGTACTGGATCATTAGCAATGTCAATAGCAGCTTTATTGTCACAGAACAGCTTCATAGGAAGGCTAGGTTGAATCTCAAGATCTTCAAGGACCCTCTTGATCCACAATTCTTCACATACCCCCTGAGCCATAGCTCTAAACTCTGCCTCTGCTGTGCTCCTGGCCACCACTCCTTGCTTCTTGCTCCTCCAAGTGACCAAATTACCCCAAACATAGCTACAATATCCAGATGTTGACCTCCTCTCTTTGGAGCATGCCCAGTCAGAATCAGTGTATACCTCTATTGTCCTAAAAGTGCACTTCCTGAACCATAGACCTTCTCCCAAAGTACCCTTCAAATACCTCAGGATCCTCATCACAGCTTCAAGATGGTGTTCACAGGGGTCATGCATGAATTGGCTCACCACTCCTACTGCAAAGGAGATGTCGGGCCTTGTATGGGCTAGATATATTAGTTTGCCCACCAACCTCTGATACCTGCCTTATCAACTGGCACACCTTCAATTTTTTCCCAGAATTTCAGGTCCGACTCCATAGGAGTTGCAGCTGGCTTACATTCTGACATGCCAGGCTCTTCCAGAAGATCCAGTACATATTTTCTCTGAGATACCACCAGGCCCTTATTTGACCTTGCAAATTCCATACCCAGAAAATATCTCAAACTCCCTAGCTCTTTGATCTCAAACTCCTTGGCCAATCTGTTCTTGATCTGGGTTATTTCTACTTGATCATCACCAGTTAGGATGATGTCATCCACATAGACAACCAGAACTGTCAATTTTCCAACCCAAGACCTTTTCACTAATAGGGTGTGGTCAGAATGCCCTTGCTTGAACCCTTCATTTTTTAGGAACTTCATAAACCTCTCAAACCATGCCCTAGGACTTTGCTTGAGTCCATAGAGTGATTTTTTCAATTTACACACTCTGTTACCTGAACCACCTGCAAAACCTGGGGGAATATCCATGTAAACCTCCTCTTTTAGGTTGCTATAGAGAAATGCATTCTTCACATCCAGTTGCTCCAAAGGCCAGTCCCTGTTCACGGCCACAGACAACAAAATTCTCACAGTGTTTAGCTTTGCCATAGGAGAGAAGGTCTCAGAGTAATCTAACCCATATGTTTGGGTATATCCCTTAGCTACAAGGTTGGCCTTATATCTTTGCAGTGTTCCATCAGAATTATACTTCACAGTAAACACCCACCTGCACCCAACAGGGACTTTTCCTTCTGGTAGACTAACAACATCCCAAGTGTCATTTTTCTCAAGGGCCTTCATCTCTTCATGGACAGCTGCCCTCCACTCAGGTTCAGCTAGAGCTTCTTGAATATTTTTTGGGATCTTTATACTAGATAGAGTGGATATGAAGGCCTGATATTGGGGTGATAGTTTGTCATATGACACATATTGGTGATGGGATATAAAGGATGTTTGGTACATTCTCTGACTAGTTTTCTGAGAGCAATAGGGACTTGTAGAATAGGGTCATTTGGATCTATTTTATCAAATGTGGTATGAGAATCAGATTTTTTAGAGATCAAAGTTTCAGAGTTTTCAAGAGGATTACCTGTTTCCGAGTCACTTTCAGTATCTTCACCTGAGGAAGGATCCTGGCCAGTGCTGTTTTGGAGTATATTATCCTTGAGAGAAGTTTCCCTTCTGGAATAAGTTTTCCCTGGGAATGTCAGTATTCTAATCATAGGACTAATCTCTAAACTACCTCCCTGATTATCTCTTGTAGGAGAGGGCAATTTAGTGATATTGTCACTGTATTCCTCACTATGATGCACAAGTTCTTTAGGGTCAAGCACACTAGATTGTGGTACCTCTGTGTCAAGTAAAAAATGCAGGGGAGACTGGGACTCATGTTCATTGAAATACCCCCCCTGAATATGAGTCTCATAAAATATCTTGTCTTCAAAGAAGGTCACATCACTAGAGATATACATTTTTTGGTTCAAGGGATCAAAGCACTTGTATCCTTTTTGAGTTGAGGAGTACCCTAGGAATATGCATTTTCTAGATTTTGGGTCTAATTTCCCTGCATTATGTAAGTGTATAAAGGTTGTACACCCAAAAACTCTAAGGGAAAGGTCCTGAATCGGTCTAGATGTGGGATAAAAAACTTTTAGTTGACTCAAAGGACTATGTAAGTTTAGGACTCTAGAGGGTAGTCTATTTATGAGGTAGACACCTGTTAGAACAGCTTCTCCCCAAAGATATTTAGGGCATCGGGAAGTGATCATCAATGATCTTACAACTTCCATGATATGTCTGTTCTTCCTCTCAGCCACCCCATTTTGTTGGGGTGTGTCTGGGCATGAACTTTGAGGGACTATACATGTCTCTTGGAAAAAGGTCCCCAAGATGGAGATAAAATATTCAGTGCCATTATCACTTCTAAAAATCTCCACTTTTGAGTGAAATTGAGTGAAAATCATGTTATAAAAATCTTTAAAAGTTTGTTTGGCATCACTTTTGTGCTTTAGGAGGTACACCCAAGTTAACCTAGTATGGTCATCAATAAAGGATATAAATCATCTTTTTTCAGATAGTGTGCTTACCCTTGTAGGCCCCCAAATATCACCATGAATCATAGTGAAAGGTTTTGTTGGCTTGTAAGGTTGGGCAGGGAAAGTAGATCTACCGTGTTTGGCTAACTCACATATCTCACATTGAAAAACTTCAAACTTCTTATTTAAAAATAGTTCAGGCATAAGCCTTTTCAAAAACAAAAAACTAGGGTGCCCTAATCGTAGATGCCACCTTAGAACATTATTCTTATCGTAATAAGTAGACTGAAAACAGCTATTCCTAGGAAAGTCTTTATTCTGGAAGTCTCCCTTCTCCTTAAGCAGATATAGTCCTCCTTTCAACTTAGCACTGCTAATCTCCTTCCCCGTGTGAGTATTCTAAAAAACACACCCATCCATAGAGAACACAACATTATATTGAGAATCAAAAATAAGTTTGCTGATAGATAAAAGGTTACAGGATAAACTAGGGACATGTAGTACACTTTTGAGAACACAATTTTGGGAAACTACGATTGTTCCTGTTCCAGCTATAGTAGAGAATGAGCCATCATCTATTTTTACCTTTTGATTCCCAGCACATGGAATGTAGGAGGAAAAAAGGTGGGAAAAACTAGACATGTGATATGTTGCCTCTGAGTCAATGACCCAAGAGGCAGGTTGATGGATTCCCAAAAAAGAGAGGGATGGATGATTACCTGTTTCCACCAGTGAGCATGAGGACTCACTTGTGGGTGGTGTTGATTTGGCTGTTTGGGCAAGGACAATCTTGCTGATCTGTTCTATCTGTTCCTGAGTGAGTGAAAGCCCCCCAGCAGAGTTCTGACCTTGATCAGATGACACCTGATTTGCTTGTCTTCTGTCTGAATTCCCACCAAGCACTTCTTGGCTTCCAATTTATAGGTTTTCCATGAATGCCCCCGCAAGTTTCTCCGGTGTGCCCCCGTTTCTTGCAATGGTCACACCGAGTCTTTGTTTTCCAGTCTTCCTATCAACCTCTCCTTTTGCAGCCACAAGAGCTGAATTTTCAGCAATAGGAGCAGCACCAGTCCTGTTTTCATCACTTTCCTTCTTAGTTCCTCCCTTCTGGCTTCAGAGAAGACTTCCCTAAGTGTAGGCAAAGGATTCTTCCCTGAAATCCTTCCCCTCACTTCATCCAACTCTTGATTCAATCCTGCCAGGAATATATAAACTCTGTCATTTTCTTCCTTTTTCTGGAATTTGACCCCATCACCCGGACAGTCCCACGAGATGTTGTAGGACATGTCCTACTCCTGCCATGGACCAACCATGGTGTTGTAATATGAAGTAACGTCCTGATTTTCTTGTTTGTAAGACCACAACTTGGTTTTAAGTTCATAGATCTGAGATGTGTTCTCCAAATCAGAATACATCTCCTCCACAGCTTTCCACATGTCTTTGGCTGTAGGTAGGAACATGTGAGTCTTGGCGATTGCGGGCTCCATTGAGTTTATAAGCCAGGCCCTTACCATGGAGTTCTCAGATCTCCATGTTGCAGATCTGGGGTCACCCTTGGCTGGCTTAACAGTTTCTCCGGTGATGTACCCAAGCTTTCCCCTTCCATCAATGACCAATTTGACTGTTTGAGACCATTCTAAATAATTCTTTCCGTTCAGCCTTTGTAGGGTGAGTATGGCTGAGGAAGAATTAGAATTGCAATCTCCTCCGGTGTACTGATCAGCGGTTGTCATGGCTGATCTAGTCGTTGTGGTGGAAGAGGTGCCCGATGTGGCAGTGTTTATTGCTGCCCGGTAATTCATGATTGCCCAAGGATCATGCAACTATGCTCTGATACCATGTAAGAAAAGAGAATAAGAAGAGGGATAATTTATTGATACTGAAATTATGTATTACAACTGTGAAATCCCTCCTACTAAAATACACAGAAAATGATAGAACCCTTTCCCAAGTAAACTCCTTAATCATAGGAGCCGCCATTCTAACCCTAGGATTTCTCTAAACCCTAGTAGAATATCAGACTTAATATAATAAGCATAATATTACCCTTTTGCCCTTTTATTATTAAACAAAATATAAATTGCACAATATTCAACATAATCCTTTTTTTTTGCCTTCCTTTTTGGCAATGACAAAGTAGATAGAATTTTCTGATTTTTTTTAGGATTTTGAGTGTCATATCTTCTTGGTTCTAGCAAGTTTGAAGTGTTTTTTAGGTTGATCAACAAACTGCTGGATTTTTTTTATTCAGGATTCAATTCTGTATCTCTGAAACGCCAGCCAGCAGAGAGTGAAAGAAGATGGTGGAGACAAAGCTTTTCAAGACGAGGCTGTGCAATTTATATCGAGAGGCGGTTGTCATCGTCAAGCATCGCACCTTCGCTCACGGCGAAGCAGAGCTTCGCCGCTTCCTTCATGGTATGTATATTTCCAATTTGCCTATGAGTATATATTGCAGGAAATATTTCTGAAAATACTTTGTTTTGAGTTGTGGCTGACGCTGTAGTGCATTTTATTACTCTAGCTAAAACTGAAACTGTGAATTCTAATTATGTGTTATGTTTTATAATGAAGTATGGGGAGTTTTTGTAAACCGAAATCTCATGTTTCAAGTCATCATAGAGGTAAAATTTATAGAGAAACAATTGAAGATATTGAAGGTTGGAGGTCTGGAAAAAAGCTATGTTTGAGGGAAATTATTGTTCATAAGAAAACGGCCAAGTGGATCCTTTTAGATGTTGGTTAACCAATTTTGGATATGTGAAATGCATTATTTAATGAAAATGCAGAAAAATCATAATGCTGCACCTGCTTTTACTTTTGAGCAATTGGTACCCTAGATAGGCAAATGTTTGGTTGAGGATGAGATTGTTGCCTTATCTTAAAATATTTGAGGATGATTGTAAGATGTGGTGTTGCTTGTGCTCTTCTAACCCTGAATGGTACATGCATTTTGATATGTTTCTATCGTAAATGTGATGCTTTTATTGTTTCCAGTGTAACTGCATGTGTAACGTAGACTTTAAATATGAATTTGTTTACTTGCTAGATGTTATCAACTTTCTCATTGAACTTCATCCACAGAAGATGGATGTACAGGCTGTATAGAATACTAACTGACGGATTAAACATTTCTTATTTATTATTTTAATTTTTCCCCTACATGCAGGAGATAGTCCACGATTTATTAGAAGAGACGGGTAAGTCCTTCACCCTGCAATTTTCTTGACAGTTTTTCTTCCCAAACCATGAATCCACTGATAAATAGTATGCTATGGAAATGTTTGAGTGACAGGAAGCATAGAAAGAGACAGTATGATGATGGCCATAGTGACGGAAGTTCGAGGGCGACAGAGGGAAGACCTGCATCTCCTGATTCTCAAAAAGAGTTTCTTGATGAACAGGTACTAGCTAGTAAATTAATATAATTTTAAATTCCCTCCATAAATGGAAAATGATCCTCGTTTTTTTGGAGGTGAGATTAATGTAGCTCGATTTGGCTCACTCGTTTATTGCTGTGCATGCTTTTTTCCGTCCCTTCTTAATTATCATCTCCTTTATTGAGTGTGCAGCTGAGGAAGCTCCAGTCTGAGATCAACTTGTTAGATGAACATAAACATGGACTGGAGGTTGGTTTCAACTTATTTTCCCCGTTTTTATTATAACTTTATGTACTCCGTGTCTTTTATATTTTATTTTATACTGTGCTTCTGCTGACACCTTTCAACCTTATGTTTAGAATGACCTAGATGAGAGGAAAAAGGAAGCCAGCAGTCTCACCACCAAAATTCAGGACCTTGAACTGCAACTGATCCAGGAAAAAGAGGAATCAAGGAGGTCAGTGACGTACGACTTTTTCTATATGTGCTTGTATAGTGGTTATGCCGTGCTTTTAATTTGACCATTGTTATTTGTGTATTGTCTAAAAATCTCATTTGTTTCTAGGATCACTTCCAAAATTAACAAGTTTGTCAAGGCATATAATCGTCAATCACGTCTTGAGGATGAACTGAAAAGGTAAACATATATACTTTTGCTATGTGTTTATTCAAATTTCTGAGTGATATGTGGATTACTTAAACTTTCTGAGTGATACGTGGATTACGTAATTACGCCATTTGATTATGCGAATTGACCATTGCAGGTCACGGGCTGATTTTGAAGGGGGTGTGAGCAGCTTCAGCTTGGATTGAATTCAGCTTCAAAGTTGTGATGATTTATAGCCAATAAATAATAAGGATTCATTTAATGATAATAAAATTTAATTTGGGGTCCAAAAATTAAGTCAAACTTGAGCCAGGCCCCACTTACCCTGCGGCAGGGCTAACCTTGCTATCGGAGAATTCTAGATGTGACACTTGTAGTTTTTCGTAAAATTTTAAGGAAAATCATATAGAGAGTATGAAATGGTAATTTAAGAGCAGTTTGCTGGCTGGCGTTTCAGAGATACAGATACAATTTCTGATTTTTTTTTTTTTTTTTCTTTTTTTAGGATTTTGAGTTTCATATCTTGTTGGTTCTAGCAAGTTTGAAGTGTTTTTTAGGTTGATCAGAAGGCCATACTTTTTTTCCTTTTAACTTTATGGCTTTTTGTTTGTAACCCCAAGAATGAAAAATGATGATCTATAAAGGCTATAAGCAGATGGATGATCAAATGCGTCCGGTACTCGAAAATATCATCAATGTTATTCATAACGAAGCAATGAATGATTTCTTTTTAGGTAATCAGATCGTCTGCCGTAAAACAATTACCGTGGTCAAAGTGGATTCAGAAAATCTTAGCCCTCTAATTTTCCATTTTGTTTTTCATCTGTTAAAAGCAAAAACTCATTTCCATCTTACGTATACAGTATTTGTTTTTATATATATATATATATATATATATATATATATATATATATATATATATATATATATATATATACATTTTAAAGGTACATTTCTAATAATCTCAGCCATCAAATTTTTTTTTTTCATCTTTTAAAACACAATAACGTGCAAGTCTTAAACACGTCATTCGCTTAGCTTAACAAAATAGATACAATTTTTTTGTTACATCATTTTTATAATGTATGATAAAAAAAAATTAGGGAAGTGTGATATATTTGATCAATCTTCGGGGAGTGTCACCATTGTATCAAGAAAGTGTCGCGCCGTGTCGGATATTAACAATTTATAATAATTGATATTAATTGTGGGAAATATCACGGTGACGGTAACAATATTTATATGGTGGATATCTGGCTATATACGAGTGATTTCACCGGTGAGGTGCGGTGGTTTGTATGAATGTTGGTGGTCGGACTCGATACTCGATGAAGGCCAAATTGGAGTCGACAAATTGACAAAGTCGGGTCTGCTTTATATATTATTCGATGGATTTATGATTTACAAGTTGCCCCTATTTATAGCCAGCGGACTAATGACGATTACGCTAATGACGACAAGACATAATTAGGTATGATGCGACATAATTATCGATGATTACAAATTTAACTACGCCGATCAGCATTGAAGCATTGGTGCATCAGAAATTAGAAAGAAATACGTGGAAATCCAGCTTTAAATGGCCTTCCTTCTGATGATGATCAGAAAATGGCATAGTTAAATCCAGCTTATACGTGGAAATTAACTATGCCATTTA
This sequence comes from Gentiana straminea, assembly GCA_036785695.1. Lineage (NCBI taxonomy): Eukaryota > Viridiplantae > Streptophyta > Magnoliopsida > Gentianales > Gentianaceae > Gentiana > Gentiana straminea. The sequence continues at coordinate 4,001,065 of JAVUPR010000135.1, forward strand.
GATTAAATGGCATAGTTAAATTTGTCAAAGCTGGATTTTCTGATCATCAGAAGGAAGGCCATTTAATGGCATACGTGGAAATCCTTCTGATGATGATCATCTAAAGCTGGATTTTCTGATCATCATCTAAATACGTGGAAATCCAGATTTTCTGATGCACCGATGACGTGAAAATCCAGCTTTAAATGGCCTGTCAACGCCGTCATCATCATCAGAAACTTCTCCTCCTTGTTCTCTTTTCTTTTTCCTTGTATTCTTTTTGGCTCACTTCTTTGTTATTAGTCTACTTTGCTTTTTTCCCTCTTGTTAATGGTCAAAATAATGCTCCCAGCCTTTACCCACTCCCATCAATCGCGATCTTTACCATACAAGGTAATTTGTTTTTCTTTTTTCTTTTAATTGTTTGGTAATTCAAATTTTGAGAAATGCTGACCGATTCAACACCTAGCAACTTATTTCAGTTGAAATTGTAACCAATGAATCTCTAGTTAGTTCAGGGGATTATAAGATTCAGACTATTTTTTGTGTGTGTGTGTGTGTTTATGATGTGAGATTTTGGTATTTTTGTAGTGGGTCATTTTTGGAAGAAATTGAAGCATTGGTGCATCGTCACACAGACAAACTCTCAGTAGGTCTTCCTTCTTGTTAAACCAGCAAAAAGAGCTTCATGAATGGAACTCTCTGTACTATTACTTCTACTACTGTGCCCTCATTATTCCCTTTATTACTTTCCGCTGCTTTTTCATTTTCGCCGCCATTAAGAATTATTTTTCTGATTTACATGCTACTTGATGGAGTGACATTGATGACTTATGCAGTGACATTGATGTCTGATGCAGTGACATTGATGACTTATGCAGTGACATTGATGTCTAGGCTGTACTCGATAATTTGGTTTGTAATCTAAATCAAGTTGTTTGTTGATCTACACCTTTTTATATAATCTCGCTTTTGCTAAGTGTTGTACTCGCTATATTTTTGGACCGAACCTTGAAACCTTTTTGTATCAAGCAAATTGTATTAAAAACTTTTCTCTATGTAATCGATTCATTGTTGCAAGATCCGGACTGAATTGATTAACTTGAATATGCATCCATGCTTTGATCTTATTTGGACTTAATATACTGCATTCAACTTTAAGTTCTCTTTTGGTATAAAAAAAAGTTGACTTGTGTTTTACTCACATTCTCTGATTGTTCTATCCGTATTGTTGTTCACCATCCATTTATACAAATATACAAATATATCCATTGATGTCTGATGCAGGGACATTGACGACTTATGCAGGGACATTGATGTCCGATGTAGTGACATTGATGTCTGATGCAGGACATTGACGACTTATGCAGTGACATTGACGACTTATGCAGTGACTCTGATGCAGGGACATTGATGTCCGATGCAGTGACATTGATGTCTGATGCAGGGACATTGACGACTTATGCGCGCAGTGACATTGACGACTTATGCAGTGACATTGATGTCTGATGCAGGGACATTGACGACTTATGCAGTGACATTGATGACTTATGCAGTGACATTGATGTCTGAAGCAGTGACATTGATGACTATATTTACAATTAGATAACTAATGCAATGATATTGATGTCACCGCATATACAACTTGATACACACATTTGATAACTTTGTAAAGTAACTTTATTTCTTTGTTATCTTTAAATATTTGATTGATGTTGGTTTATTTGATTAGTGTTGGTTTAAACTTTCGATAACTTTGTAAAATAACTGTATTTTTTTTTTTTTTTTTGGTTTAAATGCATATTTTTACAACCAAAGGTATGCATAAATTGTTACAATAACACGTCACTGCATAGATCGCTACAATAACACATCGGTGCATAATTCGATACAATAAGACATCACTACATAGATCGCTATAATAAGAAGTCACTACATAAATCTCTACAATGAGACGTCATTGCATAAATCGCTACAATGAGATGTCACTGATCAAGGTTGTCAATGGATCGCGGCGGTCAATACATCATGGTAGCCAATGAAACGCGGAGGTCAATGCATCGGGGTGGTTAATGGATCCCGGTGGCCAATGCATCCGGGTAGGTAGTCAATGCATGACGGTAATCAATACGTCACGTCGATTTTTATGAAGAAAAAAATTGATTTTATGAAATTTATTCAGAAAAATATCAAATGTGATTTTAGAATAAAGAAGACGAAAAAAATTATGATGATCCGAGTTTTAGATCAAAATATATGACCTTTAGAAATATGGTGAATTATAAAACAAAAAAACAAAAAACAAAAAACAAAAAAACAAATTTTTTTTTTTATTATTATTATTATTATTATTATTACTTTGAACGCTTTTTTTCCCTCCTTCTTTTATTTCCTTCTTCCTCTTTATCCACTTGAAATTAGAATGTCTTTATAACTAAATAAGTTTCCTTCTTAAAATTAGAATGTCCTTATAACTAAATAAGATTTCGGAGTGTCCTATTATCCCTAATAAGTTGAAAATCAGTCCTTTTAAATAATTGGCCCTAATTAAAAATCAAATATTTTTGGTATGTCATTTCGTACGACTTTTATACCATGGATGGATTGTAAAATTTGTTTTATATATATATATATATATATATATATATATATATATATATATATATATATATATATATATATATATATATATATATATTGAACAAGTAGATAGAAATGTACATTTCAATAAAATAAAAAAAAGAAATATACGCAAGAGGAAAGTAATATAGTGGGGGGCTTGTGCCCTAGGCCTGTCATTGTTCGGAATCAAGTCTCCGTCATTCCTTAGGGATTGTTTATATAGTGGGGGGTTTGTGCCCTAGGCCTGCATGGGCCGGGTCTTTGTTGGACTATAATTTCGTGTTCCTTAAGGAAGGGATCATTACGGTTTATTGTCCTTAATTATAGGAGATAATCTCGGTATTTAACTATTGATTTAAATGATAAGGATTAGAGTCTTTAATGGCTTAGGATTCATTCCATAATTTATCTGATAAACGTGTATTTTTCATTATACGCTCTAACCGATCTGTGGTGAGCGACCGAGGTCAGGGTGACCGATCGAGCTACGCAGGTCGCCCTCTGCTTTGTCCTGACCGACCTGCGGTGGACTGAGGACCATCCTGGTCGGCTTCCCTCTTAGAGGCGGAGATCGGCCCTTAGGCTCATGCTGGGGCCCATGGCCCTTAAATATATAGCTATGAATCTATTTTTATCACTATTTGAGTATTGTGTGAATGACACGTGGAGTGATGAAATTTGTCTTCGTCAACCTACATGGATATTATGAATGACTCTCAGATTTTTAAATGAGAAGTTTATTGATAGTGAATCTTTTGTAACGATATTTTTGGGTATGTTGGAATTTGAATTCCATTAAGATATAAATGTCATTCCGTTTTCTAATCTATTATTTTATTAATCTACTATATTTCACATATATAGTATGAACCTATAGATGAAAGCCAATAAAAATAAATGATATGATACACTTGAATTGATACAACATTCCTACGATTTCATTACATAAAAAAACTTTCTCACAAAAAAATTATTGAGAAAACGAATTTTTAGAAAATATTAGTTATATTTTATTTCATGAAAAAAATAGTTATACCCAAACTCTTTTCTAACGAAATTATTACACTATCTCACAGGAGCCGGATCTAAATGGAAGTAAATTGGGTCCGCAAACTTCGTTAAAAATAAGAATACTTTAAATTTTACCTATAAAAAAATATTTCGGATTCCGTGAAAAAAATTACTATTTACTTTATCAAATATTTACGGACCCCATTGAATAAAATTTCTAGATCCGCCACTGCTAACTCATGTCTTTTGTTCCTTTTTTTTTTTGTGTGTACTAACTCGTGTCTTGAATCGTGCCAGGTATACATGTGAGCTACATTTGGATATAAAAGAGCAGGAGTTATAAAAGAGATAGGTTTAGAAGAAAAAAAGGAAAAGAGAAAATAAAATTGGTCAGGTCAGGTTCGGTTGCTTTTGGGAAATTCTATTATGAAGACTCCCCTGTAGGGAATCACCCACGCGTGGATGATTACGGGACATACGATTTTATTACAGAATAAAACTGTGTGGTCCAAAATCACCCACGTGGGTGACTCCCTACAGGGGAGTCTCTACTGTAGAACTTCCCGTTGCTTTTGGTGTGTACTTCACGGCTTTTTCCGTGTAATAATTAAATGATCCAATTGCAGAGTGACATGTGGCTTGGTGCACCACGGACTGGGATAGACTTTCCCCCTTGTTTTCTTTTAAGGTTAAACATTAATCCCCACCCCTGTCTCACGGGATGAGTGGAGAGATTAATCAGGTAACCTAGTGGCTTAGAGTTATGGGATGCCTTTATATCAAGAAACTGAAAGAAGTCGTCCATTTACGGAATTCGAGCCTCCACACTCTAACTCCTGGTCCAGCTGCCACTACAGCATGCAAACTCTTTACCACTAGGTCGTGTCCTGAGACCCTTGTTTTCTTTTCTTTCTTGCTAGTGTGGTCCTTTGTATTCAATTGTGTATGGATTCACTGTCAATATTGGGCAGTGTTTTGATTCAAAAGTAGTTCTTTGTGTGGTATCTCCACGTGTGGTGAATTAACACTTATATAATTACACAGTTTGAATCTACTTCAACATAAATTGACCTTATAATTTCACACATGTCATCCAAGAACTTTCCCTCTTCTACATCATCTCAACTACTTTGAACAGTTTTTCACATGAACATTTCAAAATCATATCACGAGGATGAGTCATGAATCCCCAGGATATGGCCTAGTGGTGAAGACATGGGTGCGTAGTGCAGCCCCTTACCTAAGCTGGAGGTCAGCGGTTCGATTCCCGTAAAGGGGTTGATTTCTGATTGATAACACCCTTCAGTGCAGAGGTTATAAAAGGCAGCCCATGTTGGAGCTACTAGGTTACCTGATTAACCTCTCCTCACACCTGTGGGATCGGGGGTGAGGGGACCCTTAATGGTAGGGTTTACCATTTTTTTTACGAGGATGAGTCATGACAATAAAGTACTTGTCCTATATTTTATTACACTTTAAGCCCTCCAAGTTTTATTAAAATTACTTCCACCCTTTTATATACTACTAGCAAAATGCACGTGTTCTGCTAAATTATTATTCTAAAATATTTTTTTGATATTATATCTAGATTGTTGACTATGAGCTTAATTTATAAAATAAATATATGTTTATTAATAAAAATTGTTATACAATGATTTTATGTTTGGTATCTCTTACTCATACGCAATGAATCAAAATCGTCAAGTTACATTTTCATTCTTTAAAAATAAGATAAGCTTTTTTAGTTATAAAATCTAGTATTTTTGGTATCAAATGAAGATTTGTCTCAAGTATATGGTACTCCCTCAGTCCCGCAATATAGGGGCTTTTGGGATTTACACACATCTTAAGAAAATTAATAAATGAGTTGTTTTTTAAAATTTCAAGGTGAAATATTGTATTATTTTTTGGGAGTGACTATAATATTGCATTGTTTAATGCGAAAGTGAAAACAATGCATTTAACATTGAATTGGAATGTGAGAAAACCTTATATTATGAGACAAAGCTAAAAAGCTAAAAGACCCTATATTACGGGACGGAGGGAGTATATCTTTAGATACATTCTAAGTTCTTTCTAACCTAATAAACATCATCAAAATATACGTGTTGAAAAAATTATGTAGTGTTTTAATTGCATATATTTTATACCAACATTCTATTACAACTGCAAATATTTTTTTAAAAATTACTATCAATCAAATTTAATAATCATAAAGACAGAGAATCATTCATTGTGTCATATGAGTATTAATGAGTTATATTTATCTTAAGATAAAACTAATCGTACAAGCAAAAAAACACATGAATAATAATCGTACGAATTAATTTAATTGATATTTATTTTGTTCATTTAAGTATTATTCATGCTTTATTTCACGATTTTCTGATGCTATTTGCCTCTACCTCTCAAGTAGAATACATTGGTTGAACTTGGTCAACATGTCCACTACTACCATGATGACTTCCTTTCTTTCAGACTTTGGAAATCCTTCTATATAATCCATGATGAGTTAGGACCATGCTTGTGTGGGATTGGTAATGGGTGGAGCAATCCTTGAGGTTTACCATCTAGACTTTTGCACTGCTGACAAATAATACACTTTTTGATAACTTCTTGAACATCCTTCTTAATTTGGGACCAATAAAATAGTCTCTTAATCTTTCTATAGCGTGCCCTGATCTCTCGAATGACCTTCTATTGGACTTGACTCGTAACTTCCCTATCAATTTGGATCTCAAACCTCCATGAATTCCTACATATATCCTCTATTTGTACTTAAGAATCCTCTGGTGCATAGTGTAGTGGGGATTTGAGGCTATACTAATCATCATTTCCCTAAATTTTTCCTTAAAAGGCAGGCAACCCTTGTAGCTAAATGTTACTTCTTGCATTCAGGAAGGGGATATTATGCTCACAACAAATAGTTGTCACTGAACATGACTTTGCCTGGACAATGCGTCAACCACTACATTTTCACTTCTCTTTTCGTACACAATAGTGAAATCCAACCCAAGTAACTTGGTCACCCCTTTTTGTTGTAGTGTTGTAGCGATCCATGAATCCAGAATGAGCTTCGGACTTTCTTGATCAGTTTTGATAGCAAATGGCTTGACTTGAATATATGGCTTCCATTTAGTTGATGTCAGGAGTTCATTCTCGTAGATGGACATTTCCGTCTTCTTAGAGGTGAAGGCCTTTCTTAGATAAGCCATAATTTTTCTGTTTTGCTATAAAACAACTCCTACGCCTTCGTCCCATGAAAAATGGAATTCCAAAATCTGGTAAGACAAGTATTAGTGATTCGCACATGGCCTCCCCTTGTGTTTCTGGAATGCTTTTTGAGGCACATAGTGACCAAAACCCATATTACTTGAGTACGTCATTCAAGGGTTTAGCAAAAAGCATCTGAAAGGACGAAATTACACTTGTCACATTTTACGATTTCAATTTCACAATCAAACAAATCTATTTTTTTTTTGGAGACGAAAGAGACACACACCCATTTAAACGCCTCAAACAGGGTTCGAACCCTAGTCTCCCCACTGGGTAGCCAGGGAAGAACCACTAGGGAAATGTACCAAGTACTATCAAACAAATCTATTAAAAATAATTCACTAAAACTTTTAAATATCAAACGAATCCATTAAAACAAAAAAACATAAGAATGACACAATCGTCCATTGAATAACAATTTGTCTTTTTTGCAATTATATTCAATCCACTAAATGACATAATCGTCCATTGGATGACAATCAGGGAAGTTATTGTGTGCACCCGCCATATGCGGGGTGCACCCATGTGGCCAGATTTCGACATTTTGTATTTAAACTGAATTCAAACTTTGTGGTCCAAATTTATTTATCTATCAATTCGGTGTATATGGATATACCACAAAAAAACTTCACTCCTTTTAAGGCATATAATCTCAAGTTTCCCTTATTAATAGGTGGGTTCTATTGGCACCTCCGGTTTTCTTATTGACACCCTTTTTTTGATTATTTTTTCTACTTCCGGCACCACATATATATATTCTTGTTTTCAGTAGTTTTATGGTGGTCATGGATCACCATGTCATAGTTGTTCAACCAATAAAAATTCTTAAAATTAAAAGAGGGCAAAGTTGTAAAAAAAACATGTTACTTGTATTTTACACGGTAGGGCCCGTGTGTTATGTTGAAATTCTGTTGGTCCTGGGTTACCATGTCATACTTGGACCAGGACCATACTAGAATTTGCGCCTTGTTTTTACTTTCGGCACCACACTAGGAACGTCAGTGTCACCAACGTTCCTTTTCGATATCAACGTTAGTGGACCGACGTTTCTAAATTGTAACATTTTTATAACGTAAATGGTTCCATTGACTTTTGTTTTTAAACAGCAACGTCAGTAGTACTGCTGTTGCTATTGAAAACAAATGTCAATGACACTAACATTGTGTTCATTAAAAAACTTTGTAATGTCAGAAGTAAATTTTTGTGGTGCAAAAAATAATAAGATGTCAATAGTAAAAATAAGTGTGCGGCCATAACCCCTGTTAATATTACTTCCACCCCTGAGTTTCCTTCCCTTCCAACTTAAGTCACCGTCAATTGGCAGGTCGCCGGCGCCGGCCTTGAAGTGACTTCCATATTCTCCATATCTGGCGGCCAAATCACCGTCGTGAAGCTAGCAACACCGAAGTTATCTTCTACCGTCTTGAATAAGGTAATTAGAACAGAGCTATTTTTTTCCTTTTCACCACAGCCTTCACTTGCTCCAATCTGCACCCGCAAACCACCATGGAACCACCACATCTTATCCTTCCTACAACAGTATTTCCACCTCTCGCCACCACCGCAATGATTTTTGATCCCACGCTTTTAAAAAAAAATCACTTTTTGGAAGTAGATTTATAATTTATAATGAGCAACAACACTTTACATAGTAACAACTAATAATTACTAAGAAACAATACTCAACACTGATCTTATGGTTGAAGTGAATGTATGTTTGATCTTTAAACCATTGCATGTTTTGTTTCTTGTCTTTTAAATAGGGCTAAATTACAATTTTGGTCATCTAACTAGACACGTTTTTCGATTTTGGTCCTGGTTTTTCTCCGGCGACAATTTTAGTCCTGTAAGTGGTTTTTTTTTTGCAAAAATAGTCCTGAACGCCGGAAAGATCTTTTACAGGACTAAAATTGTTGCCGGAAAAGACCAATTTTAGTCATGTAAGTGGTCTTTCCGGCGTTCAGGACTATTTTTGCAAAAAAAAAGACCACTTACAGGACTAAAATTGTCGCCGGAAAAAAAACCAGGACCAAAATCGAAAAACGTGTCTGGTTAGAGGACCAAATTTGTAATTTAGCCCTTTTAATAGAACTCGATTGTTTTGTTTTTCCCTTCTAAACTAGATCAGTGTCATGTCAACAATTCTTTTCTTATAATCTGAGGCTAAACGTAAAGGATAATGCAAGATTCTCGTCACATGTGACGTGTCTTGCCTCGATCTAAAAAGGTGCAAGTCTGAAATATGAAATATGTATGGTGAAAAAAACGAGACAACAGACGGATCGTTTAGCAAGGAAGCTCCATAACTAAGGTAACTAAACTATTTCATTCGGGTAGTATTATTATATGAATTCTTGGCAATGTATGTATGCCTTGTTAAATTCCTCTCGTACATGTTAGCCTTTTGTTCTTGCATTCATATTTTTCTCTCTGTCGTCGTCGATGTTCTGCTTTTCGTTTTGATTCTAAGTGTCACATCTAGCCTCTAAAACCCTTGTACTTTTCGGGTATGGGTTGTTTGGTGGTCATGCCTCCGAAGTCAAACCGCCAAGTACATGAGGCGAAAAATGTGCATATATAACATTGAGCGTGGATGTTATACCTAGTGCAGTTAATTGTGTCGTATTCCCAGAAAAGAATAAAAATGCCGTTACGGTCTTTCAATTAAAAAATTGTTGAATTTCAACCCTTGGCCGATCAACACTCACTCTCGACAAGTAATATCCTCACAAAGTTGGTCTTTCATCCCTTAAGAATTTTAAGTTGTTTTTGAATCATATTTAAATGAAAATGGAATATAAACAAGCTATCTGTCTTGAGAATTTCTTCTATGGAGATGCTCAGTATAAGAGTTTATTGGAGTTGTCAAACAATTGCGTTTTTTTTTTTTTTTTTTTTTTTTTTGAGGGAACTTACAATTGTTTATTGGAGTTGTCATTGCCCCTTGTTTTTTTAGAATAAGTTATTTTCCTAAGAATTATTTATGAAAAGGTGTGCTTAATTGCATTTGTTGTGGAGGTCCAAATTACATTCAGTTGTAATTTCTGTCGTATCTCTGGTTCGATTCGGTGCAAAATATATTTTAACCATCACTAATGTTCTTAAATCCTTGAGACATTACAAATTCTTTCAAAGCTATCCATATTTTATAAAAAGGTATTTCCTTCATCGAATTATTAATTTTTTTAACCGGATCCATAAAAGTACTGAGATCGTTGAAAAAATCACTAGTCCCGATGGGTTCACTTACTCATATTTAATTCAAAAGGATCGTCGTGCCGGCATCATATCAAGTTCAAAACCATAAGCTACCATGACAGTTACGTTTCATGCAAATCGCAATAGAGAACGAAGCAACATGACATCTAAATCATTATCGGAATAATAGAACTACATAAAAGCATAGTTTTGCCGCTCATTAATTCGCGTTGCCATTTCAAAACGTTTTACTCAAGATGTGCATTCTTTAAAATCGACGTAAAAACACTTTCTAGCTATGTCTATGCTAAAGAATGCACATCTTAAGTAGAGCATTTCGAAATCGCAACACGAATTAGTGAGCGGCAAAGCTATGCTTTTATGTTGTTCTATTATTCCGATAATGATTTAGATGTCATGTTACTTCGTTCTCTATTATTCCTTATTTTCGTCTTGGAATGTAATAATTTATGAAATTTTCTTTTCTTAGTATTTTATGAAGTAAATCTCTTTAATTTTTACCTTGTTCATTTGTGCATGTATTACCATATGCTTGTGAATTGTAAGCAATTTAGGAGATGCATATAAGATGTTTAATTCCTTGAAAACTTTGAGTACACAAAGAAATTAGCTGCTTAAGCTGAATTCAAACTACTGCACTCTCCAATCTACTTAATCGACTTAAAGAATTCGTCACTTTTGTGTTGGTTTTTAGTCTGAAATGTGATATTGTGTGGCATTAGGTACATTGTTTGTTGAGAAATACAAGGTTGAAGACCCTGGAGAGCACCATGATTGAGGGTTTTATCCGAAAGCTACCTAGAAACATCGATTTAGTCCGAAAAAAGGTAATCTATATCCTTTGTAATTCATCTCTTCGGATTTCTGTTTGATGTTTTTGGAAGTCTTTCAATGAAGGACTCAGCCAACAATGCTTGACCGATTGAACTTGAAAAATACAGTTTTGTGGAACATTTTTTCGTATAAAATGATATAGTTTTATTGTTAGAAAATACACTTTTATGGTTAGAAAGATATAATTTTAAGCTTTGATGAGTCTAATGGAACAAATTCATAAATCAAAGTGTAGTTTTAAGCGCCAATTGGTCAACGTTGAGAAAGTTTTAGTAACGATTTCATATACAGATATAGTTACAATTGGTCAACGTTGAGAAAGTTTTAAGCTGAAAGTAATTTAATATATAGATATAGTAACATCTCTGTACATATTTGCTGCAATTTCAGGCCTGGCTAAATTATAATTTTGGTCCTCTAACTAGACACGTTTTTCAATTTTGATCCTGGTTTTTCTCCGGCAATAATTTTAGTCCTATAAGTGGTCTTTTTTTTGCAAAAATAGTCCTGAACGCCGGAAAGACCACTTACAAGACTAAATTTTTCGCTGGAAAGACCACTTACAGGACTAAAATTGTCGCCGGAAAAGACCAATTTTAGTCCTGTAAGTAGTCTTTCCGGCGTTTAGGACTATTTTTGCTAAAGAAAAACCATTTACAGGACTAAAATTGTCGCCGGAGAAAAACCAGGACCAAAATCGAAAAACGTGTCTAGTTAGAGGACCAAAATTGTAATTTAACCGAATTCTCTGCATCCTCTAAAACATTGTCTGCAATCGAATTGGTCCGAGAGGATTCATAGGCAAATGCAATCTCCTCATATCTGATACTTTCAGCTCTGTTTGGTTCACTGATGCGAAGTGTGATGATTATCCATGAGAGTGAGGAAGATCACCTGCTCATGTTTGTTGATTTGGTCGTAAAATTTCTCATGACAAATTTGAAAATATATATGTTGCGCATAGTGATCGGAGGAATATGAACCTACGTAAATCCAATGCAGTACTTTGCAATTTTTTGTCATGGTGCTTGAAGATATATGCTGCTAAAGGCGATGGTAATCATAGTAAAACCGCATCGGCAATCTCTGAGAGCATTAGTGTCGTCGGAACACTATTGACACTCGCCGAAATATTATTTCCAACAAAACAAAAACGAAACGACCAATTTTGAACATAAATTCTTGTTTGTTTACTAAACGAACGATCATGAATAAATTTGTGACGTAAACAAACTAAACTTGAATAAAAGATACTTGGCTCACCTCGTCACGTTAACAACTCTATGTATACGCTCTTAATTGGTGCGTCTATTCATAGAGCGTGTCTTGGACACGGATTAGACTAGATACAATATGGACACGGCAACACCGTCATATCATATCATATATATATATATATATATATATATATATATATATATATATATATATATACATATGTATGTATATATATATATATATATACATACATATATATATATATATATATATATATATATATATACTTACAAACCCGTGTATAATGCACGGGGATTTCGATACTAAACAATTATGAATATGAGAACTCATGATATATTTAATGACAAAAAATAGTCTGAATATGGCAGGTCGGTAAACATCTGCAGGATCTGCTGCTCTAGGTACCTGTGCTACCTATGCTTCTGTCTCTAAGAAAACAATGCTAATAAATATTTATAAAATGCCAACATTGAGCATGTGACTAAACAATTGTTACACATTTTTTCATTGAAACCTAATATTTAATAACGCATCCTCAATCGTTACAACCCAAATGCTTAGAATTGGAAATTGACCCAAACATATATCCTATTACAACAGAAAAAGAAGTAGTTAACCAAAAAGTAGTGTGCACCATAAAATTTGTGAAAGTAGTAATATACAACTTACAACCTACAACTTACCTACTCAAATACGAAGTAAGTGATGATGCAACAATAGATTGAAGCATCACTTGAAGTACTATTAAAGATAAGTTTTGCATCATTTTGTTGCTATTGTCCAGGAAATCAAATCCCTTAGAGATAGCATAAACACATCATATATAACTTTGAATTTTCTTAAAGCATTAAATGAATCACAACTATAGTTGGCCGAAACAACTGCACATTTATGCAATCCATATACCGCGAGTAGCCGCCGGAACAACCGCACATTTAAGCAAATCAAGTGTTCTGACAAATGAATAACAAAAAACTCAACTTGATTGCCAAAATCCTGATGCTAGTTTGATGTCATCAATAACTTTTGTTTATTGAAAGGTCATCCATACCTAGGCCTTGAAATATTTTCCCATCATTAAGTGAATCCCATGACCAAACTGCGATAATGTCTGGCATACAACTTGGGATTCCGCTCAATATAAGGAGAATGGCGGTCATGACTACAAAGGCATCTATCTGGCCTCAAACACATTTAAGTATTAATAATGCTGACACACATAACCACTAAAATATTGAGAGATTAAGGGCACTCCCAGCAGATGCCCTATACGGTGCCCTATCCCTAAAATGAGGATAAAAAATAGAGTTTTGCCTCAAATAGCTCCTACAGAAGAGTCTCTATCCCTATTTATTTTTAGGGATATGAACAGTGCATCCCTATTTGTGGGGATGCACTATTCACTGCCCTAAACATATTTAATTGTTAAAAATTATAGGGATAGAGATAAGGATGCTGCTGGAGTGAAATAATAAATATTTAATGTGTATAAATAGGGTTGTGAGGTAGAATATATATTATTTAATATTATTTGAAATGTTATAGGGATAAGGATAGGGATGCTGTTGTAGAAGTTTTTGAATTAAGATGTTGTAAAATAGAGATATGTATTATTTTATATTATTTTAGGGATAAAATTTGAACGTCTGCTGGGACTGCCCTAAGAGATGCAATGAAAAAGGTAGAAGTTTGTACTTCCTGCCTATTTCGCAATTAAGGCAAGTATCTTTTGTTCCACCTCCCGTCAATGTCGGAATTTCTAGTCAGTTGTGTGTTCGAACCTGCAAATATGGAAGCTAGAAACAACGAAACGACAAAAGATTAGATGAAGAGGTAATTAGCTTACTTAATAAATAAAAACATTATATTACCATGCCAAAGAATTCAATTGATGAGTAGATTCCTACTGCTATGAATAGGCCTAGAATATCAAACATGCCCTTATGGCATAGCTTCAAGGCAAGTGGAAATCGAAATGGAAATCGAATGCTTACACTAAATTGAGTAAACAAAGTAATCTTACTATAAATGCTCCATGTATCAGCTTCAATTAAGTATTTATGGTCATAAAAGAAAGCAACGATCTACAAACATTCTAGCAAATGGATTCAGAAAGATCAAAGAAAGTTGCAGGTAATAAAAACAGACGATAGGCATACCTCACAATAGACCTATTGGGTGAATTGGTTTTCCTTTTTGTATAGATTCACAATGTCTTGAAAATGCTAATGTTCTTGGTCCTCAACTTGAAATAGAGTATGTCGATCTAAAGTGGCATCGGTGGATCGGAAGAAACAAAAGGAGCCACGGCTGGGAAATCATATAAACACATGCACTACGTAATCCATGATTTGCTTAAGCTACTATTGCTTACAATTAGAATTAAAACAAAGGAGAAAATCAAGATCAAAATATCAAATAAAAGATCTTATTCGCCTAGAAAAATATATTTAAAATCATAAAACAAAACAGAGATTTGAGAAAGTATTGATGAAACATGAATGTAGCTTAGAGGGTAGCAGGGAAAACAACATAGAGAGGGATTTGGAGATTGGTTGAGAGATGTTGTTTGTGCGAATGATACATGATTCCACATAATTGAGTTCACCAACAAACATCTAACGTAACTACTTGTTTAATTTATCAAAACATTTGTCACAAAAACATTAATTTAGGTTTGGTAACAGCAACAAACATGAAGCATACATCAACATATTGATTATAAATAAAAGAAGATGATAGCTCACCATATCATCTTCAGCATAGTGACCATTGTGAATTGGCCTTGTGTGAAAGATTAGCGCAGACAATACATGGAAAAAAAAATGCAAATCAACAAAAGGACATGAGGAAGTGGTATATTCTGCCTTGGGTTTATTTGATTTTTAGTCCTATAACTTTCTCCGTTTTTGTAAATAGTCCTGTTTTTGCTCCGGTGGCGATTTTAGTCCTTTAACTTTCAATTTCTTGTAAAAATAGTCCTTTTTGCTGATTAGACGCCGGAGCTCCGGTGACAATGCTGAGTTGGCGGCCATGTGGCATGCGTGTGTGTAGCTTTGAAAAATCATAGTAATTTCACGTATTAACAATTTCGATAAAGTTCATAAATAGCTTTAAGAAAAACATTATGAGGAGGAATTGTGTCATACGCATTATACATCAGAGACTAAGAAGTACTACCTCCGGTCCAAAATATAAGTCATCCTACAATTTTCTACTTGTCCCATAATATAAGTCATTCTACATTACCAATGCAATATTTATTGCTCTTTCTCTATCTTAACCTTAATTTATTATGAATTCAACAACTTTTCATTACTTAACAACTATTGCATTAATGATAGTCAAAGGGTATTTTAGACATTAACCTTCAAATTAATGACATTCAACTAATTCCTTAATCTGTGTGAAAACTCCTAGGATGACTTATATTTTAGACCGGAGGTAGTAGATAGCATTATGCCCATGCTCACTATTTTCTGATGAAAATCAGTGCCACCTGAACATGATGTAAAAAAGATTTTAAAATAAGGGAGAAAAAAAATCAGCAATTTCACAATAATTTTTTTTTTTTTGTAAAATTATATAAACAAAGAAACAACAATAACCTCAACCTCAAGATCATATAAATGATAATCAATTCATCTCGCTCAAATCAAAATGTCATTCCGAATCAAATTTGTAATACATTAAAACCAAATTAATCAAAGAAAAGCTTTGTACCGTTTCTTGCTGCCGTATCGACTATGTAAACCATCAACAATATTTTGAAACTAAATCGGTCAAAGAAACACGCCACACAACCAAAGTAGGACGATGCAGATAACAGTTCTGAAGAGATTATTCCAAAATGATATACTTGAAGTGATTGTTGTAACTGATAGCGTAGAGTGCGGATGAAATCGATCTTATAAAATAAAAGCAAAATATATATTGTAAACGCAGTGCGAGATTTGAGAATGTGCGTGATTTCCTTGGTTTTTTCCCCTTTCCGTGTTTGGAGCGGGTCAATTGGGTAATTGAGTCAAATCTGGTCTTCTTTATATTATAGTATAGATATAGTTTTTTTTTATTCCGGAATATTCCATAATGCTTTAGGTCTCTAGTCTTGCCTATATATAGACTGCATGTGTACCATCGGTTTCTGATATATACAGAAAATAAGCATAGACCAGAAGGCATAATAGCACCATATGCTGTCACTTGCATATGGAGTTCTTCCCTTACCCTTGTACGCTAGCATATGGAGTTCTTCCCTTTCTCGTACGCTATTTTGCTAGGGTTCAGGGCCGGCCCATGTGTAAGCGGAGGAAGCATTGGCTGAAGGCCCAACCGGCCCGAGAGCCCAAAATTACATGTTTTGCAAAAAGACGATAACTATAAATGATAATTATTTTGTATTCAGATGTTTTGACATATTTTCTTGTAGTCTATTTGGTTGGGATGTGTAGCTATCATCCGATAGACCTGGGTTCGAGCCTTGAGAGCTTAGTTTTTTTTTCTCTCTATTATTTCAGTCAATTTATTAACTCCTTTAAACCTCTTTTGGACCTTTTTATTAACTACTTTGAGAGCTTTTTTTCTTAAAACATTTTTTGGGCCTTTTCTGAAATATTATTTCTATTACGTCAATCAATTTATTGACTCTTTTAAAACCTCTTTTGAGCTTTTTCTGAAATGGGTCTAACGTATGTTTGGTGGTTTTTGTTATACCCAAAATATTACAATGCGAAAGTAAAAAATAAAGAACAGAAAAGATGAAGAACAATTTTATTATATTCTGGACTGACACAAACAGAAAGGAAAAACAGAAAGAAAAACAACAAGGATATGTAACCGGGACGAGCTAATCTCTCGTCCTTAAGACAATTATGCTCCGGCAAGTACTCCACGGTTTAGCACTTGTCTCCGGGATAACCCAATTACTCTGTTCGAATTGAGGTACTTCAAACTTCCGAACTCAACGAGCTCTTGGTGCTTTGAGAATCTCTTCAACAAAAAACAAACTACCTTACTATATGAGATGGAAAAAGTATTATTTGGAAAAACTTGTGTTGTGACATTTCCACCAAAGAGGGTTTATATAGGTGGAAAAAGTAACACCCACTCCTAAGGTCTTTAACTCTCAATAATGACCACTACTATTCACTTATGGCACTAAGTAAAAGTTAAGGCCACTAACTCATGTTTTATGGCCACTAAGAGTATGGACATAAATGGACATTTTCTCCAACAATCCCCCACAAAATGGACATTAATGCAAATGCGGACCCTGAAGAGATTCTGACAGAAAATATTGCATCAGGAGAGGTAGCTTCTGGCTTTGAACCTGCCTTAGTGAAATACTATCGGATCTACTCGGCTAATCAGTGAACTATGTCTTGAACCGTTCAGCCGTTAATGTAAAACCAAACAATAGTACTCACACAATATTTCCCTTAACACGTATTGGTTCTCATGGTTTTGCTCATTTTGGCCATGAAACACCCTGGTTTCAGAAAGTGCGTTAGAGATTTCAAGCCACTGAATTCTCACAGAAGCGGCCCCACTTCACACTTACATAGGTGACCTCCTATCAAGAGTATTCTGACATACCCTACTCGAATTTAATCAAGCTGTAGGAATCATTAAAAGTTTTCACTTATCCTTACACATCTTACAGATAACACTTTTATTCATAGAATGGGTAAGTGTTCAATGAACCTTCATAACTTAGTTGTCCATTTGAACCATGATCTTGGGATCTCCAGTCAACATGGTGGGGTTACGATTACAAAGTTTCTGTCGTAATTGGCTTCAGTCCCATTCCGTATGTCAATTTTGACATTTGATCTCTAGGTAAACCTTTTGTTAGCGGATCCGCAAGATTATCCTTCGATTTAACAAAATCGACGGAAATCACGCCGTTAGAGATCAGTTGTTTAATGGTATTATGTCTACGACGAATATGTCTTGACTTACCATTGTACATACTATTTTGTGCCCGGATTATAGCCGACTGACTATCGCTATGTATGCTTATACGAGCAATAGGCTTAGTCCAGCATGGAATATCCTCGAGGAAATTACGAAGCCATTCTGCTTCTTCTCCTGCCTTGTCCAATGCAATGAACTCGGCTTCCATAGTGGAACGAGCAATGCAAGTTTGCTTTGTGGATTTCCATGACACAACAAAGACCACCAATAGTGAATACATATCCACTTGTGGACTTTGATTCTTTCGAATCAGATATCCAATTTGCATCACAGTATCCTTCTAATAGTGCTGGATATCTCGTGTACCGTAATCCAAGATTCATTGTGAATTTTAAGTACCTCAGTACTCTATTCAATGCTTTCCAATGATCCTCACTTGGATTACTTGTAAATCTGCTCAGTTTATTTATAGCACATGCTAAGTCTGGTCTAGTACAATTGGTTATGTACATCAGACAGCCTATGATTTGTGAATATTTTAATTGAGACACAGGTTCTCCTTTATTTTTGACTAAGTGCATAGTCAAGTCAATAGGAGTTTTTATCGGACTTTCATTAAATACGTTAAATCTTTTTAGAACAGACTCAACATAATGAGACTGTGACAATGCAAGTCCATCCGACATTCTAGAGATTTTAATCCCCAAAATTACATCTGCAACTCCCATATCCTTCATATCGAAGTTTCTTGTTAACATCTTCTTAGTATTTAGATTATATCATGAGTACTACCCAAGATTAACATGTCATCAACATATAGACATACTATCACAAAGGAATTAGAAGTGTTATTGACATAAACACATTTATCGCACTCGTTAATTTTAAACCCATTTGATAACATCGTTTGATCAAATTTTTGGTGCCATTGTTTTGGCGCTTGCTTAAGCCCATACAATGACTTAACGAATCGACATACTTTGTGTTCTTGACCGGAACCACATAACCCTCGGGTTGTTCCATATAGATTTCTTCTTCCAATTCACCATTTAAGAAAGCGATCTTTACATCCATTTGATGTATTTCTAGATTATTTACCGCAGCAATTGCGATAAGAACTCGTATCGACGTGATCCGAGTAACTGGTGAATATGTATCGAAGAAGTCAAGACGTTGTTTTTGACGATAACCTTTAGCTACCAGTCTGGCCTTATATTTATTGATCGATCCATCAGCCTTGAATTTTTTCTTAAAAATCCACTTACAACCGAGAGGTTTATGTCCTGGTGGGATATTTACTAATTCCCAAGTATGATTTTGCATAATGGAATCGATTTCACTATTGACTGCTTCTTTCCAGAACGGCGCTTCTGGATTTGACATAGCCTGAGCATATGTACTTGGTTCGTTTTCTACCATATAGGTGAAAAAATCAGGACCGAAAGACGTTGAAGTCCTTGCCCGTTTACTCCTACGAGGTTCTGGTTCCTTAGTTTCTGGAGTAGTTTCACTTGTTGGTTCATGTGCCCGCTTATTTAGGGTTATGTTTTCTTGACTTCTTTCTTTACATGGAAATACATCCTCAAAAAATACAGCATTTCTTGATTCCACATTTTTATGAATGATAAAAAAAATAAACATGATATTAGTTTTAAATCCATTTTACTCTCATTTATTACGTGCTGAAAAAAAAAATTTGCAATAAGGACAAAAACAAGGGGGAATGAGGGAGAAGGATAAAAATATTTCATCAATTGAGTAGAAGGACAGTTTTTTAAAACTTTTGTATAAAGGACAAAACTATTTATCCACTATCGAAATTCACTTGTGTTCGAAATTCACTGTTTAAATTCACTGCCGAAATTCACTGTCGAAATTCACTATCGAAATTCACTAATTTTCAAAATTCATTGTCGGGATTCACTGATTTTCGGGATTCACTGTCAAAATTCACTGTCGAAATTCACTGATTTCGGGATTTACTAGGGAGATTCACTGATTTTCGGGATTCACTGTTTGTCCTTCTCGCTATAAAAATTATGCAGCTGTCCTTCTCCCTATAAAAAATATGTAGTTGTCATGTTGCTTAATAATATTCCAGATTATGTCTTTATCCCTAATTTCCCACAAAAACAATTTGACCGGATTAAATTTCTCTTGATATCATCTTCGCAAAGTCACACCCCCTCGGCATGTTACCTCGCATTTCGCCTTCTAGATTCTGTCTTATTTGATTCAAAAGCAAGCAATAGTGTCAAATGAAGTCATTAAAGAGGGACAAAGTGGTCGCATGGATTACGTTGATCCACCACCAGCTCCTCTTCTTGATTTCGGTCAGAGCCCTCGTTACTAAGTTCATCGCCACCATTCTCTTCCTCAATGTCAGCGTCGTGGTAATTCAAGGACAAGTATTCCTTTCGATGCAATTAATAGGTGGGAATTAGACAAATTAAATCAGAGTTGCCTTTTGATTCGTTTCTTTTTTGGCTTCATAATATGTGCGATCATGTTGCTCTAATGTCTTACATTACATGTGGTCAATATTAACATACTCTGGTACACTAAATTGCATACTTTGGTTTGTTGTGAATGTTGGATTGTAGGTTTTGGTTGGTGTTAGTAAAATGTATGCATGTATCATAAGCACTTCATTATCTGTACAAGGATCTCCATAGTATTGTGTCATCCTGAACTGAATATACAGAATAATATTAGCCATATCCTTGGTTGTTCATGTATTATTGCGTGCTTGTGTACAAGAAAGCACATAAAAGCATAATATTGGCTGTTTGCTTATAGAATTGTTTTGTCACTTAACCAAAAGAAAAGGTGTAGCTAAAAAAACAAAAACCATAAGGTGTGAAATTTAAGGTAGTGTCACTATGAGTACATAAGTGTTATTAATGTGAAATATATACTACCGTGAAATTTGTGCTAGTGTTACTGTGAAATTTGTGGTGGTGTTACCGTGAAATCTATGGTTGTGTCACCGTGAGTAAATAAGGCGTTGCCGTGAAATATGTGCTAGTGTATATTGGTGTTATTGTGAAATATGTGCTAATGTCACTGTGATTACATAATGTGTTATTGTGAAATGTGATAGTGTCTCTGTAATACGTAGTGTTATTGCTTTGTACGGTGTACGTACGTGTGTGTGTGTGTGTGTGTGTGTGTGTGTGTGTGTGTGTGTGTGTGCATATATATATATATAACTACAAGACCTCACATTTTGGCATAAACCGCAGTACAATCAGATACACGAATGATGATTTTGTGCTCGTGTAGTATTACATAACGATGAGATCTCGAAGACCCTCTAGTTATATCACATAGTTTGTGTATTTCATTGAGAATGAGACTTGGACTTTTTTGCCCCTTCTTTCCATCCTCTTTGTTTAGCCCTCATCTCCCACATAGCAGTCGATTTCATCTGTGCCATTAAAGCTGCTTCAGCTTTTTCCCTTGCTTCTTCACAAGTTTCCATTCCAGAATTGCATTTATCAGCTTCTTTCTGATACTGGGATGTCATTTTCTTGGCCTCGAGTAATTGACTATCTATGCGTCGTTGTGTTTCCATAGCTTCTGCTTCTTTCATCCTTAATTCTTCAGACAACAGTTCTACGAAATTGTTTTCGGTATCTCCAGTAACATCTGGATCTTGCTTTGCACACTCTGTAGAAAGTATTACACACAAGTACAACAATAAGAAACCTTGTCATATGTTGTGAAAATAACCTGAAAACCATACAAAAATGGTCATGAAAGCCGTTTAATATATTGAAGTTCAAGAATTGAAGTGCAAACATGTCATACGTGATGATAACAACCCGTAAACTACACAAAAATAGCCACCAAAATCCTTTAATAATATGTTGAAGTTCAAGAATTGAAGTGCAAACATGTCATACGTCATAAAAAGAACTCGTTAAGTACATAAAAATGGCCATCAAATCCTTAAATAATATGTTGAAATGAAAGAAGTGAAGATTAACTGCTGACCTGCAAATGAAGAATTCTTCAATCCTGAAAAAGAGAACACAGACAGAAAGGTTTCTATATAAGAAAATTTTCACCAGACAAAATTCATAATCACAATATTTCCGCAGAAGTAAAGATAAAAATGAACAAATGGCAGCTTCCCCCATTCCTACGGGAGATTTTTACATGGTATCTTTACATATGAAGATATCTGAACCACACTCTTTCAACTTGGAATGAAACTGTGCGATTCGGATCTCTCAACATGTGGAGCGAGTACCTAAATATCACCCCCATTCCTACAACGAATCAACAGCCCGAAATTCCATTTAAGAAAACCACAAAACACAAACATAAAAACCATCCAAAAGGGGGCAAATAAAGATCACAACTTTACAGAACCATTCCAGGATCAAACTTGTGACCAGTAGTAAATATTCTCAACATGTCTTTTCAGGAAAAAAAAACAAATATTTAACCAAATCTAACAATTGTTAAGTATCAAAGTATACTTCACTAACTGGGATTACAATAAAAACTGGAACTTTGACCTCTAGAATGCAATGATTTTAACTTCATCACCATAAATAACACACCAAAAGCATAGAAAAAGAAAAATCCCCTAAATCCAACATACCCTCTAGCAAACTTCATGAGATTTCATACAAAAAGAAAAAAAAAAAAAACAAAATAAACAGAAATTACCACATGCCTAAAGGGATTATAGGAAGTGAAAGAGAAGTGCAATCACAATTGCAAGCAGGACAAGAAAGGACAGAACGGGATCTTGAGGTAATCGAAGATGCTGAAGAAGAGGAAGATTGCTCAGCAGTAGTAGCTAGATTTTCTACTAGATGCCAATACAATGGCGGACCTACAATATAGCATAGCAAGCAGAAAGCCATTAGTATCAAACCAAATTTCAGGAGTCTTGATTTTGCTGCCATTTTCATCAGATCAATTTCTACAGGAATCGGAAATCTGTTTCTTGTCAACGGATAAAAAAAGAGAGCCGACTTTACTCTGTTTGAGCCCACTTTGCTCCAAAGAGAGTAAACTCAGATAAAAGAGGAACATGTAATCATTTTTTTTTTTTTTTTTTTCTTCTTCTCAACGATAAAAACCCCAAGAACATTATACCGACGATCTTGTGTTTGAGCTAAGATAATGACTGTATCCAATTTTTTATGCATAAAAAAAAGAGTGTATACATGTAGCATTTGTAAATTGGACTATTGAGACTCTAGATTTACACAGTAGTTTTCGAGGGTTCATTGATTGATTAGTACACCTCCACTACTGGTAAGGTCGGGACCGTGGTCATCCGTCTCTGATTTGTCGGCCGATAAGATCTCTCAGATTTACCATCCAGCTGGGTTGGTTTGGCTATTCTTTTCTAATGAAAAGGAGTCAATCTGTCTGCGCGTGTCAACTTTTTCTAGGCTCCGCTAGATGACACGGCATTTTCGTTCAAATATAGGCCGGTTGTACTCGTGAAAAAAAACCCTCAACTGACTCCAGGGGGCTTTTTAGGGGCGGACGCAAGCATGCAGAGGAGAGGGCGATTCAATAACGGTTTTTTTTTTCATGGTCCAACAAGTATATACTGTTTGAACAATAAAGATAATAAAGTAAGTTGTCTTCAATCTATATTTAAGAGTTACGTCTTATCTCTCTTTTTAAATTTGATTTGACAATAATAATAACAATATAGTACAACAATACGGTGCGTTTAACAATTTGTTTTTTTTTAAATTGTTTTTATTATAATAAGATTTCTGAAAATGCATCACTTTGGTAATGATTACTCTAAAGATTGTTAAATTATTCGATCATATTACGTGACAAGACGAACATATGGACTAAAAATAAATTTTAAAGAGGCAAATAAAATACACCTTATATATACTAGTGTAATTTTCCGGCGCAAAGAGAGGCGACTACCCCTCCCATTAGTGTAGATCCGCCCTGTTTACACCCTTGACTTAAGCCATCTTTGAAAGTCTAGAGGCGATGCAATGGGGACCCAACCTAGATTTACATAATCTATGAAACTCTATGAACGAGACAATGAGAACTTTTGAGTGAGACTCAACATTTTTTAGATTCGTTTTTTTGTTTTTTTTTTGTTTTTAAAGAAACGTAGTTTTCATTTCTAAAGTAACATTTATTGCATTTTTTTTCTGTGTCGCTGACTGGGGTCTCTCCCCCTCTGGGGAATCCATAGAAAGCAAAACAATTCCTAAAGTACAATATAGTCAACACCCCCCTCAAGATGGACTTGGGGAGCAATAAATGTCTTTCATTTGAAAGCACTGCAACAGAGCATGGAATAAAGGACCATCTAGTGGTTTCGTGAAGATGTCGGCTAGCTGATGGAGAGTGGAGACAGGGATCAGCTTCACAAGGCCAGCTTGAATCTTCTCACGGATAAGATGGCAATCTATCTCGATATGCTTCGTACGCTCGTGGAAGACTGGATTATGAGCTAAATGTATAGCACTGACAGTATCGCAATGTAATAAAACAGGGGTAGGAAATGGAACATGGAAGTCATTACCCAGAAAACACAACCATTGCAGTTCGCAAACCGCTAATGCTAGAGCCCGATATTCCGCCTCTGTAGAGCCGCGAGAAACTGTAGTTTGTTTTTTTGATTTCTAGGAGACTAATGAATTTCCAATAAACATACAGTAACCAGTGATGCTGCGTCTAGTATCTCTACAGGCACCCCAATCAGAATCAACAAACCCAGACAAGACAATTGAATTCTTAGCAGAGTAAAAAAGGCCCTTTCCAGGAGCTGATTTAACATAACGCAGCACTTGCTAAGCAGCATGAAAATGATGGACTGTCGGTGCATCTAAAAACTGACTCAGCTATTGTGTAGCGTATGAGATGTCAGGACGCGTAATAGTGAGGTAAAGGAGCTTACCAACTAGGCTGCGGTAAATGTTGTTGTCAGACAGTAAAGTAGAATCCCATGATACAATGACTCTTTGGACTTCATTGGTGTAACAGCAGCCCTGCAATCAAGCATATCAAAGGTTTCCAGCAAATTTAAAGCGTATTTTCGTTGTAAAACCACAATCCCCGAGTCGGACCTGGATATTTCAAGTCCCAAAAAGTATTTTAAAGTGCCCAGGTCTTTGATTTTAAAGAGATTATGTAAATGAATCTTAAGTTCATTGATGAGTGGCATATGATTACTGGCCAAGATAATATCGTCCACGTATGCCAAAGCAATGAGAAAATTTCCAGAAAACCGTTTGATGAACATACTGTGGTCATGCTGTGATTGCTCATACCCCAGGTCTTTAAGCGCCAATGTCAGCTTGTGTTCCACTGTCGACTCGCTTGCTTAAGTCCATAAAGTGATTTTCGTAACCTGCAAACTTGATTAGGACGGTTGGTATGGAACCCCGGTGGTAATTTCATATAAACCTCTTCCTCGAGGTCACCGTGAAGGAACACGTTGTTCACGTCCAGCTGATGTACAATCCAGTCTTATGCAGCGGCAAGTGCCAATAAGCTACGTATAGTTGTCACTTTGGCTACAGGGGAAAACGTCTCCGCATAGTCAATCCCTTGCGTTTGTGTATATCCCTTAGCCACTAGACGAGCTTTGTACCTTTCTAGTGTGCCATCCGAGTTGTACTTTACCTTATAGACCCATTTACATCCAATGGGTCGCTTTCATTTGGGCAAATCTACTATCTCCCATGTTCTAGTAGACTCTAGAGCATCAATTTCCTTTTTCATGGCTTATTGCCATTCTGGGCTAACAACTGCTTGGTTATACGTTTAGGGCTCAGGTATCTTGTCAAGAGTTGCTGTGAAGGCAGAATGAAGTGGAGAAAGTTGGTTGCAACTGATGACAGAGTCAAGTGTGTGTGGTGAAATACGTTGTTGAATATGAGCACATATATAGTCTTGTGGATAAGTGGGTGGACGATGTGTCCTATTGGGTCTTTGTGCTGGTTGAGGTACATGTGTAGAGTTTTCTTCAACCTGATGGTCTAAGAAAGGAGAATCAGTTGGTGACTGTGCTTGATGAGTGTCTTGGTCATCACTAGACTCTTCATTAGACAATTGTGTAGAGGGACTGACATGGTCTGGATCAGATGTAAAACATGGAGCAGGTAGGTTGCTGAGGTGATCTTGCGTGTCATGTTCATTGTGGGAGTGAAAGGGAAAGACAAGCTCGTGAAAAACCACATCTCTAGATATAAAGATCTCCTTAGTTACTAACTCAAGCAGAATATAACCTTTAGAAGTCTCTGACATTCCTAGATGTACACAAGTGCGTGCTCTAGTATCAAACATATGCCTATCTCTTGTTAAGGTGGCAGCAAACACTAGACAACCCAGAACCTTTAAATGCTGAATATCTGGTGGCTGATTGTAAAGCAATTGATACGGTGTGGAATTATTCAATACAGGTGTAAGGGTAAGGTTAATAAGTCTAGCAGCATGTTGAATGCAGTGACCCTAGTAGAGAATGGGCAGGTTTGCTTGAAACAATAAAGCTCTGGTCACATTAAGGAGATGCTGATGTTTCCTCTCCACTACTCCATTTTGCTGTGGAGTGGAAACACAGCTCACTTGATGCAATATTCCTTTCTCGGTATAAAAATCTTCCCATCTAAACTCTGCCCCATTATCTGTCCTTAACACCTTTATATTCTTATGAAATTGAGTAAACACATATGAATGAAAACTCCGTATCAGTGGTCTGACCTCAGCTTTAGTTTTAACCAAGAAAATCCAAGTATAACGGCTAAAATCATCTACAACTGTCATGAAATAGTGATGGTCATACACTGTTGGGTGTCTATATGGACCCCACAAGTCCATATGAACCAGATCAAAACAAGAATCAACTTTACTGACACTTAAAGGAAAAGACAGACGCTTCATCCTAGCATGGGGACAAACATTGCAAATACTATCACTATGGGGTAGCACAACCTCTTCATGAGCTTGTTTCAGAACATTCATCCTCTGGTGAGACATGTGCCCTAACCTCAAGTGCCATAGTAGATCTTTATTAAGGGCAACTCCATAGATGGTCCTAGTATTATTGCAGATCTTGTAATCTTTATTATTCTTCTGACTGATGCAGTCTTCAACCCTCATCAAATACAAACCAGCTTTTTTCTTAAGCTGTACCAATCCTCAGCCCAGTGTTCTTGACCTGTATAGTACATGTTCCATCCACAAATGTAACAAACAAACTAGCATCAGTAGTCAGTTTGCTCAAGGAAATTAAATTGCAATGAAAAGCAGGCACACACAAAACCTTACTTAACACCAACTCACTATTCACTTTTACTATTCCAATATGAGACACCTTACTGTTTCACCATTTGGAAGACTTACTGTAACCCCATGAACCACATTAGCCTGCTCAAACATGTTTACTGAACATGCTACATGATCTGTAGCTCCTGAATCAATAATCCAGGAAGTAACACTTTTACCTTGCACCTCTTTGTCACTTTGCCTGAAGTTTGTCATCATAGTGCTGGTCTGATTTACAACATGATCCTTCTCTGGTTTCTCATCAATGTTGAGCTGATCCAAGAACTTTGCCAACTTCTGAAGCTGGTAGGTACTGAGTCCCAGTCCTGTTTCATGACCTTTCCCTTGTTCAGATAACTCTGCCATCTCATTTCCTCTAGGGCCATTATCCCTTTCTGTAAGATTTATCTTCTTCCTAGACTTCCAATCTGGTGGATAGCCATTCTTCTTATAACAATCCTCAACCGCATGCCCATTGAAACCACAGTATGAGCATTGTACCTTCTTATATTCCACTTTTCTGATTTCCTTCCCATCTTGATTGTCCCCTGTCACTCCCAAAATTAGCATTCGATCTGTTAGCAAAAATTACTGGCTGTGTATTCTGTGGATGGTTCACTGAATATTCCAACTGCCTCTCATGCTGAATGCTTTTTTTATTTTTAAAGCAACTTTATTTTATTAATAAACGAAATAAAGAGCTACAAAGTTGAGTGCCATATCCCGGCCCGCCCCAAGTTTACGTGACATAGTGCATAGCATGGCCTCCTTAAATCCTATGTGTGGCAAACCCAGTGTAGGAAAATCCACCACATAGGGAAGAGTACTCGCTCTATGCACCCCCGAAAAATTCCCTGCCCTATAAATAATTACATCAGTGGGATTCATATTGAAATAAATGCTGCCTCTATGCATGAAATGCCGAAGACCCATTCGCATCCCCGTGTGAACTTTCTTGGTTCGAAGAAGCTTGCTGCCCTTCCTCTTGAAACTTCGACATGACCCATCCGCAAAGTGAGCTACGAAACCCATACTAGAAGCTGAACCAAACACATAAGGGGCAATATCAAACACCATAATAAGTATGAGCACAGCGGTTGACTGCAAAAGCAACAAAAACACCTGGGTTGCACCCCTAGCAATGTGGTAGGGGTGCGTCCAAAGGTCAACACAATCCACTAAGCCGCGGCCATGTGTAAGCGCCGGACAAGCGCAAGGTGGTGATGCGTCCGCAAAGACAAAAGCACACCGGGAATATGGTGAACAACATATAAACTCCGGACAATAGTAGAGAAAAGGAACAAAAGCACACGAATTGCACCCCGACAAAAAATGGAGGGGTGCGTCCGATCAATAACGGTAGTGGTGGATATAAGTGTGTCGCGCAGCTGGGTTCCCACCATCTCCACAATCAGTTAGCTTCTTCGATCTGCACAAAGAGGAGCACACAGTATATGGACACAACTGGATGAAAGTGGGAAAATCAGTGAGGTAAGCAATACGACCTGGTTTGCACCCTTCACAAGTGAAGAGTGCTTCCCGGGTTATCAGTGATACAGCGGATATGAGCTGGGCCGTATAAATCATCATGGATAAGATTCCGAATATGCGACGGGACTTCTCTTTGATGGGTGAAAATCTGATCATCCCCTTCCAACGCGCAAGCGCGTCGGCGACCCTATTGCATTCCCTATAGACATGCGAAATAGTGTAATGAAGTGATCGAAGGATAGCACATATCCGAGTGACGGAGAGACACGGGGGCCGCCCCCACCACTAGCTCCAGAGATCATACGATAAACATAGAGAGAATCAGATTCGATATCCATATTTTGTGCATGAGTGCGCATGCGAAGACCAAACAGCAGAGCTTTAATCTCTCGCATCCACCACGACGATCCCCCGCCCAAAGCAAGCGTGGAAAGCCAAAATAAACCCTCCATCGAGTCCCCGATGATACCACCACCATAAGCAATGCCATTCACGACACTCCCATCCACATTTAATTTAACATTGCCCGTTGGCGGAGGCGTCCATCTCAGAGAAGTCACTCTCCTCATCGGGTTAGGTTTGACCCAAAAGGGTTGGAAGAAGGGAGTTCCTCTATCGGCTCCTAAGACTTTAGCTTCCGATTCTTCCGAAAGGCAAGTTGCCGAATAGCCCGCTCAATGTGTATGATGGTCCATTTGTATGGATGGTTGGACCGCATCATGCCGGCACTTGTTCCTCTCGGCCCAAATGCCCCGCAAACGATGGCGGGACAATAAGCCGAAGGCTATAAATACTAGTAGCCGAGTTTCGCCAGAAGTGAAGCATAGGCACAATCCCTGAAGTAGGGGTAAACCGCAACCCGAAGTGATTCATAAAGTACTTCCAAACAGTGCTGGCAAAATGGCAATCAATAAACATGTGTCGCAGGTCCTCCCCATGTTGGCACGCAAAGCATTTAGAAACTAGAGTTATACCGCGTCGCTGAATATTCGGGTCAGTAGGGAGAATGTTATGCAGCAACCGCCAACAAAAGAACGAGATCTTGAGAGGAAGAAGGTTGTTCCAAATTATCTTATAAATGACACTGGAGGGGTGAGGAGTACGAACCATGTTCCACGTGGACCGAGTGTTAAACCGCCCATCAGGGCTCAGCGTCCAGATAAGCTCATCATCCTTATCCCGCATGAAAGGGATAGGAATGATCTCTTCCACTATGTGACTGGGAAGGTGAGAACGAAGGAGCTGTGTATTCCACTGGCCATTCACCCAAAACTCATTAACCTTCCAAAACCGATCTTCCGGTGGTTCACCCAAATTAGCCGTCGTCCACTTGTCTCTCCAGAAGTCAATGTTTCCTGCATTTAGCCTCCATGAAATGAATTGTTCTGCTTTGTCTCTCATGCTCCACACTCTTCTTAGCATAGGCGTACTGTCCCTGGGCTCAGGGACATCCAAGGGAGACTTGTCAATGATGTAGGTATTGAAAATGGCCTTAGCCCAAATACCCTGTTTCTGACGTAACCGAACCCACAACTTGATCGCAAAAGTGTCGATGACATCAAAGAGGTTCCGCACACCCAGCCCACCTTCCTCAATCGGTGTACACAATTTGTCCCACGATCGCCAGTGTATATGATTACCATCCGGCCCACTATCCCATAAGAATTTATTAAAAATGCGATGAAGACGATGAATAACTTCTTTAGGGGGAACCGAAGACTTGAAGTGTATAGATCGGGATGGACGTTAAGACATGCCGAGAAGAATTAGCTTCCCACCAAAAGACAATAGCCTGTTTCCCCGGTGATGAAGCTTCCTTTGAACCTTATCGATTATGTCACGATAGAAAATGGTACAATTCCGGCCCCGGAAGAGGGGAGCCCCTAAGTATCGGAAAGGCATGTGTTCGCGCAGAAAGCCCAGAACATTACGCACCCATCCTGCTTTAATAGACGTCAACCTATGTCCAATGAAAGTACTTTTGGTGGAGTTGATACGTTGCCCAGACACAAGCTCATAATGGTGGAGAAGCTCTTTGAGGCCCCGTAGCCCTTTCCTATTACATCGAGTAAAGAGGATCGTGTCATCCGCAAAGGCCGGGTAGTGGATGCCTTTAACTTTAGATTGAAAGCGCATGCCGGGATTACGAGACATGTAATCATTAATCGTCTGCCGAAATACTCTGCCGCTAAAACAAATAGAGCAGGGGATAGGGGATCACCCTGTTTAACTCCGCGAGTCGCATGAAAGGGAGTAGAAGGCACACCATTGAGCAGGACGCAAAACCAGTTATCAGCGAGAGTTCGGAAAATAAGGTCAACAAAAGGCTCTTGAAAGCCAAACATCCTCAACATCTTCATTATGAAACCCCAATTCATACGATCATATGCTTTCTCCATATCTAATTTAAGCATAATATTGGGGCTACGGAGTGGTTTATTGACATTTTTGCAAAGCTCCTGGGCCAGAAGGATATTATTAGTAATGCATCTTCCAGGAACAAAACCAGTTTGTTGGTCCGCAACCAGCATGGGAAGAAAAGAATTCATCCGCTGCGTAATAATTTTGGTTATAATTTTCGAGAAAACCGTGCACAGACTAATAGGCCGGAAGTCCTTCCATTTATCCGCCCCTATCTTCTTGGGCAACAGAATAATCGTGGAGGTGGAGAAGTAACGAGGAAGATGACCACCCAGGAAGAAATCACCAATCGCATTCACCATATCCTGTTTAATAATCTGCCAGCAAACTTTGAAGAAATGCGAGGTGTAACCATCAGGGCCAGCAGCACTATCTGAGCTCATGGATAGCACTGTATTATGAATCTCCTCAACAGACGGAGTAGCCATGATGGCCGCATTCTGCGCATGGGATATTTGAGGGAGAGAGAAAGTAACAAGAGGAGTGCCCATACCTTCCCTATCCTCGGAGAAAAGTTTCTCATAAAAAGTAGCAGAGGAAGCACGGATGTCTTCCTGATTGTCAATCCAACTACCGTCATCCGCCTTAATTCTATGAATGTAATTCTGATTCCTCCTCTGTTTACAAATAGCATGGAAATACTTACTATTGGCATCTCCAGCT
Organism: Gentiana straminea; assembly: GCA_036785695.1. Lineage (NCBI taxonomy): Eukaryota > Viridiplantae > Streptophyta > Magnoliopsida > Gentianales > Gentianaceae > Gentiana > Gentiana straminea. The sequence goes on from JAVUPR010000135.1 coordinate 4,033,018, forward strand.
TCAATCCATTTCACAGACGCTTTCTGCTTAAGGAACCGAGTCTCAACATCATTACACCTCTCGTACTCTAAGATGGCCTGGTCAAGATCTTCCTTAGCCATTGTCGACCCTTCCTGATCATGACGAATGGTCTTCTCATGAACCGCAGACAACGCCTTCTTAGTATTATCAAAAATATTCCCGAAAACCAAACGATTCCACTCAGTTAATTTGTAAGCTAGTTTTTTGAGCTTTCTATGTAGAAGACGCATACCCTGACCTTCCTCATGCTCCTCCCAAACAGACTTCACAAGGTCAAGGAACGTGGTATCCTCAGTCCAAACATTTATGAAGCGAAAGGAGGATTTACTCGGGCTCTTCGAACCACACAAAGCCAGAAGAGGGCAATGATCAGAATGAACCCGGGGCAGGTGAGACACTTTCGTGACATCAAATTGCTCCATCCACTTATCATTAAAGAAAACCCTATCCAAGCGTTGCCAAGTCTTGCTTCTATACCATGTGAATTGAGATCCCTCAAAAGTAGCTTCGGTGAGACTAGCCCCTGCGAACACGGTCATTGAAGTCCCGCATGTCGTTGACCCAGGGGCGGCCCCCTTTCCCTCTCATCACTGTCGAATAATGTTGAAATCACCCCCAAGTATCCAAGGTGTATTGTTATTCTGGGCCCGATCCTGTATCGCTTGCCATAACGCTTCTCTAGGATGCCTACTGTGTTTTGCATAAATCCCCGAAACAGAAAATTTATCCCCATTCTGATCGGTAATGTCTGCCGTGCACATCTGATCGCAATCAATATCCATAGAACAGTCCATCCCCGACCACAAGAACCAAATTTTCCCTCGCAAAACAGATTGAGAAAAATCAAACCCCAGTTTAAGACGAATACTAGTAGTGAACTTTGCAGAACAAAGAGGTTCAATAAGCACAAGTATCCTAACATTATTCTGTCTGCAAATATTCTTAATGCAAGTTTGAGTCCTATCATTACCAACACCACGCATATTCCAAAATAAAATATTTATAGGACTATACATCGGAAGAGCGTAAATGATAAGTTTGAGAAGGTACCGACTCTTGTGGCACAAGCGAGAGCTTCCCTTTTTTCCTCCCTTTTTTCTTCGTAGAGTAATTGGAAGTGCCAGGGATATTGGAAGGTCCGTCTGCCTTGTCGCTGTTCTCTGCCGGAGTCACTGAAGGATCCAACGCTGAGTTTTCATGGCCAATGATCCCCTTGGTCAACATAAGGTCGTTTCGCAACGTAAGATCATCTATCACCAAGTCACTCACGAGCCAAGAGGGTCTTTCCCTTTACCACCATCGTCAACTCGAATCACACCGCGATCAACCTCCTGTCTATGCGCAAGGTTGTCCTCCACGTTTCCCATATTTACATCAATACCAGAGTTAATCAACCTTTGATCTAAGGTGGTATGAAAGTCCATCAAATCGGGGAGCACCGTAGTACGTGTAGCGTCATATCCAGCTGATCGCGGCCTATTTTCCACCTGCCTAGTTCTATCCTCTTTCATAAGTGAGTGATGTGCAGTTTCAACAATATCCTCATCAGGAAGCGACCGCAACGCATGGAAAGAGTTAGAATTTTCTAAGGGTTCTGTGGTCCGAGGGCTCAAAACCGGGTTATGAGCAAGATTCACTGCAGTAGGAACAGTATTGGTAGGCAAATCTCCCTCACTATTGACAAGAGGACCAGCATTATGTGAAGTACCATTTTGCTTAACCTGATAAACCTGTTGAGGCATGTCGCGCGACTGGGTCCACTATTCCACTTCCCATTTGAGGTCAACGGTCCACCGCCAGTATCCTGTGAAGTATTCTGGGACGTACTAGGGTTGGGTTTCTTGCGTGAGCTTTCAGATGGAGGATTCTTCCTTAAACATTTGTCCTCAGAATGACCAATCCTATGACAAAAAGCAAGTAATCGGAGCCGGTATTCGGCATGAACCTCCCGCCGGTGTCCCTTATGAACATCTTCCCCAACCAGATTCTAGTACAACGGGGTTTACGGATATCCACTTCAACCCGGTGCCCTCGCAACAGACGGTCTTCTCAAATCTGAAGTAGCCGCATCCGTCTGAAGCGGTCTGCCAATAAGGCCACCAATTTTACTTACATATCGAGGGTTAAAGTACGGCAACGGCAATCCAGGGAATTCAAACCAAATAGGAACCATAGAACAATCTGCATTGCAGTGAAAATCAACCGTCCATTTGGAAAACTCAAATCTATTAGGACCCATATTCCACTCTCTGCGTGTAAATAGACGATTATAGTCCTCTTGACAACCAGGGTGAACAAGGACGTGCTTTGTATCAAGTAAACCAATTTTACAAGAAGCTTTTAAGTCTAGCCGAACGAAAAACTTACGTATATCATCAATACGCGGCCGATAATCAGGGAAACGAGCAACCAGAGCATTCTCAAAAGGACGTGCAAGAATTTCAAGCTCCGCTCTCGAAACAAAAAAAGCCGGTTCTCCCTTACACGTACCGTAAACACCAAAGTCAGGGATGTCTACCTTATTGCCTCCAGGTTGCGGCCCGCATATGATTTGGGAGGCGCAAGGTATCCTCATGTTGGGACGCAACCACGGGTTGGACCCCGGTGGGTCCGCCATGCCTGGAGAAACGCAGAAGAGTAACTTGTTGAGCAAGATAAAACACAGCCGTTAAATGCCCACAGCCGGAGCAAAAGCAGTCACCGGCAAGGCTGAACAGGCCACAGAAACGACCCCACGGCCTCAGTCAGAAGCCACAGCCACAGCCCCCTGAGTCACAGCGCTGCCAAAACCTCAGCACGATGGAGCCCACAGCAGTAAGACACTGGAAGGAGGTAACCAGCAAGAACGCCGATCAAAAACCACGGGCCGATCACCAAGTCACCGATCGCCGCTGAAAACCTGCTCAAAAAACCGATCGGCGCCGGAGAAAAGCAGTACGACGCTGGAAAGCAACCAGCAAGAACGCTGGAAAAAACCTCGGGCCGTCGGACAGCAAAACCTAGCCACCGCCGGCAAGTCACCGCCGCAAAACCAAGTCACCCCTCATGCTGAATGCTCATAGCAAAAGCCTCTGCGATGTTGGGGAGGGGTTTCATCAACAAAATCTGAGACCTCACTGGTGCAAAAGATTCGTTCAGCCCTTTCACAAAACGAATTACATACTCACACTCAATATACCCAACAAAGGTTGGTATAACTCCACAAGTGCACCTCACAGCACAACTACAACTAGGTATAGGTTTCAGGATCTGAATTTCACCCCAAACAGTCTTCAACGTCACAAAATACTCGGTAATGCTCAGATTGCCCTGTGTGACCTGATTTATTTCTTCCAAGAGATATGACAGACGGAAGGAATCCATATTTGAATATCTCCAATGTAAATCCTCCCAAATTTCTTGTGCAGTGTTCATCCACATTACACTTCTCGCTATCGGTTGTATGACAGACTTCGTAATCCAAGCTACTACCGTCGTATCGCACTGATTCCAACGGGTAATCAACCTCTCATCTTCGGTTGGCTTCGGAATTGACCCATCCACAAAACCTAACTTGTTCTTCATTATCAACGCCATACGCATGGCTTGGCTCCACGAATGAAAATTTCTGCCATCTAAAGGCGGATCTACCAACACGAGAGTCGGATTCTCGCTTGGATGCAAATAGTAGGGGCTCGAAGTCTCAACTTCGACCGGAATTCGTCCCTGACGATCATTGGCCATTTCGGATCTGAATCGAAGCAACGATCTAACAAAACAAAACGAACGGCGAGCGAACGTAAAACAAAAACAGATTCGTGATAAGGATCTTCAAACTTGCTTTGATACCATGTGGAAAGTGATTATAATCACTCCATTGTTGCAAATCGAAGCATGCGAAATTTGGGAACTAGGGTTTTGGAACTCAGGCGGCAAAATAGAAGAGGGACGATTTTATTATTTGTGAATAATGTTCTCAACTGTTACAGAAAAAAGACTCCTGCTATTTATACTATTCTATTTAATACATCCCATAATACGTAGAGATAAAACTAAATACTTCCTAAAGTACAATATAGTCAACACTAAGACATGACAAGTGGTCAGTTGCAATATTAATTCTTATCAAGAGCATTAATAAAAGGTCGACATGTAAAACTCATTTCCAACACAAATATCGATAAGTATACATAAGTCAATCGGGGTGATGCCCTTACTCTATATCATTCCCTGACCGTTGCAGTAGCTTTTGGATGTCGTAATTAGGTGCGGACGCAGGATCTCGGGTAAGAGGTTTTATAAAATTTTAAAGACAAAAATATTAACATTTAAGGGAGGCAAACGATATGCTTTATACATATATTAATATAATTTTTCCGGATCATGGGAGACAGTTGTCCCCTCTTGGTCGTATGTAGCTCCGCCATTGGACGCAATTGCATTTTTTAAGGAGATTTTTGCTTTTGATTCAACGGCTCAGATCACTTAAAAGAAGATATGTCTAAGTTCGGAGGAATTCTAAAGGCTTGCAAAGAAAATTTCCCTCTTTTTAGTACTATAGTATAACCTCGATAAATAAATACCCAGGATCAGAAAAAATATTCGTTTAGCGGATTTTACTTATTTATCGATAAATGAATATATTATTCATTTAGATAGTATTTTTACATTTTTTTTTCTTATGATTAGTATTATTACATTTATAATGTACAAATATACCTAGAGGATAATGGTCAAAATTCTTATGAAAAACTTGATTACATTTATTTTCTTTAGACTCTAGATTAGGAATACATGCACTATATGTGTGAACTAAGTACAGTGTATTAGGTATTGAGACTATTAATAAGATTATATGTATGAAATATTAGAACCTAAGAAAATATGTTTAACCTACACTAAAAACTATATATAGTTCTAAAATCTTAATTATAAAGGATCCATAAAAGTGTATCTTTCTTAATCTTCAATTTAATGGCTTATCAGTCAAAACCAATAACAAAATTAACTTTAACCGACCAGATAAGGAGCGCCCTATGTGATTATTCATTTATTTTTACATTGGACTTTAAAGACTCAATTTTTTTATTCGTTAATGCATTTAGCGAGGTTATGATCATTTACCCCATTTGCCCATGTCGAGATATGAGAAAATTATTCATTTGGTGATGTTATTTATTTATCGAGGTTATACTGTATCTCCTTTTCTATGTAAAAAGATCTGGAAATGAGTCGGCTCACCTTTTAGCTCGAAAAGGCCTCTTTTTGCACTTCTTTAAGGACTGGTGTTGGGAGAGATTGCACACACTCTTGAATGCCTAAAGAAATATAGTAGCATCTTTATTAACACCAATTGGTTTTAGTACAACGATAAGCACGTTGATCCTAACACGGTATCAGAGCCAGATGTCACGAGATCGAACCCTTGTGCAAGTGTTGGGATAGATTGCCCACACTTGAGGGATGTGTTGTGCGAGATCGTCCACACTCTTGAATGAATAACTGTGCAAGTGATGGGACAGATTGCCCACACTTGGGGGGGGGCGGTATTGGGAGAGATTGCACACACTCTTGAATGCCTAAAGAAATATAATAGCGTATTGATTAACAACAATTGATTTTAGTACAACGGTAAGCGTTTGATCTTAACAACTGAGAGATCAACCCTCCTTCCAATGTAATTGATGCTTGCGCTCTTGATAGCGCATAATAAAATTTCTTGTTGCTAAAAAGAAAGTCAATCGGGATATTACCTGACTATGTTTGATCACATTTTACAACCCACACTAGTTATAGTTAAATTTCCCAGTTCCGTTCATGTCTTTTAGCAATCATTGAATAACTCCAAATTTGTAATTACCTAAACTAAGGGCATTCTTATCAGATGTCCCAAATTTTATTCTTAAAATAATACATATCTCAATTTTACATCATCTCAATTCAAAAACCTCCACAACAGTATATTTATCCTTATCCCTATAACATTTCAAATAATATTAAATAATACATATTATACCTCACAACTCTATTTATACACATTAAATATTTATTATTTCACTCCAACAGCATCCCTATCCCTATAATTTTTAAAAATTAAATATGTTTAGGGCGTGAATAGTGCATCCCCACAAGTAGGGACTGTTGTTCATATCCCTAAAAATGAATATTTACGCCGTTGAAGGGTAATTTTTTTTGGTTAATATTTCCGAAGTTACTTTAGTACATGAGTTTAGGTCTATATATATATATTGTGTTCTTGTTGTTTGATATTTCACGGTGCATGACCCAAACAAGAAGTGGGAAGGATAAAAAGATTCTTGATGTCATTGTGACGTAGTCAATTCATTATATAAAAGATATCATTGAAAAACAATAGTGACATAGTAATAAAAAGTACACCTTATAGGCTGAAATAACAACATAATTACAATTTGAAGGTATGCTGGCTTTAAGTGAGCAACTATTGAAGCCCTCATAAACGTGTGACATCATAGCCATATGCATTTATATAACACACATATCTTAAAGATGTGACATTACACATTTTTAATTATGATATAGTTAATAATAGTTGTTGTATAATATAAAGTATTATATTTCATACACCATGCCAACCTTAAGAAGCCTAGTCCTAGGAATGGCCAATGTTTTATCACCTTCTCTGAAATTTTTCCTTAGAAAACTATAGGCATAGTTTACCACAAACTTCTTAAACAAAGATGAATCTTTTTTAGCAACCACTTCAGCTTCTCCAAGCAAATAAAACACACCATGATCCATAGCTTTTTGCACTGCTTCAATTTCCTTTTCCGTCCTTTGGTTCGGAACAACGAGCTGGTTCGATGAACTGTTATTGCTCACGACATTCGTTGAACGAATCGAGCTCGACGAAATCCGGGCCGGTGCCATATTCTCCTCAATATGTACCCTGTTAGACATGGGACCCGAATGCTCAATAATGTTAACAGGCTCTTGTGTTTGTTCGTTAAACACATTTTCATTCATGATATATTCTTTCAGTTTCTCCACCAAATGAGCCTCAAACACTTCAGGTTCATCAATCTTGTTATTGTATCCACGACGAACCACACAACGATAAACCCGATAATCCCTCGGTTCGATGTGTCTGAACAAAAACCGTTCTTCCAATGCAACTTTACCAATTGGGAGTGACTTAACTGAAACCAAGACAGTTACAGAGTGAACAGAGGGAATATTCGAAACAAAATGCGGGAAAATCGGAGGGATCCCTTGAACGAGTTCCGAATACAGAAGCCCGATTCCAGGAGCTCGGTTCACGTCCGGTTTTTTAGCTAAATCCTTGATGTATTCACTAGAGACCTTGTTGTTGAGCTCAAACATGTATCTTTCCTTATGAACATAATGCCAAATAGCCATTATAACCATTAGGACTAATGAAAACGCCAAAGGAAGGTATCCGCCTTGCACGAATTTGTATAGAACTGATGAAAAGAAAAAAGCTTCCACACTGAAGAACACTATAAAGAAGAGGGCTATCCACCATATGCTTGTTTTCCATATTACTAACATTATTAGTGTCAAAAGTAGTGTTGTTATCAACATCACTGCAACAACCGCAATTCCTGCACACAAAAAAAACGCAGTATATATACAGATTCAGGAATCTGTTTCATTGGGGTCACTCAGAGCCTAAAACTAAAACTACAGATATTTTCGAATTACAATTACCATATGCATTTCCAATCTTGGTAGTAGACTTAAAACCCCAAGTAACAAAAACACAAGCAAGCATAAGGATGAAGTTGACTTCAGGAATATAAACTTGACCATCATACTTAGCAGAAGTATGAACAACTTTCACTCTTGGGAAACAACCTAAGCTGAGAGATTGTGATATAATTGCAAAGGCACCCGAAATCATTGCTTGACTAGCTATGATTGCCGCAGCAACAGCTACCACGAATTGTGGCCAGTAAAGTGGACCTATATATATATATATAAATCAATCAATCAATGTAGTTAGTTAGCATAATTATATATATATATATATACATAAGGGTTTTTGTGTTTTTAGTTTTTGAAATGTTTTGAAAAAGCTAAATCGTACCGGGAATCGAATCGTAGAAAACGGTTTCGTAATGGTCTAGATGCTTGGAAAGATAAGCAGCTTGTCCAATGTATGCAATCACTATGGATGGAAATACCATTGTAGAGAAACTTATCTGCAAATTATTTTTATCATAATTAATATGAATTCTACGTTTACCATTAATCGCGTAAAAATGCATTAAATCAGATCAGATGATATTTATGAACTTACTTGAATAGCACGAATGCTGAAATGACCTAAATCAGCAAACATGGCTTCTGTCCCTGTTATATATAATTAAGAATATTAAATACTAGTGTAATTAAGTTATATTTGAACTTTTAAATAACAAAAAAAGAAAGGGAAATTAATTAAAAAGCAGAGACCTGTAACGCAAAGAACAACACCACCAAGAGAGATCCAACCATCTTTGCCATTTCTTTTGAAATAATCAATAATATAAACAGGGTTGAATGCACGTAGTACTTTGATATCATGTGTGATTAGATTGTAAAGGCCAATGAGAGTTATGAACAAAAACCAGAGGGTAATGGCTGGTGCAAATGTGAATCCAACTTTGTCTGTACCAAATCTTTGTACACTGAAGAGAATGATAATTATTGCTATTGAGATTCCAACCACAGCATCTGCCAAATTCAACATACGTTTATTAGAAGATAAAGTCATAGGAAAGACCGTATCGCCCTCAGACCCCAGGCCTGGTTGATAGCTAGCGTTAAATGACCATAATAAATGACCACAATTGTATTAAAATTATATAGTTTTGTTGTTAAAAAGTGTCATTTTATCGATAAAAATTGATGTTTTAGACCCCGGTGACCCCATTGAATTTTTTTTTGAATAGAAGATGTAGTTTTAGACTCCGGTGACTCCACTGAATTTATTTCTGGATCCGCCAGTGGGGTGGGGGTATGGGCATGTGGACAGGGATTTGGAATATTAATAAAAATGACTAACTAATCCGATGTTCGGTGTAAATGATATCTGCGGAGTTTGATTCTTATTCATTAATAAAAACTTTAGCCACAACTCATTAGCATGATGTGTAATAAGAAGATAATACATGTGACATTCCTAGATATTTTTGAATTACTAATCAATTTAAGTGAAAAGTTAAAATTTGAATCATTTTTTGATTTGTATGTGTCGGCCACGTACATATGCACAGGGTCATACTATTCTATTTTTTTTTCCGGTAGAAAACTTAATTTGGAATTTATATTATGATTTATTGAAGCAACACGTGTAAATAAGATACCTCATGCAATTTATATATATAAAAAAAGAAGTCCAATCACGTTGACTTTTAAACTCGTCGTATTAATTTTTTTTTCTTTTCTTTTCCCTGAAACGAAAGACCTAAACCTTTCAAAAAAAAAAAAAAAACGAAAGACCTAAACTAGGGGTGGAGGATCGAACCGGGATCTCTCCACTCGAGAGTCCGGATAGACCCTAGTGGCAACCACTAGTTAAGGTATGTACCTTGATACAACTCGTCGCATTAATTACATAATCAGGACTTTATTGCAATGATTAAATTTTTAATTAAAAAAACTTTTAGAATATATTTTCTCACACGTTCAACGCGGATGAACCCTCCCCAAGTAAAATATTTGAGAATTTTTACCTTGATGAAGGCCCTTGATCCCAGAAATGGCCGAAAGAACTGCAAAATCAAAATGATATTTATAAATGATATTTGTAACAAATCTTTATTTAATTATATGTATATCTTTTTTATAACCTATAATAACAAGATCAACCTACAAAGAAAACTAATGGAAATTGTAGTTCTCAAAAAAAAAAAAAAAAATCAATAGAAATTGTCAAAAGCATCACATCAACTCCGAAAAATCAAATCTTGAACTTAGATTCGACTATCCAAAGATCGAATTTATACGTTCAATCTCTAAAAGGTTGAATCTAAGGTCCCGGTTTGCATAAATTTATAAACACATATGAATAAAATAAAAAAAAAAAAAGTCTAACCAGAAATGCAAGGAGTTAGGACACCATCACCCATGACCATAGAAGTGCCAAGAATAGTAACAAGAAAAAGAATGATTTTCCAAATTTTGCTGCTTTCTAACATTGTCTTAATCTTTTCTGCTCTTTTAAGCTGATTAGATGGTGTTTCCAGCTTATATGTTGACACTTCCCTATCCTCTGGCTGTTGATTTGGTAATAATCCAACATTTGCATACCTACATATCAATGAATACAGTGCAAATGTCCCACCTGCACCACCATATATATACACAATGACCAAAATGCCCCCGATCAAACCCTCGTGAAATTGATACAGTGATCCCTTTAACGTTCGATTGTGTTTTGGAGAAATATATATAAAAAGGGTATAATCATAATTTGCTCACCATCTCCGTTGTCGTTAGCACGCAAAACGATGAAAACATACTTGAGCATAGGGATGAGAATGATGGTATATATTATCAGAGATAAAACTCCAAGAATATCATCATTATGTTTTATCCCATTTGGAAAAGTACTTGAAAACACATACAGAGGTGATGTTCCAATATCTCCATATATTATCCCTATACTTTGAAATGCCAAACTCAATGTTCTCTTCCAATTTTCCTGCTAATTCATTTCACATTCAAATTTTTTTTTTTAATCAGGAAATCAATATATATACAAAAACAATATTCTTGTAAATAAAATAATTTAGTAGCCATAAAAAACAAAATTATCATAAATACCTTGGAGCCATGGGAGTGATTAGATGAAACCCTACCAGCTTCAAGATTCAACGAATCGATCCGACGTAGTTTTAGAAATGAAAACTTCTTTTCTTTAAGATTTCCACTTTTGGCTATGGTGATTTCATCATCTTGTGGTTTGGCCTGTTCTTCTAATGCCTGATCAGTTTCTTCATTATAGGAAACTGCTGCCATTTTTTTTTTCTTTTCTGTGTGTTTGAATGGTAATACTTCACTGGTTGAGATTTGTAATTGTAACACGTGAATTTATAGTAGTTTTGGTGGAATAAGTTAGAGTAACGTTTTCTAAGTCAGCACTCAATTATGTTAATTTTTAAATAAATAAATAAATATTTCGTACATGCCGCATCACGGATTTGATTGTACAGACTTTTAATTACTTCATTATTTTATTTAGAGGCACGTCTCATTAAGTAAAGATGTATAATATATATTCTTACTGAGTCATTTCTTTTTAATTAATATATCATGAATATATATATAGACGAGTTATGTTTTAAAACATTGAGAGGATAACGTATTCAATCAACGTAAATAAATGCAAAAAAAAAAAAAACAAAAACAAGAAGTATATAACATTTTAACGTGGTTTTCGGCGTTATACCAACTACTCCACAGACAAAAAAATATAATGTTTTATTATGCACAGAATTTTAATAAACTCCGCTTATTGATACAATAAATGCTAGTATTATAGTGTTGAGAGTTTATCTCTAGCTAGCCACCATAATCCCCAGCCGTGTATTTCCCATAATTACATCCGGATGTGATTTTCCTAAACGCAGCTGAAAACCATCAAATGTAACCATAGACTTGAGAGTCAAATCTAATTCGGATGTGTTCACCAGACTTCAACTGAGACCAACTCAGCTGAACATAGAACTTAGCTTACCATCACTTCGGCTGACCATTTCAAACATGAACACTCTAGTTGAACACCACTTCAACTGATTCTTTCAAATTATCAGTTTGACAAATTCAGGCGTAGAGATCAAGTCATTCTTAACTAACAAGTTAAATGCATCATATATATACACTTGTTGTATTCTTAAAATACTTGTTGTATCAGTAAAATGATAGACATACATAACATCGATTAAAACGCAAAATAATCAAAAAATCATCCATAATCATTGATAGCAACAATAATAAAAAGCCCATAATTTGAAATGAGATTGAATAGATTTGAGTTGTCAAAAATGTTACATGTGTACCATTTTGCATTTGCGCCATCTCTAATAGTAAGATTAAGCATTATTGTCGCACAATGTTGACTTTACCTCTTTAAATATATAGTTTGATTATTTAATTTGAGTTATATTCGTACATGTTATTTAACTTGAATTATATTGGTTCGTTGAAGAATTATAGCGAAACGGTAATTTTAGTCGTATATCAATCAAGTGGATGAGTGTGACATATTCTTATCTACCTTCTCACCTAGTAGATGTGTGCAAGGGTATGTTAGATAGATGAACTGATCTATCACTTGATATGTCTTTAAAATAACTGCTATACAATAACTTATCTCGTTACAACACAACAAATTAAATCATTTGGATTTATTGATTCAATAGCATATTTTTATGTAAGGGAGTTTTTGGGGGTAAGTTATTGCTGCTTGGTTAGCTTTTACGAGCCGGTTCAGTGAAATTAACGAGTTCTTTAGCATGAGCCGTTTTTGTATCGAATCATTGTAAATTTTTATAGCTTAAATAGTTTCTTGCTATTAGGTCTATTAACGAAAATCGTGTAGGTGTTAAAGGGAAAAAAAATAGTAAGAATGTAATGATATGATCAGTCAAGTTGACCATTGAGCTTAATCTTGACATGGCTATCGATCAAACTTTAGATCGATCACAAGCACCTTCGATCTAGAGCCGAAATTGAGTTGAATTCCAATTTGTTTTAAGTTAAATAAAATACGAGATTTTATTTTTTAAAAGTGTACAACATATATTAAATAATCTTGATTTATTCAATTTTAAAATAATATACTAAAAGAAAAATCATTTCTTAGGTGAAACATATAAATGATCGATTGAACTTACCAATTAGAAAAGTAAAACATAAAATTTAACAAAATATTGATCCGATGAATGCGGCGTCTTGAGAATGAAAGTATGAAGCTGATAATATGCGATGGGGAGTTGAAGTTTGGAGCAGAAAGGGGTGTTTTAGCAGTTGATCAATTACTTTGAATGTGAAGCAGATTTGTAGGTCCAACAATTCATTTTTTGGCAAGTTTGACAGCTTCTTTAGATGGGTTAATTTTATATTGCTTATTGAGTTTTTTAAGTCACATGATCTGTTGTGCTGTTGTTGTTTGCCAAAGCTATTGTAGTGAGGTTTGTGATAAATTTCTGGAAAATCTTGTAAAATGTTTTTAGCATCTTGCTGATAATATATTAAATTAGCCGTTCAAAAAAAAATTATACGTAACTTTCACAAGTAGTTTTAATACGGATATATATACTCACGAGTTAACAAGTCGAACATAGAAATGTTAAGGATTCATTCATTTAATATTCGAGTAGTATTCAAGTCGAGCTTATTCAGTGTCGAACCAAATAATTCAAATAAAAAACCAAATCAAATTCGAACCGTTCACAAAATAGCTTGACTCATTTAATCCTTAATCAACAAACCATATATACAATTGTCTCACAAGGTTATTGATCTATTAGTAAATCCCATATAAACCACTAGTATTCACGGTCATCATTCACGGTCATCAATGGGAAATACTTGCATGGTGAGTCTATATTTGTGTGAGTTATCGTGTGGTTCAGATTGAACCATAATTTCATTCCATAATGAAACCGGGTGATTCTGATTGAACCACACAGTAACTCCACACAAATGGAGTTACCACACATTTCCCGTCATCGATCAATAGCATATGAGATGGTGTGACAAAATTGTGTTTTAGATATATGTGTTATATCATCATTGTATAATCTATATGAATGATACATGCACAATCGTTTAGATACGGGTGACAAAACGTGTATTCGAATCATTGATTATGTTATTGATAATTAATTGATTATGTTGCAGATATACGTTATGTCATTTGTTGGGGCTAAACAAACAGTTATCCCCATACTCCGTATCATTACTTTCGTGCTTACACACTTTGAGAAAGCAGCCTTTTAAGTAACGATATCACATTGTAAAAAGAAAAGAAAAGAAATATAAAAGGTATATCAAACTTCAATACGTTGGCTTAATGTGAAACCTTTATATGGAGAGATGGTCTAAAAGATTTTGAACACAGGATGTGTCACGTGGAAAAAGTTGTATCACAAATTAATGTTAAAAGATTTTTTTGAGAATACATATTCTTTGAATCAATGTTTGTTTGTTTGTTTTTTTTTTTTTTTTCTTTTTTCTTGAGAATCAAGGAGTTGAATAAGCAATCAAGTAAGGGAAATGCAAAATAACACTAATCCTATCACAGTATCTATATGACATGTTCACATGGATTTTCAACACACCAAGAAAAAAGTTATTGAAGAATTTCCGTCCTTTTTTTTATATTAATTATATATATATATATTACTAAAGAAATTACTAAAAAATTTCCGTCTCTTTTCTTGTTTGTAGGGTTTATGGTTCAGGGTAGTGCAAAATCACACTACTCCTATCACACTACCTACATGACATGTCTACATGGATTTTAACAAACAAGAAAAAAGGACGGAATTTTTTTAGTAATATATATAAAATTAATTTAAAAAGGGACGGAAATTCTTTAGTAACTTTTTGTGTGTGTTGAAAATCCATGTGAACATGTCATATAGGTAGTGTGATAGGAGTAGTGTGATTTTGCATTTTCCAAAAATTACAAGGTTAACATTGGGGTTTATATGATACATTTAGTATGGTAATTTTTTTTATATAGGTAAACAACTAGGGCGGACTTACCTTGTAGTGAGTGGGAAGGCCCCCTCGGATAAAAACAAAACACTATTATGTGTGTTGTGTATTTTTTTTGCCCCACAAAAATTTGTAATCGCCCATATCATCTATAATAATCTCATAAACTAACAAAAAAAACCTTTTATCATGTTAATAAAAATACACCGTCATTAAAAAATTGATACATCTAAACAAATAATAATAATATTTTACTTATAAAAATTAATATGATTTTTTTCCCTTAAAAAATTTGTTAATAATGGGGTAAAATGGTTAATGTGTTCGAATAATGCGATATATAACATCTTTGTTCTAATATTTATCGCAAAATGTATAATAGTGTTTATATAGTAGTATTTCTCCTCGAATCAATGGGGGACTAGTATACATGTTTCTGATTGCGAAAAATTTCTAGTATTATCGGCCCCTTCACCCGGGATCCTGCGTCCACTGAAAACAACAATATATTAAATCAAATCCCAAAACGCGATGGATACAACATCATTTGGTGGGTACGTACATGTCCAAACAAGTAGTACCAATAAAATGTTGGAGAAAATAGAGGGAAAAATGATTTAATCGGTTTTATCGATTTTTTAATCATTTACGACAGCTATTTTAAAAAACGAGTTTGATAGGCTTTTATTAAAGTTATCGAGACTTTTATTAAATTATTGAAAGCTACACAATAAGTAGTTGACAATAGGATTTAAAATCATTCAATTCGGAATACGGATGAATGAGATATTAACGCTTTAAGTTATTTTGAGATATGTGAAGTAAAGTAGTGTAAAATTTTATCCCACATTGGAACATGAGTGTTCCAATGTCAAGTATTTATATGATGATAGTTGATGATTGGTATAAGCTCCTAGAGAAATTGAGAGAGTTCAGAATGGTTTTAGACAGACGATGTTCTGCTAAAATTGCCACGCGGGCGCGCCGGCCGCCCGTGCCCGTTGATCGTTGACTGTTGACCTTGGGCTGGGCTAGTATTATACTTTTGGACAAATTCAGCGGAGTGGCAAACTGAATAATTCAGCCGGGTGTCAGCAAGGCTGCTGAAGCAATTCAGCCGAGTGGATTCAGCAAGGTTCTTTGTGTTCCGAGTGGACAAAGCATTAAGCAAGGCCGTGTTCGGCATTAAGCGAGGTGGCTTGAAGATTGACAAGATGACTCGGTGAGGCAATTCGGCCTTCAGTCAGCTGGAACTTTTCATCTTCTGCTGAGACCTTTCATCTTCGAAACTGTTATCATCAATACTTATATTAAAGTTGAAGTAGTGGGAGTTATGCAATAATGAAATTTATTGTTGAGACTCTTCCACTGCTTGCTTAGTCTCTATATAAACAAGCATCCACAAGATGGAAAACATACAAGTGAAATATAAGTGACACACGAATATTACATAAAGCATATCATCATTCCATTGCATAAACTTTTTGCATACATAGTTGAAGAGTTTTCTGGGTACTGTTAGAGTTCGCTGCAGTTCGAGTTGAAGTACCTCTCCATCTGAACAGGTAAACTAAGTTATCCTGAGAGACAATTGCAACAACCGTGGGTACAAACCGGTGCAAATTTGTCTTAAGGACAGAGTGCAACTCGTCTCAGTTTTGCATATCCTTTATATTTTTTTACATCTATTGTAATTATATTTATATTTTTGAATTGGAAATAAAATTGTTCTTTATTTTTTCCGAATATTTATTTTTCGCATACGGGTACAACAATCTTAAGACAAATTTTTCAGAACCTCCTTTGTTCTGAAATTTTTTCTGTATGCGAAATTAATAATAAAATTTTCAATTGGTTGTAAACAATTTTTTTTTCTGGAGCTGAATATCATTCGGTGATATTCAGAAAATCATTTTCATCTTTTTGGTCTCGTTGTGAACGAACCATATTCTGATTGTTGAACTTCTGTTTCTGAACAGAATTGACTACTGTTAATGATGCGTCATTGACACCCATTCCTAATGTTGCGGCAAGTGGAAGTGAAAACGTTGTTGCGGCTGGTGTTTCTCATGGTAAGAAACTAGAAGAATTAAATGTGAAGAATCACCGAGGTGAATCTTAATGTGAATGTGTAGTTGTGACACTTAATTAAGTGTTCGAGTGAGAATTGTTAAAAATAATTCTTTCTTTGATTATAGTGATATAATCTACCGTGACACAATATTATGTTGTGACTAAGAAATATTATTTCGATGCAAGTTGTATGCGAAATAACAGTTTATCTTCTGTTTTTTGAACAGAAATGAAAGAAATTCAAGTAAAGATCGAGAATGACATGAATCTAATCGATGAGGAGACATATGGATGGTGTGTAGACACTGGTGCTACTCAACATATGTGTGCGAACCAATCTTTATTCTGGGGATACCAGAAAATTAAAGAAAATGTTTTCATGGCAAATTCAACAACGTCTGAAATCGTTGGATATGGGAATATCACGTTGAATTTAAAAAGTGGAAATTATCTGGTTATTAGAAATGTTCTGCATGTGCTGGACCTACATGGAAATTTTATTTCTGGTCCTCAGCTTACCAGCCTGGGTTACAAGTTAGAATTTTGTTGCAAACTAATTCAGACTTTCACAGTATGGATTGGTAATTGGCGAAGACACTCTGGTCGATAAATTGTTTTTTATGGACCTTCGTATTGTAAAATAAAATTAGAATAATTTTATGTTTGCATAAATGTGATCGTGGTATGTATGAGCTCAATGTTTTGACTATTTGTGCAATCGAGACTGCTCCCATTTCGAGTCAAGAGATAGATAAATAGACACATCACATTGCACTGATCGGGGGCATTCGTACCAATCAATTCATCTAAGAAATCGCGCAAGCTTAAGCGGAAATGAAAGAGTAGGGTGAGGGAAAGAGGGAGAATCCACTAAATGGAAGGCTTCGCTCGCCCTAACCCCAATTATGGAAGCCGTCACCAACGCGGAACCATATTCCTTTTTGTTTGTACCTGTTTTGCTTTTTTTTCTTTCTTTCCGTTTATTCACTTTGTAACATTTATCGATGATTGTACAAGATACTGTTATGTCTATTTGTTGTAGCAAAGATGAGACTATCGAGGCTTTCAAAAAATTTATAAGAATGAAGTCGAAAATCAACTTAGCAAACGAATCAAAAAGGTTCGTAGTGATAGAGGTGGTGGTTATGATGCACCGTTTAATGAACTATGTTCAGAATCTGGCATTATTCATCAAACTACTGCTCTGTATACACCTCAATCAAACGGTGTTGTTGAACGCAAAAACCGCACAGTGAAAGAAATAATGAATGCTATGTTGATAAGTTCGGGTTTACCTCAGAACTTGTGGGGGGAGGCGATCCTCTCAGCAAATGTCATTCTTAATCGTATTCCATCTAAAAAGATGGATAAGACCCCATATGAGTTGTGGAAAGGCCATAGGCCAAGCTACAAATACTTGAAAGTGTGTGGGTGTTTAGCAAAGGTAGAAGTGCCTAAACCTAAACAAATAAAGATTGGGCCAAAAACGATAGACTGCGTATTTATCAGTTATGCGAATAACAGTAGTGCATATAGATTTCTAGTGCATAAATGATATACATGTGAATGTAGTCATTGAGTCAAGATATGCTGTGTTTTTTGAGTATGTCTTTCCGAACAAAGACAGAAACAATGAAGACACGAGTCCAAATAAGCGGACACACGAATCCTTAGAGGATAACACTTCAGAAAACGAGGAAGTCAAACCTCGTAGAAGTAAAAGGCTTAGGACTTCAACGTCATATGGTCCAGATTTTCTCACCTATATGGTAGAAATGATCCAAGAACATATGCTGAGGCTATGTCAAATCCAGAAGCTCCTTACTGGAAAGAAGCGATCAAAAGTGAAATAGATTCCATTATGCAAAATCACACTTGGGAGTTGGTTAATATCCCACCAGGGCATAAAGCCCTCGGTTGTAAGTGGATTTTTAAGAAAAAAACTTAAAGCTAATAGATCTATTGATAAATATAAGGCCATATTGGTAGCCAATGGTTATCGACAAAAAGAAGGTTTTGATTTCTTCGATACATATTCACCGGTAACTAGAATCACTTCAATAAGGGTCTTATTGCAATCGCTGCGGTCTATAACTTGGAAATCCATCAAATGGATGTTAAGACTGCCTTTTTAAATAGTGAATTAGAGGAAGAAATTTACATGGAACAACCCGAGGGTTTTGTAGTTCCAGGTCAAGAACACAAAGTGTGTCGACTCGTTAAATTATTGTATGGGCTGAAACAAGCGCCAAAACAATGGCACCAAAAATTTGATCAAACAATGTTGTCAAATGGATTTAAAATTAACGAGTGTGACAGATGTGTATATATCAAGAACACTTCTAATTCTTATGTGATAGTATGTCTATTTGTTGAAGACATGTTGATCATGGGAAGTACTCGTCATGGGCTTGCCTTTTAATTTATATCAAAAAACTGAAAGAAATCCTCTTTACGGAGTTCGAACCTCCAAATTTTAAGATGGGGCTAGTAAAGATTAATTTCATTCTGCTTGGGTTATGTCTTGGAGACGTGAATAAGGCATATGTTGTTGCATGCCAAAAAGGTTAAAGAAAGTGATTTGAGCGGCAACCGGAAGTTGCATACACTTGACTTCAGTTTGGTTTTCCCCATCGGTTTCAAGTTCTGCCGGACTATTTCCCGTATTGTTCTACACTAATGAATTTTATTTTATTTTTTTTTGTAATAAAATACAAAAATTATTGAAACCGCGTCCTCCTTTCAGAGTGCAACAGCAAACAATGTATCCAGTGCAGGTTAATCTAGACGAAATTATTGAATTGTTTATTATGACCAAAAGCATCATTTTCGAATATAGCTAGTGTCCAATCTTTTTCTGACAAATTGGCGTTGACATTTACTGGCTTTATTATAGTGATCCTAGGGGCAACGATTTCCGGGAATTGAATCTTGTTTTTTAAATGACATTATTATTAGGGATAAATGAGCTTGCATAAAAGATAGATAAAACTATGATTTACTTTATCTCTTACCCATGATTAGGATTTATTTATGGCTCAAAATAATGGATAAGATTGTATATATTTTGGTCAATGAGAGGATTAAAATATAATGTGTCAATTGTTAGATACAATTATCAATCGGTTATTTGAAGAAAATTTTATGTTATTAGTCATGAGGTTGCTCAATTTGCTACGGTTAGGCCATTCTAATGGCTCCAAAAATTTACTGTTCAGGTGAAATCCTTGAAAGGAAGCTGTAATAACTCGAGCTCATAATATTGGGTGATCCGTATTTGAACTGAAAACTAAGGTTATAACTCGAAGCTTAATGTAGATAATCTAGGCTCATACTCATATAAAGGGAGGGGCCTAGATTTTCTATAGGATGTCAGAGTCATCCGTTTATTGTACAAGTGTTGTGACCCTTTGTTGGCCTTATAGTCCCCTTTTATGCTTTTTGTGCTCTGTGGTCCAGGATCTTTATAGGCCCACACTTGAGGGGGCGTGTTAAAAGTGCACAACATTGGGCACTTGTGATTATTTCACCCACTATATTACGAGATGGACTTTCATCACTTAAGGGCATTCGTATCAGAAGCCCTATATGGTGCCCTATCCCTAAAATGAAGATAAAAAATAGAGTTTACCCCAAATAGCTCCCACAGAAGAGACTATAACCCTCTTTATTTTTATGGATATAAACGGTGCATCCCCACATTTGAGGATGCACTATTCACGTCCCTAAACGTATTTAATTATAAAAAATTATAGGAATAAGGATGGGGATGTTGCTGGAGTGAAATAATGAATATTTAATGTGTATGAATAGAGTTGTGAAGTAGAATATATATTATTTAATAGTATTTGAAATGTTATAGGGATAAGGATAGTGATGCTGTTGTGGAGTGTTCTGAAATGTGATGTTGTAAAATAGGGATATGTATTATTGTATATTATTTTAGGGATAAAATATGATGCATCTGCTACTAATGCCCTAACCTAGGTTTTGGGATGATGAGCTACAGAAAAACCTAGAAACGGAAAGAAGGGATGGATGGTGGTTATGTAAGTTGAGGAAATGTTGGAGAACATGTTTATTAATGGCAATATGTACTCTTAATGGTCATAAAACATGGGTTAGTAGCCTTAAGTTACACTCAGTGTCCATAAGTGAAAAGTACCGGTCATAATTGCAATTAGTGGCCGTAAAATGCTAAAGATCATGAGATAATGGCCATCGGTGGGTAGTTTTCAATAACTAGTTAAACTCAATTGCTGGAAATCTTTTACACAGGAATTTGACAAGTATTTTATTACTACTAAATACATCTTATTTAGAGTATGAGTTTAGATTTTGTACAAGAGAATATCGGAACACTGGAAGAGTGTGCCGTCTTTTCAAAGTTTGAAGTGATACTACATCAAACAAGTAAAACCGTTGTATTTCAGAAGACAATTGGTAACACCGTGGGTATTATATCGGAACAAATTGTCTTAAGTATGTTAGGTATGTAGTACAATATTTGTTAAATTAATACATAAATGAAATAACGATAAATTTATTCCAATGATTCAACTAAGTATCGCAAACATGATGGTGAACGGTGGAATTGCATTTGTCGCACTGGATGCTCCTTGAGTTAGGAAAGACATCGAGGAGGATGGGATTGAGCTAATACCAAGCCACATTGATCCTAGGGTGGTCGGGTTGATGGGAGTTGAAGCTGAATTGATCTGAGTTGTTCTTGTGTTCGTCTGAGCTGGGACAAGCTGATGAGGAAGGGAACCATCTCTTCTTTCCATCGATTAACCTTAGCTCTCATGTAATGTCCCACATTGGAAAAGTAGTAGAATGCTCACCCCCATATAAGTGTGAGACATAAAGCTCTTGTAAACTCGGGTTAGTCCTTTTAGACCAAGCGAGGACGGCGGTCTAAGCAGTTGACCGGACATTTATGACTCATTTAGCACTATCAGGCCCGGGGTCTGGGGGCGTTACAGAATGGTATCAAAACCGACTATCAGACGGAACTATGCACTGCACCGTACAAGAAGACGGTGTAAGGATGGCCTCTAGTTACCTCTGGTAGGGACGATCCAGGAACAGTCTCGGCCGTCCTGGCGAGGACGCCAGTCCCTTATAAGGGGGGAGAATGTAATGTCCCACATTGGAAAAGTAGTAGAATGCTCACCCCATATAAGTGTGAGACATAAAGCTCTTGTAAACTCGGGTTAGTCCTTTTAGACCAAGCGAGGACGGCGGACTAAGCAGTTGACCGGACATTTATGACTCATTTAACGCTACCAGGCCCGGGGTCTGGGGGCGTTACATCTCACCTGATTGAGCCACTGCAGCTTGTGGTGGAGCTGTTGAGACCATGGCGCTTGCCTAAGGCTTTCATACCTAGATAGAAAACCTAAAAGATGAAGATGAATGAGCTCGATTGATGTTTTCAAAAAAAAGAAGAAAGAAGCTTAATCTTCAAATTAAACCTCAGCTCTTGTATCAGATTATGCACACACACTCATGACACTTGTCACTCTAATACTAGTCTAGCTCTCACATATGAAATGTTACACTAATAATGAAGGGTAATGATAGAGCTACTCCCTCAAGTCTACACCATTTTTGCTCCCAACATAATTTTGTGGTTGTGATTTTTTTAATTTTTTTAAATTTCTTTTAGAAGTGAAAAACATGTGGTGAGATGATAATGGTGTAAAAATGGTGTAGACTTGAGGGAGTATACAATTAGACTAGGTGTTACATCTAACATTCTCGAATATATTTTCTCTCTATGTATGAATTTTCTAAAATAATGGAAATTGTAACATTTAGTTTTGTTTGCTTTGTTTATTGTTTATTTGTTTTCTAGAAGGAATAGACACTCTTAATCTAGGAATTTTCCGAAGCATGCTGGGGAGATATATGAACAGAAGAAGGATCGTAAAGTAAAGTAAACACTTGCTTGACGAATTATCTTTTAGTCTTTCCCCCCTTTTTTTTTTGTTTTTTTTTTTTGATTTTTTTTTTTGAGTGAGTGGTGTAAGTTAATTTCTACCACAATTATTGAATAAAAATATGGTCCCAAAAACCACTAGACTCGTTTAGGATTTTTGCTAACCATTTGCCATTGACAATTTTGTCTAGCAACTTTTTTTTTTTTGGTTTTTTTGTTTTCCTTACGACATGCAATGATGCAAAGCATTTACATTTGTGATGTTTAGAAAAGTAAACAAGATGACACCAATAATTGATCAATTTTGTCCTATACAAACAACTGATATTCTTTTTTGAAATTAAATGAATATTCTCTTGAAATGCTTCTATTTCGTTTGCAGACATACAAGGATTCGAAGAATCTGGCTTTCCATTTTTATTTTTATTTTTAATAAGCATTGTTGGCAGGTAGCCAATTACTAGACGCCGCCGGACCGATGGCTAGACTCCAAAAAACAAAAAATACAAAAAAAAATTCACTAAATATGATGAGATATTCAAAGTTGGCGGCTGCTGCCAAAAAAATAAAGGTGATGTAACACGGATAGTTGAATAACTTTGGAGAATACGAGTCGTTCACCTTATCGATTAACTCAAAAATGTTTTAGTCGCTGAATCGGTGGCCCAAACCCCTATACATTCCTCGTATGTATACATATTCCGCATTGATGTCGGTGAGATCGGTCGCTCAGGCTCCATGTAGCACTCTTGAAACCTCACAACCGAATACGAAAGACTAATATGGGCTGACCTGAGCCTAATTTAATCTTGGGCCTCAATCATATTCCAATATAACCGACGTGATGCATGTCATCATCGGTCTCTTTTAGCCCATATGGTGTCCCTCATCATCGGTCCTCTATAGCCGACATGAGATGCATGGCATCATCGGTCCCTTGGACAGCGGTTACACCCCTTTAAATTAATGAGCGTTCTGGACATTATGCGGTGATGTGTAAATATTGTTCACTAATCACCATTCCATCAAGGCCTAACCTATAACCGTTCAATGATAGTCGCTTCAATCATAAAACATGCAGTAACGCCTCTGAACGTTACTTTAATGCGCCATAATGCACTATCCTATAATGGACTACTATATAAAAAAAGGCATTCTCCTCATTTACAAGGAAAATTATATGCTCATACTACATACCAACACAATTGTCTTGTAGAAATTTCTCTATCATTTTGCTGACTTGAGCGTAGGGAGGTTCCTTGCCGGATGCAAGCACCGAGACCTCTCATGCCGTATTTGTTTTGCAGGCTCTCCAGAAAGCCTCTACCATCATCATATAGAGATCTTATTACATGATCACTTATTCAATTCATACCCGGACGATCTTTAGAGACTAAAGTCAATGCATTATCAGTGTTTGAGAATCATTTTCATTCAGCGTCTCTCTAAATCCATAAACAATTCCAAAAGAGATACCGTGATAGACTGCCAAAGCTTCGCCAATTATAACAACTTTGCTTTGACCACCGGGGGTGAACGAAAATTCCAGAAACTAAATCAATCGACCATACCAAATTGAATGGAACTGGAAAAGCATAAACCGTGATTTTTAAGTCTATGATAATGTAAGTAAAAACTAAACCGTATAATACAATTTGGTTTTATTTGAAAAATTAAAACTGGTTCAGACCGGACCAGATCGGATACCTACTCATATCAATAATATAAATTAACAGTCTGTTTAATTCGTTCCAACTCGTCCTATTTATATTTTATATTTGCAATATATTATCGACCCTTCATTAATTTCATTTTCTACACATTCAACTTTTTATGATTCTTTCACTCACTCGTATGTATTATATTTCGATCTTTTAGAAGAGTAATACAACATAAATCAATATATAACCTACGACCCAAAACCCCCCCTTCACTTTCTGCTTCCTCGGCTCTAATAATTGATAGGGGCGGCTCTACCCTTGGCTTTGGATGTGCGGTCGACCCCCTAAAATAAAAAAATTAACAGCAAATAGTAGAGAATTTTGTTTATAAACACACACATACCTATACATACATACGTATACTCGGTTTCCAACACCATAATACTTAGCGCGAAACCTCTTTCGGGATATATATATATATATATATATATATATATATATATATATATATATATGTGTGTGTGTGTGTGTGTGTGTGTGTGTGTGTGTGTGTGTGTGTGTGTGTGTGTGTGTGTGTGTGAAATTATATATATGTGTGAAATTGACTCCTATATTTTATGTATTGACCCTTTTGTTTTTATCAATTGCCCATAATTACTTGTATAAAATTGAATATACAAATATACGTGTGATACTGAAAAAATTGACAAATTTCTGATCCCCGTGTCAAAAATCCTACAGCCGCTCCTGATAATTGAGATAAGCCGTCATTTTATTGTATGTGCAAAAACTAATTACCTTTCATCTCTTTCACTCACTTGTGAAAAATAATATCTTCATCATTCTTCCCTGATTTGCTCAAATACTATTTTCTTGTGGTTTATCTAAGTTATTCAATGTTGTAGGTGTTATTTCAATATTATTAATACGTGGAGCTTAAATCATCATTGGTGAATTGAAAAGAGTTATTACAACTCTTTATTATCTTGTTTGTGTCTAATAGTAAGTTCGATGATAGGAGTCGCGTTTGTTATTTTGGATGATTGTTGAGGGGATGATAAGTTTTAAGATCTTATTTTGGCATATTTAGGCATTAGTTGAATATAAGCATATTTTGAAATAATACATTTGTTGGGAAAAATTAGTACTTAAGAATTTGACAGACAATGGTTTTTTAAGAGATGTTTCGTCCCACGAAATAGTCATTTAGGGATCAAACGAAAATCTCTCTTAGGATACAATGAAGATGTTTGATTCAAACAGTGACTTGTTTGAATCAAACCGGAGGACACTCAAAGTTTGGCTCTAATGATGCTTTTTGACTTATTACAGATTTTGTTTGCATGTTGTGCCTTTTATTGGCCGAAGGTACCTCATACACAAAGTGAGGTACATGAAAGGGTAAGGGTGTCATCACCGTTCACCAGATACATGCACTCTTGTTGATAATGTAAGAAGATTGTGGAAATTCTGTCTTGTATTACATAATGTTCCGGTATTTATAGTACAAGTATAGGAAACCCTAATTACATCAATATAGACCAATGGTCAAATATACCCTTACTAACATAATAATAACACATCGTAACTGATGGCCTAAAACTGGGGTCCAATCTTACCGGCAGTGTACCAGGTCAAATTGTAGTCTAGTCTGGCGAATCAAGGTCGTCTCCTCAGGGAACACGATACAATTCTAAGTGTAGTTAAACACCAATTAGCTATTATTTTCTTGATCTAAGTCGCAGTTTTAACATAAAGGTGATAGTTTTATGCTACTAATAAAATTAACGATTAATAATAAAGATACTAACTGTTGCGGAGATTTTGCATCAATAAAAACAAAAGTTTATAACCCTAACTACCTATGAACACAACACAGCAACACAGATCACAGCACAGCAGCCTTATCAAATTAAGCACAGGGGTTAGACTAGGTAACACATAAACATATAAACTTCACGTAAAACAAGTTGAGTAAAAAACTTTTGCACATTCTTAACCTAACGGTCATCGAAACACGGCAAAATAAAAACTCTCAACTTGGTATACGCTACTTTTATTAAAAACAAAAATAAAACGTAACAAAATCGAGAACTAACAAAACTAGATTCAACATGACACCTATTCCCCGGCAACGGCGCCACTTTTGTTGGGGAGATTTTGCATCATTAAAACAAAAGAAAATTTATAACCCTAACTACCATGCAAAACTAACTCCTAACCGACCAAAACATCGGGTTGTTGCTAGTAAAGCGTAATGAGTAAGGGTCGATCCTCGGGAAAAGGTATGTAGAATCTAATCTAATTAATCCTCTCAATTGCTACTCATGAAAACGAAAGAACGAAAGAAAAACATAAAAACATAAAGAACAGTCAAGATAAATCTAACCTAAGAAACATAAAAACAATCTAAACTAAAGACATGGAAACAACCAATATACAAACCTATGTGATCTCAATCCTAGTTCATCTCATGATTTTAATTTAAGTTGTGGTTTCACCTTATCACGAGATATAAATCCCTAATTCCTTAGTGAATTTAATCTCAAGCTATGGATTCCTAATTCCTTAGTGAGTCCAATTTATCAATCTCTCATCTTCCGAATGTTGAGATCGATTTACCAAACAAAACTCGGTGTAGATTCAGGTTAACTCTCGTATTTTAGAATCTAACAACCTAGATAATTAACCAATTAATTTGTCACTAATTAACGGCTAAAGATCTCATCTTTCTACGGTGATCTAGTCTACTCAACTTCCGTATTTTGTAAACGTATCAATAGCAAACAATCTTCCGATGTAATTCACATAATAGCATCAAAGATCATAGAAAGAATACAAAACAAATTAAACATCATGAAAATAAATAAAGGACTGAATAAATTAAAAGATTAAACTCACATAGTTTTGGTACATTGGATGAACTCCACGGATCAACAACGAAATAAACGGAAGAAACTACATCTAATCTAACCCCGGATCACCCGAGCACAAGGCTCGGGTGACCGGCCTTGAGCTGCCAAATTGCCGCTGCTGTGTATGAATGCCGCAGGAAATATTGTGTATGAATTATTGTCTTCTTAGGGTTTGGCTGCATGCATGTATATATATATGAAAAGAGAGGCGGCTGCTTGTTTAATGTCGGCTAGAATAAATCCTTATTTAATTAGGATTTTTATGTATGTCGGCTGAATATTATGGATTTAGCAATGAAACTTCTAAAATTCATATCTTGAGTTGTAGACCTCCAAAAATTATGATCCGAATGTCATAAAAAAGCTCTCGGAAAACTCTACAACTTTCATTAAGGACTCTTCTTCAGAAAACACCTTTTTGATTAGCCCGTCGTATTACGAGTATATTTCGGGATTTTCCACTCGAATTCATCTCTTTAAAATCATCCTTTCCATCAACAATGTGTATCTACAATGTAGGAAAAACATACCAAAGCGTAACACAATCCTAAAATAATATAAAATCAAGATTTAAACACATAAATCGCTACGTTTTGCAATTTAACCTATTAGAAACACCATTTACTCAATTAGTCGATTATAAGCTCGATTTCTATGAAAAACATCTATATATGGGGGAAATTGATATCAAATATATCGATAAAAACACTATAAATTTACCCTAAACACTAACCAAGACAATTTCATTGAACTACAGTCTCTTTTAGTTTTAAGGATGTGATTAATTCGGCCTATTAAGGGTATTCAATTGTGTGAAACGGTGTACTCCTATTCTAACAACTTCCCCTCATATGAGTGTACGAAATCGTTCTATGCCTCCTCCTTGGTTTAAGAGCCCTAAACCTAATGATTCGACATGATAAACTCTCGAGTACAATTAATCTTTCCCCGGATAAGAAATCGGATTCCGATAAACGGCCAATTTTACCTTCCGGTTTTTTTACCTCGTTCTCACACCTAATATCTCCGTTCGGTATCAATTAAGTGTGTGTGTGTTAATATTGGTTAATTACTCCAACACAAGCTAACAATCAATATGAGTAGAAAAAGCTTCAACACAATCGAAATTAAAAATATATATTACATAATCATCATCCAGTTACTAAAAGAGACCGAAATAGTTCGATTACATTGCCTTGGCTAGTTACAAGTCTAGCCACTCATTACTACAAATACTAACATATTAAAATTAGCATTCATAATAATCAGATTAACAATACAAAATAACACTAGAAGGTTACCGGTACAACCGTTGAATTAGTAATAGGCAGCTTGCTTTCGTCTCTGGTGTTCACCAACTGATTTGCATCCGACAGCCTAGCGTATACTTATCAACTATCATAACTTGATGCCCATATTCTGAGTGTGATAAAAATAGTTATAAGTGATATTACTAAATTTGGCTATATGAGCCTCTATGTTTTTGCCTGCAAGATATATAGAAGGAAATTCTAGCTCTCTTTGATTGTGTATGTGTAAATATATATATAGGAATTCGCCTCTGTATGTGAATAGTACATAAATAATGCTGAGTAGGTCTTTTTTCCGGCGTACGCCGGTACTCCTCCGGTTTGCGCCGGCATCTTGGCATGTGGATGGGTGTCAGACTCATTTAATGCGTATTAAATGCTCAATATTTTGCCAATCTTCAAATATTCCGGCGTAGACCGGTATACACCCGGTCTGCGCCGGGTCTTGTCCTGTCAAATCCAATAATTCTCGAATTTTTCCAAATCTGTAAGGAAATAATCAGATTTTTATATTTATAAACCCGTTTTGTTGGGTCTTATGTTACACTTCAAGATTTCATCACGTGGTACCTGTACAAAACAAAACGAGAGAAACCACGAGTAAATCTGATAACAAAAAGTAGGTAAATAAGTCCCAAATTATCTCTAAATAGTTGAAATTTATGACATCTATTTTTTTCGGGAATAATTATATGACTACGGTATTTATTATTATTGATGCAAAATGTTGCTAAAAATCTCGAAAATGGGATTTAAAATGGAGTAAAATATATTATCTGGTTGACATACATCAATCACTCCCCACTTAGCTTTTGATCGTCCTCGAGCAAAATAAGCGATAAATTATAAGGACATAAGGGAGGTAATGTAATTGTCTAGATTAAGATTCTAATGCACTGATGTACTCAGTTAGCATCAAGATCATATGATGATTTTGTCTTTCTAAGAGATTAATTGAGGAAATTAAATTAGTTATCAAACATTATTTAAATGAAATTCTATATGCATTACTTACAAGATATAGTTAATGTCTTAGAAATACTTCCAATCGCCACTTATAGATATCCGGAATCAAGGATTAAGTCAAGTAGTTGGCAAAGTGGCTTGTCACGTTCAGGCTCAGGGTGTTGGCTAATTGAAAGGATAAAAAGGAAATTTAAAGAGAAAGAAAGCAAGTCGTACGTACTTACATCTTCATCTTTTGATCAAAAATATCTTGATTGGTATCATTCTGGTATTGTCTAATAAGCTTGCAAAATTGCCTCCAATAACTCTTATTTCACACACATATATACAAATGGTTCCTAGTTTATTGGTTGGAACCAACAAACAATTTTTTTTATTTTTTATTTTTTATTTTTTTTCAATCGAAATTAAAAATATATAAAAAGAATATAATTTGGCTAAATGACCTCCAATTAATAATGTACCAATCTAAACTCGTGTCATTCTAATGTATCGACACTTAGTTCCAATGTCGTCACAGCTATCCATAAGTACATACTAAACTTGCGGGATGCCAAGGGAATGTAGACCATATTAGGCTAAGGGTCGGTTATAATGTAGCTAATACGATGGCTAGTTCGAGTGGGGTCTCGCCATTCTATAAGGCTGAGATGGGGACAAAAATGGAATTTATGTTCGGGTAGGCCATTTGGCTATGGTCAAGTCAAAGTTTTGCCAAAAATCGTCATCCCTAATCCGATTCCAGAACCATGATTTGTTTTGAAAGAAAGCATTTCTAAAAGTTAACTACAAATGCAAGTATACTTATCTAATTTCATAAATAAAATATTTGATAATAATTATTTAATTATACATACTCAAAAATCGTATTAAAATCAAAGATAGACAAGTATTATATCATCATAACGCATCGTGTTTACTCACTTTATTAAAAACTTATTCTTTCAAATTTACTACATCAAGTGTCAATTATATTTTATCATCTTTGGAATGCCTAAGGATAATTAAAAACTAAGTATTTTTCTAATATTTTATAGTATTTCCGTTTTATTGACTAACTACGGCTCTACTCCCTACTTACGAGCTGGCATCGGCTCGATGGCGAGTGAGTAATAAAGAAGTTGTTAGACAATAAGGAGGAAATTTTTAACTTTGTACTCTTTTATTTTTCTGGTTAGTGTAAAATGAACATGGCGTGAATCGATTCAACCTTGGCGTAAACCGGAATTTTTAAAGATGTTCAGAGAGGTTCGTGATATAGTGTAGAACAATAATTAAACAACATAATAGATACATAACGTCATTATTTTTTTATCAGCCTTGATTTATTTAGATAATATTATACAACGGACGTGCTAACGTCATTATTTTTTTATCTTACATAAAAAGAAACTGAAAAGAACCAACATCATAACACTCCATTTTACCAACCATTCAACACTACCAACTCCATTTATCAAGGCATGCAAGGGCAACGAAACAACAACCAGCTTAATCCGTATCCCCTGCCTTAGCAGAAGAGGAGCCTCCGGGAATATCTACTAGTAACAACGCAACTTGGGAATGACGGCAAGGGAAGACTTCATCAGTACCAAATGCTGGAACACCAGCAACATGATCACATAGGCGAGGAATGAGCCATGCGAATGGTAAAGGCTGACGAAAGGTTCTACGAGACAAGGCAAAATTGACAGCAGTGCGATGAATAAGAATTCCCCAATCTATTATTGCTCCAACAGAAATGGCATAGAGTAAAAGCATTTCATCATCATTTACTTCAGAAAATTCATTGGTTGGGAAAGCACGTGAGTTAATAAAGTGTTTCGAAGCACGCAAGTGAGGTGACAGGGCAGAGGCCGACACGTTGCGATCACGATCAAAATTAGGAAACAGAACTTGGAATGCTTCAGTGCATTTGTTAATGATACCAGTGACGGTATCCAAATGCCACTCTACTTCATAATGCTGGTGAGGAGTAGTTTGTGCCTGAGGGATCGAAAGGACTTGGTTTATAATAGCAGGGGTAAAAGGGACTGCAGTACCACGAACGTGGACAGTAGTGGTACCTTCAACCGAGGGGGTTTCAGAGAGGATGGCGTAAAACTCGCGCACTTGGGTTATGTTAATTCATCCACGGGGGGTACGAATAAAACGTTCCCAGCCACCCAAAATGATACGTATATCTCCCCATTCGTTAATCTTGCTCAAGTTCAAACCTTTCTCGATCAGAATAGGAGAATGACAAAAATTTGAAAAGCAGCGATCTCTGGCTGTTTCAGTAGCATAATTGATGATGGTGGGAGTATTATAGTGGAAATCATATTGTGGAACTACAGAATCGGGAGAATAAGGGGGTGAAATTGAGTTTATCGAAGGTGTTGATGGGGATGTCATATTTGTAAGCCACAAAGAAATACTCAAGTGAAGAAGAATTGGTGCAAATTATGAAGTTGGTATTAGGCTCTATATATAGAATTGGAATTGTGCTAAGTATTTTCTGGTCGGGCCAGAAATAACACATCCGGCGCAGACCGGGAAATGACTGGCGTACGCCGGATAAGAATAATTCTCTGACGTCTAGAGACTAAAAATGATTATTTTTCTAGCCATAGGGGAGTCAGGTCGGTGTGCAACTTGAGGGGCCAGCGCAGACCGGGAAATGGCCGGCGTACGCCGGGTTGCTTCTATTCACGTTAAGAGACCAAACAAGCGTTTTGAACCAATAATTTTATCAAAGTAATATCAAAGATGTAACATTTAGCAGCCAAAAAAGAACATAAAGTTATAAACTAAACAAAGTTATGCGAAATAAAATTCAAAATGTGCACACCCACAGAGTGCATCAATGAAAATATCAGAAAAGATAACAACAATTCACCAGCGTATTGTTAATTAAAACAACAATAACGATCTAAAGTAATAGTTTTAGAAATTTTCAATCGTCTGACTCTGTTTCAGAATCTTCCATCCCGGTGTCTCGAACAGGTCCTGGAAAAGTAGCACTATGTATGGCCATCGTTCCTGTCTGTGCAAAGCTCAGTGGACTCATAAGACCTGCTCCTTGAAAATGTGCCGGATTCAGAATGCTCAAGAACTGGAGCGGATCTGAGAAAGCGGCGGCTGATGCTAAAGCATCTAAACGAGCATCAGCAGCACTAGTGGACATAACCACTGATCCTTCTAAACCCATGCTTCCCAAACTGGCCGTAACGAATGATATAGAGGATGGAATGCTATAACCACCAGAGAAAGCAGTAGTCTTACATGTACCAGCGGACATAAAACCGGACATACCACCAGTAGGTCTAGGGAAATATTGGTAGGAGGTATGAGTAGGGGCCTGAGAGATCCAAGTAGGCAAGGTATACGGATTTGCTTGACACTGAGGTTGGTTATCAGAAATCTGTTCATACGCCGGATTTAAGGATCTTAAAAAAGCTCGTTGACCCCTGATACCAATACGGATATCGTCAGCCCACAGCCGAACTCTCTCAAAGCCTGAGATCATGTTAGCATCAGTTGTGGCTTGACCCCTTAAAATGGCAGCTAGTGTAGAGTCTATAAAGTCAAACCGAGCTTCCTGAGCAAGGTTCTGGACATGAAGCATGCTCGGGGAAGAAAACAAAGGCGGAACAGATGTTTGAGAAGACCTAGGAGGTAATCCTTGAGTTCGGGCGGGATTGTTGTAGTCTAAGCGGCCAGTTGGAAGTTCAGCCAAGCGAAGGCCAATCCTAGGCGTAGAAGGTGATACAATCCTGTCAGAAGGAAGGACATGGACTTGGGCTCGAATGCAGAGTGCAGAAATTAAATTAGGAAAAGGCATATTGCCACTCCTAAAACGACTGTTAGCGAAATCAACAGTTTTAGAATAGATAAGACGTCCTAAATTAACTGGAACGTCGAGAACTATTGCCCAGGCGATGCAAACATCATCAGAACCAAATGCACTAAGGTGTCTAGAGGGACTCACATTATGGCCTAGAAAATGTTTTAGGGCTCGAACATCCTTGATACATCCACCAAACTTAAACCTTCGTTCGACCCAAGTGGCAGAGGGATCGAAAGAATGCTGAGCCTCGAGAGACTTAATGAGCATTAAACTCGGCTGATCAAGGTTCCAAACTGTATAGTAATCTTGCTCGGAAGGAATCTTAGGGATGCTATAAAATGCATTAATAATTTCAGGAGTAAAGGGGATAGTGGTGCCACGGATTGAAATTGAGGTGAGTGGTCCGTTCTCAACTAGTTCATAGGCTGAAATGAACGAGTAAAATTTGGCTACCATAGTGGCATTAACATTATCAGTGCGTTCTTTGGCAATTTCTAACCAGTTACGTTTTTCAAAAATTTGTCGAAACTCAGTGCTTAGAGACCCAAATTCTATACCACGCTCAAGCAGAATATTACAATTTCGAAAATACGTGTCATAGGCTTGGATGGCAACTGGAGTAGCGGTTCTTTGAAAAGAGACCGCCTCCTCTTCGGCAATGAGAGGGCGGGGCTCATGGACTGGTACTACAACAACTGGGGTATCGGTCTTACGTTTTTTACTGGCATTTTTTCTACGAGGATTTGAGGATTCGGCCATCTATGGTGGTGGTATGAATAAAATAATACACAATTAAAAGATGCAATATTTTAAATCAAACATCAAAACTAATGTTTATTATGAAATTTACGTAAGAAAAGGTCAAATTTTAGTACCTTATTGTTATTGTTAGGATTATCGGAGTAGAACTAGCGGTGGCCGGAATTAATGGTGCTTCGCCGGAGAAGATTCAGAGCCGCCGATCCAAGAGTCAAAATAGATTGGTATGCTTCCTTGGTGATGATATGTAGAAAATAAAATAAGAAGAAGAAGAGGAGGAATGATTGTGAGGGGGTAATGGAGGTTTGGTGAAGAAGATGAAAAGGTGTAATGGAGAGGAAATGATGGGGAAGAGGGGCCGATTGAGGAGAAGAGTTATGAGGGAGAGATAAAAAGAAAAGAGAAACCGTCTGATTTCAAACTGAGCAGGCCGGCGCAGACCGGGTATTTCCGGCGTAGACCGGGATTCACACAAGGCGTACGCCGTATAAAAAACTGGACGGTTTCTTATAAATTTAGTACTATTCACTTATTAAGTTTATTTATAAATATTTATGTATTAGCCTACTTATACACAAAATATAATTTTTTATTTATTATTATTTTATTTTACAAACCACTTACTTAGTTATTATTACTATATATATATATACATAAATTTTATTATTATTATTTTTTATTTTTTTATTTTTATATTAGATTACCTAAGTGAGAATAATTACTTAATATACTAATTCAAAAATGGATACTTCTATCAATTATTCATCAAAGCACGTAGTAGTTAAGCAAATTGATCAATCGAAAAATAAATGCTTAATGAGTAATAGGAAGAATGGTACCCGTATATTGCTAAATTTATAGTCTATAGCTAGACTATTTCCTGTTTTTAATTAGTTGGCGGGTCTACGAGGCACAACACCTCTCGAGTTGGAGGGATTCCCTCTTCTTCCACATAAATCTTCACTCTATGACCATTGGCTATGAAGGTCGTCTTTCCGTCAGTCAATTCCACTGCTCCAAATGCATGCACCTTAGTCACCAAAAATGGATCTGTCCACCTAGACTTAAGCTTACCTGGAAACAATTTTAAACGTGAGTTGTACAAGAGCACTCGATCACCCACATGGAACTCACGACGAAAAATTCTTTTATCATGGAAAGACTTTGTGCGTTCCTTGTAGATTCGAGCGTTCTCATAAGCATCAAGGCGAAACTCCTCAAGTTCCGTGAGTTGGAGTAATCGATGGTCACCAACGGCCTTAGGATCAAAGTTAAGAAATTTAATAGCCCAGAAAGCCCGATGTTCCAACTCAACCGGAAGATGACAAGACTTGCCAAAAACTAGTCTATAGGGAGAACAGTCAATCGGTGTTTTAAAAGCTGTTCGGTATGCCCAGAGTGCATCATCTAATTTTTCTACCCAATTTTTACGGTTAGAATCGACAGTTTTTTCAATGATTCTTTTTACCTCTCTATTAGACACCTCAACTTGGCCATTAGTTTGTGGATGGTATGGCGTTCCAAGCTTGTGTTTTACACCATATTTCTCAATCAACTTGGTAAATGGCCGGTTACAAAAATGTGACCCTCTGTCACTAATGATGGCCCTAGGAGTGCCAAACCGCAAATATATTCGTTTTAAGGAATTTTAGCACTACTCTGGTATCATTAGTTGGAAGAGCTTGGGCTTCGACCCATTTTGATACATAGTCGACCATCACTATGATGAATTTCTTACCAAATGATAGGGGAAATGGTCCCATGAAGTTAATGCCCCAAACATCAAACAATTCACACTCCAATATAGGTTGAAGAGGCATCTCGTGCTTTTTAGAAACGTTTCCCCATTTTTGGCATGACTCACAAGATCGTGCATAGTGGTGTGCGTCTTTATACAGTGTAGGCCAGTAAAAACCACATTTCAATACTTTATAGGCGGTTTTCCATCCTCCATGGTGGCCTCCAGTCTCACGATCATGGCAAAAGGATAAAATACTAAAAATTTCACTATCGGGCACGCACTTCCTAATTATGCCATCCGAACATCTTCGAAAGAGGTCCTGTTTTTCCCAATAATAAAATTTTAAATCATAAAAGAACTTCTTTTTCTGCTGCCATGTCCGATGAGATGGAACATACTCACAAGTAAAATAATTAATGATATTGCCGAACCATGGCAAGCTCTCCTTTGGTGTATTACTAGTTTTAATGAGCTGCATTGTTGGAAGAGCATCAATCATGAGGAGCTGTTCATCTGGAAATGAATCTTTGATCTCCTGTCTCTTTCCTTCTTCTTCAGTAGACTCCATACGACTCAAATGGTCTGCTACTACGTTCTTGATAGGGCTAAATCATAATCCGGTCTGCGGATCCTTATTCGGGTCCGTCTGACCACCAATATAGTGAAGGAGGCCACCGGCTGTTATTGTCCTCGAACTCACAGGCCAAATAGGGTCGCGAGCCTTTGTATCCGCTCCAAGCCCTTAGCCCCATGAGGCGCCAAGAAACTAGGGAGCCGGCACGCGAATCCTTTCGGTTATCGGGTCCGCCAGCGACCTCACATGCAATATTTAGCTCCGCTACGAGCTCATTAGTATAGATAAATATCTGTTTGTACTATGTCCTTACTTGTAAATAAACCGAACTTTAGTCGGTAATTTCCCTATAAATAGGGCCACCTGTAACCCATTCAGGGGACGATTTAATCAATAAAAAGCATGGCAAAGCCAAATTCCCCCACTCTCTCTTCTCTTATGAAAGCACCACCGCCGGCTGCCATTGCCGCCACCGGGCACCACCGGCAAACACCCCTTTTATACACTTTTTGTGGAAATATTACTCAGCAGACTCAGTCTGCTGAGGCTTCAGCAGGGTGCTCAGCAGATTGCTGAGCCTCAGGATTTCGTGCATAATATTTTGTATATCTTATTTAATTGTAAAATTAATTGTAAAAGACATATTAATTGTGAGTCATATAAACAATTAATATGTCAAACTCTAGTTTACTTTATGTCATAGACATAACTTTTACTTTTTACTTTTGCATGCTTGTCGCCCACATCTACATACTCAAGTGGCCGCCCAAGCTAGCTAGCTAGTCTCTCTATCTCAATTGTATCTATTTATACATCTTTTTACTCAATGAATAAACCAAGTTGAAGTTTACTCTTGTGTTTATCACATTCTCAAACTCTCTTCATGGTATCAGAGCCTTACTGAGTTCTAAAATCCGCTGCAAAACTCAGTTCTTTTTCAGGAAAATGTCAACATTATCCGAAGTTTCATCTTCTTCAGTAGACTCACAGCTGCCTCAGCAGACTGGGATAACTGAACACTCTTCTTTTACAAATCATAAACTTGATGGTAACAACTACTTGCTATGGTCAAGGTCTATGAAAATGTATATCTCCGGCCGGGGCAAGATGGGATATCCGTCCGGTTCCAAACCCGCCCTCGCTCGAAACCGACCCCAAGTTTGAAGCATGGGACACGAGAAAATAACCAAGTCATGACCATCCTCACGAGGTCTATGACAAAAGAGATCGAGTGAGAACTTCATGATGTATGACACTGCTAAGGAAATGCGGGACAATGCCGGAGACCTTTACTCAAAAAAGGACAATACATCGAAGTCTATGAACTCGAAGCTCGATTCAAAATTGCGGACAAGGGGATATGTACGTAACTCAATACTTTAATCAACTATCTAAGGCATGGCAACACCTAGATATGTTGGAAACTCACCCCCGGAATGATGTTAAAGATCGCACTCTTTAAAGACATTATCGAGAAAAA
This sequence comes from Gentiana straminea, assembly GCA_036785695.1. Classification (NCBI taxonomy): domain Eukaryota; kingdom Viridiplantae; phylum Streptophyta; class Magnoliopsida; order Gentianales; family Gentianaceae; genus Gentiana; species Gentiana straminea. The sequence goes on from JAVUPR010000135.1 coordinate 4,070,985, forward strand.
GAGAGTATTCAAATTCCTTCGGATGAATCCTACTCTTGATGATGTCGAGGTAGAATTCTTGCTACTAAACCTCTTCCAAATCTCAAATCCATGTTTGCCGAGGTCAAACATGAGGAAAGCGAGGAGGAAAGTGATCTTTCTTGAACCCCCCGCCGACAACCCTACATCGAAGGTACCGCCCGTCGAAGGTTAATGAGACTTACGGGAAGCCTGCGAGAAAGCCGGAAAGGCGTTCGTGATCACCGCAAACGCACAAATCACACCAAGGACAATTGTTGGAAGCTACATGGCAAACCTACCCCCTCTAAAACCTCAAAACCAACCAGGGAAAGTCAAGGCAAACTTATCGGTGAAGAGGAGAATGACAAAAGCCGAATGCTCGGTTCGCCTTTAGAGCCTTTATTGCTCAAAGCATCGGGAAGGTAGCTCCCCTACCGAAATGGCCACTCATGCTAAAACGGGTATATTTTACTCACCTCTTAGTAATGAGACTTGGATTGTTGATTCGGGCTTCTTCCCATATGATTTGGTAATAAAAACCTTATTACCCAATATATGCCATGCAACCAAATTCACGAATTAAGGCTGGCGATGGTTCTGTTTCTTATGCAAAAGGTGTTGGGAAGGTTAAACTTACTAATCGATATATCTACGAATGTCCTGTTTGTTCCAAAGTTAGGATCGTAACCTTATATCGTCGGTAAACTCACTAAAGATCCGAATTGACCGTTGTTTTTAATAAGAATCGGTGTACATTCCGGGATCTTTCTTCTCGGGAAGTGATTGGGCAAGCTAAACCCCGCTCGGGATCGTTTGTGATCAACCCCGTCGAAGACGAATCGAAGACAGAACCGCCTCGGCAGCACTCGCACTCAAAACCTAGACAATATCATGTTATGGCATTATAGACTAGGACATCCAAGTTTTGGTTATTTAAAGTCTTTAATCCCCTGAATTGTTTAAAGGATGTAATCTTAATGATCTTCAATGTGATATTTGTCAATTTGCTAAACTCACCAAATCTGTGTATGCTAAGTTACCTCACTTGCCCTCTTCCCCTTTCACCCTAATTCACGGTGATGTATGGGGACCCTCAAGAGTGAAAAGTATAACGGGGAAAAAGGTGGTTTGTAACCTTCATTGATGATCATACCGAAACACTTGGTCGTTCTTAATGAAAGACAAATCGAAGTTGGACCTATCTTCCAAGAATTTTATCACATGGTCTCCACCCAATTTGATACTAAGATCAAGATCTTAAAGGCGATAATGCTCGGAATACTATGAGTCTAACCTCGGTAACTTCTTGACAAACAGAGGAATTGTTCATATCGGTAGTTGTGTGGAAACACCTCGGCAGAATGGGGTTCTTTGAAAGAAAGAACAGCATCGTGGAAATGGCCGAGATCAATCATGTTCACTACACATGTTCCTAAATACATGTGGGGTGAAGCTATATTGACTTGCTACATATTTAATCAACGAGACTTCCCGGCGAGTATTAGGTTTCAAAACTCCTCTCCAAACCCCGCCGACCACACACTCGCTCTCATCTTATTACCCAATTGCCTCCAAAGATCTTTGGTTGTCTTGTGTTTGTTTATATCCATGCTCAACACGAAGTAAACTTGATCCTAAAGCTCATAAGTGCATTTTCCTTGGATATGCACAGGACAGGAAAGGTTACAAGTGTTACTCTCCTACTGAAAAGAAATTTTACAATTCTATGGATGTGAAATTCTTCGAAAGGACTCCATATTACAACAAACCTACTGAGCCAGTCACTGATGGAAACCTGATTGAGATTGAACTAAGTCCGTTCCCTCAGCAAACCATTAACCCTCAGCAGACTCATAATCTTTAGCATCCTGCGGATACTCACATTACTGACCCTCGGCGGTCTGGCCGACCCGAGCTCGCCGACCCGCAGAGCCCGCCGAACCGGAACCTCGGCAACCTGCGAACCGAGTCCGCCGGACCCCAAACCATCGACTCTCGGCGAGTCTGCGAAGTAGATGACAGACCTATTGCTCTAAGGAAAGGGAAAAGATCATGCACTGATCATTCTATTCATACTTATTTATCTTATGATCAGTTGTCTTCTGTCTTTGCCATGTTTACACAGGACCTGGACTCTCACTCTATCCCTAGAAATATTCAGGAGGCCCTTCAAAATGATAAGTGGAAGGCTGCTGTTAAAACAGAGATGACTGCTCTCTTGGATAATCATACTTGGGACCTCACAACTCTTCCCAAAGGCAAGAAAACGAGTTAGGCTGAGATGGTTATTCACTATCAAATACAATGCGATGGTAAAATTGACAAGTATAAAGCCGATTGGTAGCAAGGGGATTCACTCAAACTTATGGCATTGACTATAAGGAAACTTTTGCACCAAGTAGCAAAGCTCAACACCGTCGTGGTATCGATTTCCCTAGTTGTCCAACTTGTCGGCCTCTTCACCAATTGGACATCAAAAATGCCTTTCTAAATGGGGACCTCACCGAGGAGGTTTATATGATTGTACCCCCTGGTTTTATCAATCCTCATACTCAAGGCAAGGTGTGCAACCGAGGAAATCTCTATATGGCCGAAGCAATCACCAAGGGCATGGTTTGGAAAACTCACTACCGTGGTTAAAGCTATTTGGATATCATCAATGCAACTCGATCACACCATGTTTGTCAAGACAACCAACCGAGAGGAGGTCCATTCTAATTGTATATGTGGATGATATCATCCTTACCGGAGATGACTCTACCGAGATCCGAACTTGAAGACTCTCTTGGCAAAGGTGTTCCAAGTTAAAGATGCGGGTTACCTCAAGTACTTTCTTGGTATGGAAGTAGCTAGAACCACCAATGGCATTTCGGTCTCCCAAAGGAAGTATGTCCCTGGACCTCGAAGGAAACCGGCATCTTTGGGATGCAAACCTCGTCGTATCTCGAGTAGACCCCGGTCATACCCTATCGCATGGTGACATTGCTTTGTCGGGAAAGAACAATATCAAAGGCTTGTAGGCAAACTCATATACCTTTCTCACACAAGACCCGATATTGCATATGGGGTCGTCGGTCGGTCAATTCATGCATTGCCCTACTGAGCAACATTGGGATGCAGTGAATAGGATACTGAGGTATTTAAAATCCACTCCTGGCCAAGGCCTGCACTTCACCAAGTCTACTGATAGATCAATCAAGGTCTACACTGATGCTGATTGGGCTGGATGTCACATTGACAGGAGGTCTACCACAGGCTATTGCTCATATATATGGGGGAACCTGGTTACTTGGAGGAGCAAGAAACAACCTACTGTGTCAAGAAGCAGTGCTGAAGCTGAACTAAGGGCACTTGTACTTGGCATTTGTGAAGCTCTATGGCTAAAAAGGGTGCTGACTGAACTTCAGCAACCGTATCATCAACCTATCACACTCTGTTGTGATAATAATTCAGCCTTATGCATGGCAGAAGATCCAGTCCATCATGATAAAACCAAGCATGTGGACATTGACGGACACTTTTACGAAGGAGAAGATTGATGCCAAGATTATTCAACTCCAAGTATGTTCCCTCGGCGGATCGAATGCCGATATTCTTACTAAGGCTATTCCACCTCTTATGTTCGGCGAGACTAAGTAGCAAACTTGGCGCATCAACATATACGGCCCGTTTGAGGGGGTGTGGAAATATTACTCGGCGGACTCGGTCCGCCGAGGCTTCACAGGTGCTCAGCAGATTGCTGAGCCTCAGGATTTCGTGCATAATATTTTGTACATCTTATTTAATTGTAAAATTAATTGTAAAAGACATATTAATTGCGAGTCATATAAACAATTAATATGTCAAACTCTAGTTTACTTTATGTCATAGACATAACTTTTACTTTTTACTTTTGCATGCTTGCCGCCCACATCTACATACTCAAGTGGCCGCCCAAGCTAGCTAGCTAGTCTCTCTATCTCAATTGTATCTATTTATACATCTTTTTACTCAATGAATAAACCAAGTTGAAGTTTACTCTTGTGTTTATCATATTCTCAAACTCTCTTCACTTTTATATAGCCAGATATCCATCACAACACCACCGCTGACAACCCGAGATAATTTCGACGTTATCAGTTCTCACTACCCTTTTTATCTTTAATTTCAATGTCAAATTCTTGAAGTAGCAGAATCCATCTAAGAAGACGTGGCTTTGCATCTATCTTACTCAACAAGTATTTTAATGCTGAATGATCAGTGTAGATAATGACTTTAGAACCAACGAGATAAGAACGAAATTTGTCCAAGGCAAAGATTACGGCAAGTAGCTCTTTTTTTGTTGTGGCATAGTTAAGTTGGGCTGCGTTTAAAGTGTGGGATACATAGTAGATTGCCTTAAGTACTTTGTTATGGCGTTGACCTAGAACAACCCCAACCGCCAGATCACTTGCATCACACATAAGTTCAAACGGTAAGTTCCAATCCGGTGCCACTAACACCGGTGCAGTAGTCAACCGTGCCTTTAAAGTCCTAAATGCTTTCATATATTTGTCATCAAATTTGAACGGCATTTCTTTCTCCAGCAAATGACTGAGAGGATTAGCTATGCGTGAAAAATCGGCGATAAACCACCTATAGAAACCAGCATGTCCAAGGAATCCTCTCAGAGTTTTCAAATTTACTGGTGGAGGTAATTTTTCAATTACTTCGACTTTGGCTTTGTCTACCTCAACACCTTCTTCAGAAATTCTATGACCTAAAACAATACCATCGGATACCATTAGATAGCACTTTTCCCAGTTTAAGACCAAATTTGTGTCTTCACAGCGTTGGAGAACACGTTCCAAGTATGAGAGACATTCTCCGAAAGAGTCTCCAAAAATGCTGAAGTCATTCATAAAAATTTCCAAATTTTTTTCTACCATGTCAGAAAATATTTCCATCATGCATCGCTGAAACGTAGCTGGTGCATTGCATAATCCAAACGGCATTCTTTTATATGCAAAGGTTCCATAAGGACAAGTGAAAGTCGTTTTCTCTCTATCCCCTGCTGCGATAAATATCTGCAGATAGCCTGAATAACCATCCAAGAAACAGTAGAATTTATGTCCACTTAGTCGTTCCAACATCTGCACTCTGAACGGAAGTGGATGATGGTCCTTCTTAGTGTGTTCATTCAGTTTGCGGAAATCAATGCACATTCGATATCCTGTGACCTCTCTTGTTGGAATCCACTCATGTTTGTCATTCTCTCTTACCGTGAAACCGCCCTTCTTAGGTACTACTTAGGTCGGACTTACCCATTCACTATCTAATATAGGAAAAATTATCCACATCTCTAATAGTTTAATAACCTCTTTTTTGACCACTTTTTGCATGTTCGGGTTGAGGCGGCGTTGTGGCTGGATACATGGCTTAGCTCCCTCATTCAAAATGATTTTGTGTACACAAATTTCAGGACTTATTCCTTGAATATCTGCCACTGTCCATCCAAACACTTTCTTATGTTGCCTCAGCATCCTTAGCAATTGATCTTCCTGCGAACTGGTTAATGCTGATGAAATAATAATAGGAAGCAAATTATTAGCTTCGATAAAGGCATACTTACGACTCGAAGGAAGAGGTTTCAATTCCAGATTCCTTGGTGGCTCTTCCACCGAAGGTTTCAATACTGGGCCATCCAGTTCTAATTCCAAATAACGATTCCATGGTTGTCTTTCAAAAGATCCTCATGTGTTTAGGTGAAAAATTACTTCTTCCATTTCCTGGTAATTTTTATCTTCTTCATAGATAGATAAGGCCAAACATTCTTCGAGCTTATCTTCAAAAACTTGTAATTCTTCTTGATCCATACAAATAGAGGATACATTATCTATGAATGAACATGATTCTGGAGACCTGTATGGATGTTTCATAGCCTTGAAGATATTGAAGGTGACCTCATCTTCATTGACCCTTAAAATTAATTCACCTTTTTGGACATCGATAAGGGTTCTTCCCGTAGCTAGGAATGGTCGACCTAGAATGAGGGGTGCTGAAAATCTTTCTTCCATTTCCATAACTACAAAGTCAAATGGGAAGTAAAACTTATCTATCTTAACCAACACGTCTTTGATGACTCCTTTAGGACGTTTAATAGATCTATCTGCCATCTGGAGAGTCATTTCAGTGTTCTTGAGTTTTCCTATGCCTAGCTTCTTATAATCCTTGTAGGACATGAGATTAATGCTAGCTCCGAGATCGCAGAGCACCTTCTTAAACAAGAAACCCCCAATCTCACATGGTATGGTAAAACTACCGAGGTCTTTTAGTTTAGGCGGAAGCTTATGCTGCAATACTGCAGAGCATTCTTCATTAAGGCAGATGTTCTCATACTCTTCTAAACGTTTTTTGTTCGAGAGGACGTCTTTGAGAAACTTTCCATATGTGGGCATACTGATTAGTGCTTCAATGACAGGGATATTGACATTAAGGTGACGAAATGTGTCAAGGAAACGTGCATATTTTTTTTATCCGTATTCAACTTTTTAATTTGATATCTGGGTGGTTAAGGTAAAGATTCAAGATCAATAATTTTAGGGTTTGAAGTCATACCTCCCTTACATTTATCCTTGGATAAAGACGGCGGTGCTTCCTTGAACGTTTGAGCATTTGGTGGTCACCATGTGTCATGATCCTGCACTATCTTCTTCGAAATGTGCCCTGAATTCTGTTTCTCACGTTCTGTGTGAACCATACCATGTCCAGTGTGGGCTGTATCTTTTTCTAGACTTGCTGGTTTTTTAGTGCTGCTACTCCCTACTTGGACCGTATCATCAGCTACATTGTCCTCTCTAACATGTTCATTAAATAAGGTCCGCAAATCACTGGCTCTTGGATTTTTCAGTATTCTCTGGACCTTGATCCATTCCTATCTTCGCTTTCTGCTTCAACATGTCTATCACGTTTCAAGAAATTTTCGATAATTTCTTCTTCATCTCTACTGAACTCTGTTTCGTCCATATTTTCCAGTTCTTCTTCGAATTTATCATCCAAATCATCTTCCACTTCATTGTTTCCGGAGTTCTCTACTCCATTACTTCCACATACCCTTCCACTTCGGGTAATGACTGCATTCACTTCTCTCGGGTTCCTTTCGGTATTACTCGGTAGTCCTCCCGGAGGTCTACTGTTCTTTCGTTCTCCTTCTCTACTCAAGTGATCTTCCATATTTCGCACAGATGCTTCTATGGTTCTCATCCTCGTGTCATGTCCACTCATGGATGTTTTTAAAGTACTCATATCCTTAGTGACTTTGCCTATAGAATTCATCATGGTTTCCATATTCTGAGCTTGAGTAGACATCACACCCATCATATTTTCTATTAATTTTTCCCATTTGTCAACTCCTTCCATGGGCTGATTGTTAGGTGTGATGCCCGAAAGACAATTTTGTAATTGTTTTATTTAATAAATGAAATGATGTTATTATTCATATTTATTATTCTCATATTCACCGATGTGACAATAGTAATTACACTACAGAAAACCCTAAAGTATATCGTTTATGTAATCACTTAACTCAGTGTATGGTATATACACGGGAGGATTGAGTTAGTGAAGATGTACTTAAAATACAATTAGCCCGTAGTGAAGTTAATCGAGAGTATCGGGTCTCTCCTTTAACGTGCTATTAATGCGCCCGAACACAAAAGGTGTGATAGTCCTATCCGGACTTTCGGTTAAGAGAACCTAATGGGGCATTTATATATGATAGATATATCATATAGGGGTGGACCGATTTGATTAGAGTTCACGATATAATTCCGTAATCGAGAAGTCTTATCGAATCAATGGATGATCATATTTATGGATATATCTTAATCCCGAGGTGATCACGAGTCAACCGCTTGAATCGGTATGAGGTTTGACTTGACGGTTAAGGATTACACCGAGTCCGTGGTCCGAATTACCCCATCTTGGCATTACTTGGATTGAGTGAGTAGTCCGTGTTATCACGGATACGGAATCCATTCCTTCCATTTATGGAAGTAGATAGACAGTTCCCTTATTTGTTAATCCTAAACCGATCGATCGCGCGAGTTCATATTACACCGATTGATCACCGGTGAGTTGTATGAATTAATTGATCACTAGGGGGTTAATGGTAAATAAGGATAAGAGGTTCTAAAAAGGGTTAACGGTAACTTCCCGATTTAGAATGAACGATCTATGGAGGATTAATCCATATGTAATGATTATATCAATGGACGCTTATTATTATTATCGTGACGAGATAAATATAATCTGATAATCGGAGGAGTGCAGTCTCGGGATTATGGTGGCATATTCCCGTGATTGATTTATCGAATATGATTATTCTATAATTATTTATTTGATTTATCGGAGCCGCTGATTATTAGTCCATGGTCTCCGACGTGCCTCCTAATATAGCATAGCTATTCTCGGACGTCGAATCGATAATATTAATTTAGTTCTTGTTGGACTTTATTAAAACGATATGTGAATTAATTGTTTAAAGTGGACTATTAAATTAGTTGGGCTAAATAATTAAATATGTGGAAAATACATTTTCCATAATCTTGGCCCAATTGTGTTATAGCCCAAAAATTAATTATGACTAGGTCATGAATTAAAAGTGGCGCCCCCTCTTATTTTTGGAACAAGAAATTAGTTTTCTTGTGATTAATAAGACATGCGCATAAAATATTTATTGGATAAATATTTATGGTAAGAAATAAAGATAAAGATTATTCTAGATTTGTTCTAGAATATTTTGGGATTATCTTTTATTTTATAGGATTATCATAATTGATTTTGTATTAATTATAAAATCCTTGGGGCTTAAGTTTTACTCTCCTATATAAAGAGAGTTCTCCCAAGCCAAATAACACACTACAATTTTCGACTTCTACCTCTTAGAGAGGAGAAGGAAAATTTCGGCCAAGGGGAGTCAAGGGGAAAATCTTGGAGATTTTTCCGGGTGGCATATCGGAAGGGTTCGAGTCGAGAATTCCTTCCACCGGGAGTTGCTTGGATCACACGTACGGAAGATCGTGGTGCTCTTCACGCTTTCCTTCGTTCATCCTATTGCGGTTCTTCAACTTGGATTTTGAGATCCAAGAGGTATGTTCTACAACCCCCTTGTAGATATAGATCTAGTTATTTTATTACGTGTAGTTTATAGATCTAGATCCATAAATCGTTTCCGCTGCGGATGGTATTACTAACAGTGGTATCAGTCGCCTTGGTGATCTATATTTATACGTATAAAATATTAGATCTAGGAGTGGTAAAACATGTAGATTTTTTGTCCCAATTTTTTTTTGGGGGCCGATGCATATGTTTAATTTTTATGCTTATGAATGTCGTGGTTGAAGAGATGGATTGAGGTTGGCACTGTTTACCCGTTAGATCTATTGTAAACTCATATAAACGATAAAAATTCGTCCATATGAGTATAGGAAATTATGTAATTTATCTTTATTGCAAGTTTAATTTCCAGCAAATAAATCTGTTTAGTAGCTGTTTAGTATTTTTCCTTTTCCCGTTGATTGAACCGTTGAAACGAAGATCCCTCCGGTCAGAATCAAGATTAGAAGATGATGATCAACTCCACAAATTTTGGCATCGATCAGAGTCCGTTTCGATATCCGTTTGATGCTGCGAAGAGGCTGCTGTAACAGAAAAACGCAGGATTCACAGAAACACTATCTGTGACTTCCTCGATTTTTTGGGAGAGTTTGGACCGTTGAAAAGCAAATCCGACCGTTCAGATTGATCAAATTTGAGTTTTGGACGTACCATAAAAATTTCAGGTCGATCGGGATTCATCTCGATTCCCGATCTGCCTCAGGAAGTCCTTGATGCAGTGCAGTCAAAGTCAGATTCAGCAGCAAGTTTGGAGGTTTACTGGAGAAAATTGGTAAGTCAAAGCACCGATCCAACCGTCCATATTGAAGTTCAAGGAGTGAAGAAAAGATCTGGAAAGTTTCGTCCCGATCCGAGTTCGTTTGTATGCCGATCGTCGAAGAGTTCGAACAGCTGCAGATTTAGTTAGAAAGTAGTAAACCCTAGTTAGGGTTTTGGTTATTTATTTTCTAATAGATTAGATACGGGGGTGCCAACGATCCATCTCGGTGTTTAAATTTTCCGCATTTATTTTTTATGTGTTTGATCATAAAATAGATATAAAACCGGGATTGCCATGACATGCATCATATCATAAATCCACTCCATGCATACATGTAGAATTTTAATTTTGGTAATTAAAATAGGCATGTATACAAACTCGTGTAATTAGTTGAAATTTAATTAATACGTGGTAATTAATTAATTTAGTAACTAATTAAAGATCCGAGGACGGGTTATGAAATCGTTGAGCCTTTCGGTGTGTGTTCTCGGTGAACCGCCTTAAAGCCCAAACGAGATCACGTTTTCGATTCGTAGTGTCTACGAGATTGAATGATGGTAAAAGAACAATAAATCTTGGATAAAAACGGTTCGCTTATAGGTTGGGTGGTCAATTGAGCTTCGCTCGAACGACTTAACCCTCCTAGTGTGATGTATGCACGGGGGTCCGGCAAGACTAAGCTACACCGGAGAACGGAGGGGTGATTCCTTCTTATCTCAATGAGGCCGTCTTGACCCGATTTCGTCCGACTGTCACATATGTTCCAACGAATAGGACGGGTAGGCTTGCCTACGTTACCGACACCATTCGGAATCCTTGATTTGATGTGCTTTTATGTTAACATCAAAAAACGTGGTTAGTTAACCTACCACCACTTCCAAAATATTGAGTGGGAGCGGGGAGGCGACGGCCAACCCCACGGCCTCTACTATAGATACAAGTAAGTGAGAGAAGGGTGACGCCTCGAGGCGCTTTGATTTCGTCCCCCTAAGGATGGTGTTCGCCCCTATCAACATTCATGGCTTGGTCTCCGAAAGGATAGGATTTCCGGGTACTCGTTGGGTCACTGACCTATCCTAAGACGGCATACTCGGGGCGTACCTAAGAGATCCGATATAGTAGGTCACACTCATCATGGGTATTTTTTGATAATATCTAGGCTAAAAAAGGAAGGTAGTCAATGAATAAAGGGATGTTCGATTCTCGTGGGATGTTCGATTCTCACAAGTCATTCATTGATGAGATTGTCTCGATTTAACCGTCATCTCTTTGACCTACCCTAAGGCGGCACTGAGATGCGAGGTTAAAACCTTGGAATGGTAGAGTAGACTTAATTTTTAGTTTACAATTCCTAAAATTAATATAGTAGTGTTAAACTTGAATTAATTTATGTCATTTTATTTACAGCATTATCCCTTACTAAATTGCTTAAAAATTTATAATTGACTAGTATTGACTTCGTTAAAAAGTGGAAAGTAACTAGGACGTTGAACTAGTTAATCAATAATGCAATTATTTTTCGAAAGAGATATTTTCTCTTAAGCCTTTTAAAAACCAGAGTAACATATAGGTATGTCACTAGTGTCATTCGTGTCAAACGGAAGACAAACTTAGTTTGACCAAAGGTGATTTCGGACTTTGAAATTCTTCTAGTGAATTTTGAATGTGTAGTAATTACACGAGTAATTTTCTAATTGAAAAATCGGAAAATCATGAAGTATTATTAGTTGGACGATATTTGGAATCGATGAACTAGTGTGAGCTTTATGATTTGTTGTTTTTCTAGAACATTAGAAAAGTGTAACTGACTACACACGTAACCGTTCTAATTGACAAAACGGAAAGTCATAAAATGTTGCTAGTTGGACGATATTTGGAATCGATGAACTAGTGGGAGTTCTATGATTTATTGTTTTTCTGGAAACATTGGAACTATAGACTTTTCTAATCGAAAAAATCGGAAAATCATAAAAATAAAGCATTACTCGTTAGACGGTATTTGGAACCGATAAACTAGTGGGAGCTTTAATGTTATGATTTGTTGTTTTTTTCTGGTATATTAGAAAATCCGAGAAGTCCCGACGAGTAACACTCGAGATAGACATCCCACGGTTCAAGAGTAGTGTCTACTCAAACGAACCGCTAGTTCAAGACTGTTTCCATTCATTGAAAGTCAAGAATGGGAGAATATGTCTAAAAGTGTTAGTCATCTAAAACTGAGTTGATTTTAAGGCTAAACCGAAAATTAATTAACTGAAAATCATAGGATAAGGACAGTGATTTTGGATCACCAACCTATGAATCCTTGGTGATTTTCTCGAGCTAAGCTCTTTGGAAGAACAAGGCAGCAGTGCATTTAACGATTAAAAGAGTAAACAACGGGCAGTTAATTTTAGCTAGAATAGTGGGAGTGATATGAGGAAATGAATCTCGGATTCAATCCTTGGATATCGCAGAAGATTTATTTTTTTGTTGTTTAAGATTCGTTGGAACGAATGGATTTACCTTCTAGTCGATAATTTGTTTGTCGTATAGAAAGTGAATATACCATTTGTAGTACGAATCCAAGACTCGGACTTTTGTTTGATAAAGTCAAAACCACTTACAACAAATTTGAAATATGTATATAAAACACATCTTAAGAACTATTAAAAGCAATTGGTTTCTATATTTAGATAAACGATTCTTCATATTCCATAGTTAGTGCATAGTCCCTAAAAGACAAGACCGAAGACCGGCTCAAGGTGATTCCTTTCTCCCGATCCGGTTATATTGTCTCAAAGGTTCAATGACTAAGTTTCCTTTCAATTTGGAAAGGATAATGGTTATAAAGAAGTAACATTTCTTGTTCATGACGACCTTCGGGGTCTGATGAAAGAAACAAGCTAGTAGGAGCTTCTGAGTAGTGACTTCTTGTCTGATAACTATTCAAAAACTCCGGCAAGTTTATCCAAAATATTTTGAGGTTTTCTCTGTTTTCAACGAGAGATGGAGTATTCTATACTCATAAATGGGCCATCACATAGTCCTGGGACCGATGCTCGGTCCGCCTCATAGTGAAATGTTTTCACTAAGGAAGAAACCATTGAATTGCCTTTACATAGTTGTAGATGTGCCACAATACACTCGCTTAACTCAATAAAGATATTGGAAGTGAAATAACGGTTTACATTGAAGTGTAGAACCGAGAAGTCTACCTAGAATATGCTTTGGAATTAACGGATAATGAGTGGATTCGGTTCACCCAAATTCCGTCAATATAAGCATTTAGCACATGATGCTTGATGGTTTGACTGGGGAATTTCGCGTACACGTTCGGTCAGTGACCAATCGTTATATATCTTGTAGCATTGAGAAAAAGGTTCGTTATCAGATTCTTGACATCGGGAAGGGACAGTTATGCTGTTGCATCCTTTCTGATAGAGTCTATGAACAACAAACCTTAAACCTTGAAGTACGTTTACTCAAGGTAGTTACTAACTGATTAAAATCAGACCACATCCAACATCGGTTGTTGGTGATAACACTAAATACTACTAAACTAGATCAGAATTTCGATCCACCCAGAATGTAGTGGGAGTATGGTTTACCCATTACCCATTACGGGGTCTTGCGGACTTTGTAGTCTGAGGATCGATTGATGACCTATGGCTCTTTTGTGAGCAAGTATAGGATTCGATAATAGAGGTTGGTTTAATAGCCATAACCCCGTGAATGGAGTTCGGTACTCCAATTGTTCATACTCTTGTAGAACCACCCGAGTGTCTCAGGCCCAGTGGGAGTAATTGGATCTACAAGGAAAAGAGTAGAATGAATAGGAAAGTTTATCTTTCGAGCAAAGCTTGAGTGGTCTAGGGGTAATTCCCTAAGAAGTAGAGAGTTAATCAGACCTTGAACTCTCTTACCACTTATTATTGCATGATTTCATTCAAAAGCAGAAAATAGGGGTGATTCCCTGAGACTTTCTTGCCAAACAAACGGAGTCTGGATTCATTCGAAACAGAAGGGTATTGACTTATGAACTTATGACAGGATGACTGTCAAGGCTTATGTCCTTTGTGGATAAAAAGCAAACCTCTCGGTCATTGGAAGTCATATATTTCTACAATGTGTGGATTTGACCAGAATATTGATAAGTCTTTTGTAGACTGGATATCAATTTTAGTACAGTAGTGAATATACAAATATATATTAGTGTTTGTGAAGGATAACACTGCACCAGTTGGAATCAACATGGGTGTGTTGTCTGAAGTCAGAATCTGACGATACCACATTTCTCTGCAACAGAGATTTGGACAACATTCTTAAGAGTTTGACTCGGTCGAATTCATTAGAATCGCCCATCGGTTTCCCATCCATCTTATTGGTTAAGATGATGCATCCGTGTATGCAACATTCAACGAGGAAGTTCTACCCTATGCCTCGGGAATGACTCTCTAAATCTTCGGATCAAGAGAAATGGGATAGATTCTCTTTCTAGTAAGAGATGGTCGAGTTATTGAACGTCAACTTTGATCGAATCTTAGATTCGGCGGTTAACAAAGCAAGTTTAGTATGTCCTTTAGTATCTTGAGAGAACGAGGAACAATATGCGGACATATTCATGTGTGAACTTGGATATGTGTGATACACCGATTTTGACTTTAAGTCGGATTGAGGATGATCGTTAAGTCGATCTCGGGCTCGTGTTTACTCGCACCACATGATTTGATGGACCGGTAACGTTTCGATTCTACGGATCGTCTCGAGCCGACAACCCGACTAATCATTAAGACCCATGACATTTAGATGTAGGTACTCCCCGAGTCACCGACCTATCCTACGACGGCATACTCGGAGTGTATTTTGGAATCGAAATGGTTATGACATGCTTAGTGGGTACTAGAATACGGGATGAGTCTCCATTGCTTTAGAGCAAGTGGGAGATGTAGTTTGTTGTATTTTAAATAATAGGGTGTGCTCTAAAACAATTAATCACATGCTTTCGTGCAAGTGGGAGATTGTTAGGTGTGATGCCCGAAAGACAATTTTGTAATTGTTTTATTTAATAAATGAAATGATGTTATTATTCATATTTATTATTCTCATATTCACCGATGTGACAATAGTAATTACACTACGAGAAAAACCCTAAAGTATATCGTTTATGTAATCACTTAACTCGGTGTATGGTATATACACGGGAGGATTGAGTTAGTGAAGATGTACTTAAAATACAATTAGCCCGTAGTGAAGTTAATCGAGAGTATCGGGTCTCTCCTTTAACGTGCTATTAATGCGCCCGAACACAAAAGGTGTGATAGTCCTATCCGGACTTTCGGTTAAGAGAACCTAATGGGGCATTTATATATGATAGATATATCATATAGGGTGGACCGATTTGATTAGAGTTCACGATATAATTCCGTAATCGAGAAGTCTTATCGAATCAATGGATGATCATATTTATGGATATATCTTAATCCCGAGGTGATCACGAGTCAATCGCTTGAATCGGTATGAGGTTTGACTTGACGGTTAAGGATTACACCGAGTCCGTGGTCCGAATTACCCCATCTTGGCATTATACTTGGATTGAGTGAGTAGTCCGTGTTATCACGGATACGGAATCCATTCCTTCCATTTATGGAAGTAGATAGACAGATTCCCTTATTTGTTAATCCTAGAAACCGATCGATCGCGCGAGTTCATATTACACTGATTGATCACCAGTGAGTTGTGTGAATTAATTGATCACTAGGGGGTTAATGGTAAATAAGGATAAGAGGTTCTAAAAAGGGTTAACGGTAACTTCCCGATTTAGAATGAACAGTCTATGGAGGATTAATCCATATGTAATGATTATATCAATGGACGCTTATTATTATTATCGTGACGAGATAAATATAATCTGATAATCGGAGGAGTGCAGTCTCGGGATTATGGTGGCATATTCCCGTGATTGATTTATCGAATATGATTATTCTATAATTATTTATTTGATTTATCGGAGCCGCTGATTATTAGTCCATAGTCTCCGACGTGCCTCCTAATATAGCATAGCTATTCTCGGACGTCGAATCCTGATAATATTAATTTAGTTCTTGTTGGACTTTATTAAAACGATATGTGAATTAATTGTTTAGTGGACTATTAAATTAGTTGGGTTAAATAATTAAATATGTGGAAAAGACATTTTCCATAATCTTGGCCCAATTGTGTTATAGCCCAAAAATTAATTATGACTAGGTCATGAATTAAAAGTGGCGCCCCCCTCTTATTTTTGGAACAAGAAATTAGTTTTCTTGTGATTAATAAGACATGTGCATAAAATATTTATTGGATAAATATTTATGGTAAGAAATAAAGATAAAGATTATTCTAGATTTGTTCTAGAATATTTTGGGATTATCTTTTATTTTATAGGATTATCATAATTGATTTTGTATTAATTATAAAATCCTTGGGGCTTAAGTTTTACTCTCCTATATAAAGAGAGTTCTCCCAAGCCAAATAACACACTACAATTTTCGACTTCTACCTCTTGAGAGGAGAAGGAAAATTTCGGCCAGGGGAGTCAAGGGGAAAATCTTGGAGATTTTTCCGGGTGGCATATCGGAAGGGTTCGAGTCGAGAATTCCTTCCACCGGGAGTTGCTTGGATCACACGTACGGAAGATCGTGGTGCTCTTCACGCTTTCCTTCGTTCATCCTATTGCGGTTCTTCAACTTGGATTTTGAGATCCAAGAGGTATGTTCTACAACCCCCTTGTAGATATAGATCTAGTTATTTTATTACGTGTAGTTTATAGATCTAGATCCATAAATCGTTTCCGCTGCGGATGGTATTACTAACACTGAGTTGAGCTTTGAGTAACTGGTATGCTTTGAGTGGTGTGTTGTGGGTATGATCTAGGTGGTGATTGGTGGTTTTGGCTTGAGGTATTTCCTTGGTAACCTTGGTTTTGAGCATTTTCATTGTACGAGCTTTTGTACTGAGCTGGATATGGTGGTTGTCCTTGCTTACTTGGGTTTTCGGACCATCGAAAAGTAGGGTGATCTCTTCTAATGGCATTGAATGAGTTTGAATAAGCATTATTCAAGTTTCGATGCTGTTGCATAAAACTTTCTTCTTCCCTTGAATATCCTTCGGATTCTTCCATCCCTAATGATATATCGTCATTATTTCTCATGCCATCATTCGAATATTCATTCGATATCTTACCTTCCGAGCTTAGATTTTGCTTCCTTGCAAACCATCAAACTTTCTACTAAGATTTTCCAAATGTGCTAAAACTTCTGCGTTTGATGTAGGCTCACCTACAAATGCTACTTTCATTGTACTAGAACCGGTTTCCCACATTCGGTTATCCTTAGAAAAAATTTCAATGGCATCATAAACAACTTGTGCTTCACTCATCATCAAAGAACCACCACATGCGTGATCAACATCCGCACGGGAGTCTTTTCTCAATTTACGACAGAAAAGTTGAATTTGCATATCAAGAGAGTAACCATGATCAGGACAGGCTCTTAACAATTTTTTAAATCTTTCCCACGTATTTACAAGTGTTTCCTCGGATCCTTGTCTAAAATTAGCACTTTCGACCTTCGACTCCAAATTCCTACCCGGAGTAAAATATTGCTTTAAGAACTCAGTTTGATTGTCCTCCCAACTTGTCAATGAATGATGAGGAAGTGACATAAACCAGTCTCTTGCTCTTCCTTTTAAAGAAAAAGGAAACATTGACATCCTTGTCAATTCACGATGAGCACCTTGGCTTTTGGCCGTGTTACACAGTTCTTCAAAAAGATATAGGTGATGATGTGGGTCCTCGTCATCCTCACCTAAAAATTGGGCTCTAGTGTCAATTAAGCCAAAAAGATGGGATTTTATTTCAAAGTTGTTTGCTCCATCGTTGGGTAAACGAATTGGATTGTTAGTCTCATTCTTTATTAAGGTCTGATCACAAATAGGTCTTGGGTTTGGTGGGTTATTATTATTACGGTTATTTTGGTTTCGGTTTTGGTTATTCCGATTATTGGGATTCTGGTTATTGGGAATTGGTGGTGGAGGAAGATTTTGCAATGGTGGATTGGGATTATTGGGGTTTTGTCCATGACCTTGGGCATGAGAAAGCCCTTGTTCAGGTGGTGTTTCATCACTGGCCTCGGCCATTTCCGTTCCTCGATTTGACGATTCTTGGGGAGATTTGTCACCAAGATGTCCTTGGCTGGTTTGACCTCATATATTCTCTACTCTCAACTGCCTTTCGTAAGTATTTATGTCGGGCTTGTATGGAGTGAGTGGGGCCTTACCGCTTTGGGTCATCAACTACAGGATAGAAAATAACACGTGGCTACTTACCTGAGAGGTAAGTACCAAAGAAACAGAAATAGAAATGAGATTAAGAAAAGTGGTGACTTATCCTCAAGAATTTTGAACTAATACAAGTAGTAACCAATAACACAATAAATTGGCGTGTCCCCGGTAACGGCGCCAAAAACTTGATGGCCTAAAACTGGGGTCCAATCTTACCGGCAGTGTACCGGGTCAAATTGTAGTCTAGTCTGGCTAATCAAGGTCGTCTCCTCAGGGAACACGATACAATTCTAAGTGTGGTTAAACACCAATTAGCTATTATTATCTTGATCTAAGTCGCAGTTTTAACATAAAGGTGATAGTTTTATGCTACTAATAAAATTAACAATTAATAATAAAGATAGCAACCAAGACAATTTCATTGAACTACAGTCTCTTTTAGTTTTAAGGATGTGATTAATTCGGCCTATTAAGGGTATTCAATTGTGTGAAACGGTGTACTCCTATTCTAACAACTTCCCCTCATACGAGTGTACGAAATCGTTCTATGCCTCCTCCTTGGTTTAAGAGCCCTAAACCTAATGATTCGACATGATAAACTCTCGAGTACAATTAATCTTTCCCCGGATAAGAATCGGATTCCGATAAACGGCTAATTTTACCTTCCGGTTTTTCTACCTCGTTCTCACACCTAATATCTCCGTTCGGCATCAATTAAGTGTGTGTGTTAATATTGGTTAATTACTCCAACACAAGCTAACAATCAATATGAGTAGAAAAAGCTTCAACGCAATCGAAATTAAAAATATATATTACATAATCATCATCCAGTTACTAAAAGAGACCGAAATAGTTCGATTACATTGCCTTGGATAGTTACAAGTCTAGCTACTCATTACTACAAATACTAACATATTAAAATTAGCATTCATAATAATCAGATTAACAATACAAAATAACACTAGAAGGTTACCGGTACAACCGTTGAATTAGTAATAGGCAGCTTGCTTTCGTCTCTAGTGTTCACCAACTGATTTGCATCCGACAGCCTAGCGTATGCTTATCAACTATCATAACTTGATGCCCATATTCTGAGTGTGATAAAAATAGTTATAAGTGATATTACTAAATTTGGCTATATGAGCCTCTATGTTTCTGCCTGCAAGATAGAAGGAAATTCTAGCTCTCTCTTTGATTGTGTATGTGTAAATATATATATAGGAATTCGCCTCTGTATGTGAATAGTACATAAATAATGTTGATTAGGTCCTTTTTCCGGCGTACGCCGGTACTCCTCCGGTTTGCGCCGGCATCTTGGCATGTGGATGGGTGTCAGACTCATTTAATGCGTATTAAATGCTCAATATTTTGCCAATCTTCAAATATTCGGGCGTAGACCGGTATACACCCGGTCTGCGCCGGGTCTTGTCCTGTCAAATCCAATAATTCTCGAATTTTTCCAAATCTGTAAGGAAATAATCAAATTTTTATATTTATAAACCCGTTTTGTCGAGTCTTATGTTACACTTCAAGATTTCATCACGTGGTACCTGTACAAAACAAAACGAGAGAAACCACGAGTAAATCTGATAACAAAAAGTAGGTAAATAAGTCCCAAATTATCTCTAAATAGTGGAAATTTATGACATCTATTTTTTTCGGGAATAAATTATATGACTACGGTATTTATTATTATTGATGCAAAATGTTGCTAAAAATCTCGAAAATGGGATTTAAAATGGAGTAAAATATATTATCTGGTTGACATACATCAGTAACACTCCCCCTCAAGTTGGAGCATGAGGGTTACAAATGCCTAATTTGCGCAATAAGAAAGTAAATGTCGGTTTCCCAAGTGCCTTGGTCAAAATGTCCGCCAACTGATGACTAGTAGGAACATGAGCAGTCACAATATTACCGGAGAGGAGCTCATCACGAACAAAATGACAATCAACCTCAATATGTTTAGTGCGATCATGAAAGACAGGATTACGAACGATATGAAGAGCGGACTGACTGTCACAAAACAAACGCATCGGAACAGGATGCGAAACACCGAGAGAAGCAAGTAAGGACTTTAACCACTTTAATTCACATGTGGCAACCGCCATAGCACGGTATTCGGCCTCCGCCGAGGAATGAGACACAGTTGGCTGCTTCTTAGTCTTCCACGAGACCGGAGATTGGCCGAGAAACACCAAATAAGCAGACAAGGAAAGGCGAGTAATGGGACAAGCTGCCCAATCGCTATCACAAAAGGCTAACAGAGACAAATCAGAAGCAGCACGAAGCAGAATGCCTTGTCCTGGACTACCCTTCAAGTAACGAAGGACACGAATATCAGCATCCCAATGATGAACCAATGGCTGACTCAAGAACTGAGCCAAAGTATGAACGGCGTAGCTAAGCTCAGGGCGAGTAACAGAGAGATAAACCAAGCGACCCATAAGACGGCGATATTGATCAGGACGAGAAAAAGGCTCCCCCTAAAGAGTAGCCAGGCGATGGTTCTGTTCCATGGGAGTGTCAATAGGGCGACAACCCAACATGCCGGTCTCTCGTAAAATATCCAGAGTATACTAGCGCTGAGAAAAGAAAATCCCAACAGGACTACGAGCAACCTCGATGCCAAGAAAATACTTCAAGGGACCCAGGTCTTTCATATGAAAACAAGAATGCAAATATTGTTTAAAGCGCAGAACCACGTCAGACGACGAACCAGCGAGGAGCAAATCATCAACATAGACAAGAACGTGCAAGGACACGCCATCACGAACAAAACTGAACAAGGAGTAGTCAGCATAGGATTGTTTGAACCCATAAGATTTTAAAGCCACAGACAACTTAGCAAACCACTGGCGAGGGGCCTGTTTCAGGCCATATAGGGACTTACGAAGACGGCAAACCTTCCCGAGGGTCGAACAACGATATCCAGGAGGAAGGCACATGTAAACTTCCTCGTGCAAATCGCCATGCAGGAAGGCATTATGAACATCCATCTGATGCACTTCCCAATTACGCACTGCGGCAACAGAGAGAAAAATACGGACAGTACCCATCTTGGCAACAAGAGCGAAAGTCTCAGTATAGTCAACACCCTCAACCTGTCGATTACCATGAACAACAAGACACCCCTTAAGGCGCTCAACCGCACCAGTGGACGTGTATTTTATCTTGTAAACCCAACCACTGCTGATAGCACGCTTACTAGCACAGGCAGCCGAAAACCCGAATCGAATCATAAGAAGGGGAACGCCCAAACAGACATTCATAAGGTGTTTTTCCAGATAAAACCGGAGTAGGCGTCAAATTTATTAAATGCACAGCGGTGAGAACACATTCCCCTCAAAAATACTTGGGCAACTTAGCCTGAAAACGCAATGCACGGGTAACATTAAGAATATGACGGTGCTTACGTTCAACCCCGCCGTTTTGTTGAGCAGTATCAACACATGAAGTATGATGGACGATGCCTTTATCCGCAAAAAATCGGCGCAAACCGATAAACTCTTGACCATTGTCACTACGCAAAATTTTAATCTTTTTATTAAATTGCGTTTTAACCATGGCGTAGAAATCGCGAATCAATTGACCGAATTCATGTTTAACAACCATTAAATATACCCAAGTTGATCGAGAAAAATCATCAACAATTGTAAGGAAGAATCAAGCATCACAACTAGATAAAACCTTATTAGGTCCCCAAATATCACAATGAATCAAATCAAAAATCGCAGTAGCTTTATTAGAACTTAACGGAAACGAGTTTCGAGGTTGTTTGCTCATGTAACAAATTTGACAATCAAGAGCACAACTTTTATTAAAATCCTTACTAATAATAACACCTGGCAACGAAGTCACAACCGTCATCGAAGGATGACCTAAACGTCGATGCCACAATAAACCAGAACTGTTAACGGCCACTGCATTCGCTTGAGAAGCCAAAATAGACCGGAAAAGATAGACCCCATTAAATTGCACCCCTACTCCAATCAGGTTCCTCGAGATAGGGTCCTGTATAACATACAGCATGTTAGTGAACATAACAATATAAGGCTCGGTATCAAACAAATGTGACACCGAAAGCAAGTTACATGCCATATCCGGGACATAAAGGACATCATATAAAATGAGACCGTTTAAATTAACAGAGCCTTGCTTAGTGGAAGCAAGAATATTTCCATTTGGCAAACCGACGGTGGAAGATAAAGCATGGAACTCAGTAAATAATTCAAGATTACCCGACATATGATTGGAAGCGCCGGTATCAAGAATCTAATCATCGGAATCATACTTACCCGTTGATTTTTCAGATGCAGATGAGTTTACATTTTTAATGGCAACAAGAACCTGAGCCCATTGTTCATCCGAAAGAAAGGGTAGGCTGCTCCGATCGGGTACAACATCCGAGCCACCGGAATTGCGGGAAGTACCCACGTGAGAAGCAAAATTCTTTGCAGCATGTCCGGTACTAACCTTAGCCGAGTTGTAATATGCAGAGGATGGCTCATAACTAGGAGCTTTAAGGGTTGCATCGTCCTCTCAACCATGATGAGGAAGATGATATTCAACGCAGGTTTTCTGTTTGTTTGTTTGGTCTATGTTTTTTTTTTTTTTTTTTTTTTTTTTGTTTGAACACAGAAACGGAAAAAGATTTGGGAGGAAATCAAGCCCTCATTGAGGGACGCTCTGATACCATGATAATGTAAGAAGATTGTGGAAATTCTGTCTTGTATTACATAATGTTCCGGTATTTATAGTACAAGTATAGGAAACCCTAATTACATCAATATAGACCAATGGACAAATATACTCTTACTAACATAATAATAACACATCATAACACTTGTAGAAATGCATCAGTTCGGAAAAAGGACGAGTCGGTCCGAATGGATGCATGAATGTTGTTCATGAACTGATGCATGTACCCGTTCATGTTTCGTTGCGATAACATTAATTCGTACGGCAACTCGTATGCAAACGATTATAAAATATTTATGAAAAAAATATCTAACAACATTTCTCTTACTCACATAATAGTATTGATGTATCACAAATATTACCATATGTTTTCTTTTATTTAAATGTTACCATATGTTAGTTAGGATCTAATCGATAATTTTATTTGATAATGAAAACCATGAAAAAATGGAACCAAACCGGACCGAATAATAATTTTTCATAAAACCGTTCTAGTTTGGCATGGAAATTTAAAATCTATATAAAATGATTGGATTGAAAAAAATCGGTCAAATCGGACTCTCCTAGTTGTTTGATGAATAAATGAAAGTTCTTTTTAAAAAAAATTAAAAAAAGAAGTTTCGTGTGTGGGCTGGTCGGCAGATTGTCAGATCGTTTGTAGAGCTTTGTGTGCTCATAATACGTCAGGGCTTAATTCAACCAAAAAATGTCTAAAGGCCCAGATCCTTCTAGGATAATCCATTAGGGACGGCTTTTGTTTACTATAACCCGGTCCAACAACCAAAAGAACAACAATCCTTTCTTTCCTTCCTGAATTCGGTATTTATTTTCTGAATCCTAAATCTACCTGAAAAACTGTAAAGCTTTAGAACACATACCAATCTTTCCTTGTAGATTACTGTATTACTGGCAAGCATTACGTATTTTTTGTCTTCGGGTTTGTTGATTTCTGGAGAGGAAAAAAAGATGGATTTTGAGTTGAAAAGAGCGAGAGAGAAGTTGGAGAGGGAGCAAAAAGAGAGAAAAGAAAAAGCCAGATTGAAGGCAGATAAAGAGAGAAAAGCAAAACTAGAGGCCACTCGTCAAAGGGAGGCGATCGAAGCTGCTCAGCGTGCCCGACGCATCCTTGCCGCAGAAGCGGAAGTTAAGGTAGGTCATTTTTATTATTATTATTATTGTGTTTTTCATCGATATGTCAGCTGGATCTTTCATTGTTTCTGTCTGATTGAATATCTGCTTTTCCGATCTTTGCTTATTTTTGTGCATATTGTTGAATTTCGTTCTGGGAGTTAGTTTAAAATTTTAGTTAGATTTTGTTTCCTTTGCTTGGAGCTAGCTGTTAATGGTTGAATGGTTAAAGTTCATTTCTTTTGGCTGAAACTGTTGAATTGAAATTTGTATTACAAGAAGAATTCTGTAGCAAAATGTCTTATTTAATTCGTTTCGGTAGTTCTCTATTACCCTATTTGGTTTCACTGATTGGAGTATGGTGAGATAAGAAGTTGGTTGGGGTCTGGCTTGTAAAATGTTTTCACAGTCTGATCAATCTTTGTAAATCTTTAATTCCCATACGCAAAAACCACTAGCAACACATTATTTGATTTGAGCTTTTGAGAATTTATTTTGATCATAATAGAGCCTTTGATTTGGAGCCCTAAAGATGATGATTAAATGAGCTTTCATCTCAAATGAAAATGAAGCTGGCTTAAGGGCGAGCGTGTCAGGGTTTTGCATTTGAAAAATTCTGGTAGAAGCATCACTTTCTGACAGTTTTTTTTTTTTGTTTGGTGTTACAGTTTTTTTTTGGTTTGGTGTTACTAATGGTCAGGGGATGTTTTATTTCTTTTTGTGGTGATTGTTTTTCTGTGTTCAGTTTGGTGCTAAGTTGATGCTTTTCTCAAAGCTAGTTTACATTTCTGTTATTGATATTGCCATGGCAGATAGTTCTTCTTATTTTTCAGACAAACATGCTGAGGTCTGGTTCATAGTAGCATTTAGTTTGTGTGAATTTGTTGTTGATGCTTTAAAGCCGACTTGACTGAATTTGTTAAAATTTGTTAATCTTTGAATTGCCTTTCTCCATTCATATGTGGTATGCATTCCTTGATAATTTTATCATAACATGCACGTGCTTCTGTGTTTTCTGCTGTGTTTCCTGAATTGCTAGGAGTGTCCGCTTCCTCTCTTTAACCAACCCCTTCCTTTGAATCCTTCCCGCACTGTAAAACTAAATATGTATATACAGATTTCTGGGGTTGGTGCAGTCTGCTCTCTGTTTTCTCTCTCTATTTTTCAAAGGGCTATACAAACGTCTGCGCAGTTTATGCCTTTGTGACACAATGTTAAACTGGTATTTCTTGCAGGCCAGTGAACAATTAGAAGAAAGTCTGCAATTTGGACGAGGTGTCGTGTTTTGTCGTATGCTGGAAGCTGTACCTTTTCAAGCCATTGGAGATAAAGTTAAACTGCCACCATCCTCCTTCACCGAGTTATCTGAACAAGGTGCTTTTGACAAAGGACCACTGCATTTATCTTTGTCAGTAACTCTTCAGGAAGCTGGAAATCAAATCTCAAAGACTACACATGCCGGTGTATTAGAGTTTACTGCTGATGAAGGTACAATAGGAGTTCCACCTCATGTATGGAACAACTTGTTTCCTATCGAGACTGCCGCGTTACCAATGGTTGAGGTACGCTACGCTTGGTTGCCTAAAGGGACGTACGCAAAACTTCAACCCGATAACTTGGGGTTTTCAGACATTCCAAATCACAAGGCTGTATTGGAGACAAGTCTTCGCCAGCATGCAACGCTTTCGGAAGGCGATGTGCTTAAAGTCTCTTATGGATCTTTAACGTACAGTTTGCGGGTTCTAGAATTGAAACCTTCTTCTAGTGTGTCTGTTCTGGAAACAGATATTGAGGTTGATATTATGGGTTCTGAAATAGACGCCGAAAGCAGTAGAAACCAAATGCTGAAACCTCTTTTGTTTGGCAAGTCAGAAGCTGGAGTTGTTGAGGAAGGGAATTACATGTACTACAAGCTCGTTCTAGACGAGTCGACTTCGAATCGAGTTTCCTCAGGGGAAGCAATAGTTGAAATAAGAGTAGAACAACAGGATCAAAATGGAGACACTGATCTTTATATTTCAAAGCATCCCCTCCTGTTCCCAAATAGACACCAGCATGAATGGTCTTCACATGATGTTGGCTCAAAAGTCTTGGTGTTTGACTCTAAAGCTAAGAACTTTACACCAAGCACATACAGCATTGGTATATACGGCTTTAAAGGAAACTCAAAGTATGTGGTTACTGCTGCTATTCAAGAAAAGTCAAAATCAAAGGCAGGTCAGCAAATATCTTCATCCTCATCTTTGGCTGAGGCAGATACTGTTGAATGCAGAAACTGTAAGCGTTACGTTCCATCAAGAACGATTGGACTGCATGAGGCTTACTGTACCAGACACAATGTGATGTGTCAGTATGCTGGTTGTGGCGTCGTTCTTAGAGTTGGAGAAGAAAAAAACCATGTTCACTGTGGAAAGTGTGGAATCGCTCTTCAAGAAGGTGAAATCGAGAAGCATGTCAAAGTGTTTCATGAGCCACTTTATTGTCCTTGTGGAGCTGTCCTTGAGAAGGAGCAGATGGTGAGCACTCTCTTGCTTTTTACTATTTTCATGTACATATACTTCTGTTTGGTAGCGAGTCTAGTATGATATGCGTATTGTATGATACGTATCATACACCTCTGGGGAAAATTTTGATACATGATCTAGATATGTATGCATCTTTTTTTTTTTTTGATAGGTGCAACACCAGACGACAGATTGCCCCATGCGGTTAGTAATGTGCCGTTTCTGTGGAGATATGGTTCAAGCAGGAAATTCTGCTGCTGATGCACGAGATAGGTTACGTGGACTGACAGAGCACGAGAGTCAATGTGGGTCTAGGACTGCCCCTTGTGACTCGTGTGGACGATCAGTGATGTTGAAAGACATGGACATACACCAGATTGCTGTTCATCAGAAGAGCTAAATCAATCGGTTTTTAGTGAGAGAAACTACTAGTAGCACAGGACCATTGGGGGGGGGGGGGGGGTGTTATTCATCATGATGGTTTTGGTGCAATAACGATTCTTCGGTAAATGAGATGGATGTACTGTACAATGTAATAACTGCAACATGACTTTGCAGTAAAAGATACTACCTTTGCGGCTTTGCCTATGTCATGTACTTTGGATTTTTACCATTCTGTTGCCATTACTTATCTTTGGGTTATTCGATGCGGGGAGGGAACTGATAGAGAGATGCGTACGCGCAACGTACGGGACCACATGAGTTTCATCCTCAATAGGGAATTGCGTACGTGGCGTGGCGCGTGGGGATGTTGCGCGTACGCATCTCTATCATTGCCCTCCCCGCATCGAATAACCCTACTATGCTACACATTGTAGTTTGTTTGTGTGTATATAATCAATCTTATTATACTTTACGTTTATTATTGGTCGTTTGCGAGGGGTTTTTTTAGTCTTATTTCGTTTTATAGACTATTTTCCGAAATGAATGAAATTTCATTTCCAATGACACAGAGGTACAATCCATAATTTAACACAGATATTTAGAATTGTTGGATTGGATATAGAGGTTTTTACAGAAGATGCATATAATTTCTAAAGTTTGCAGTTGTATTTGTTGTAACTAACGTTATGATTAATTAACTGGCAGTTTTATGATTTGAAATTGTAAATCGTATTTTTGTGGCTTCTGCCATTTGTGATTTGAGACTATCGTGTCATTTGTATAGTTTTGGAAATAAAATTAATGTTTGGATCGAAACACATCGTTACTTTATTAACCTATGTTGCACAGACACGGACACGTCGCACGACATTTACACAGACACGGATATACTGCTAATTCCAAAATTTAAAGACACGACACGCCGCCGACACGTTATATATATATATATAATTCAATTTATCAAAAAAAATAAAAATAAAAGCAGTTTATATATAAAAGCAGTTCAAAAAAATTTATCAAAAAAAAAACCCGTAAACATCTGAAAAAACTAGACAAAATACGATAGGTATTAAATAAACTATATAAATATCTATAATAGATATTCAATTTTTATACTGTGCCAAAAGAAATTGTGTTTGACATTCAAAATATTACAAATTGTAAAAATTATCAACAAAAAATATATAAACTTGATACGGCGTATTATTTATTTAATTATTATAGAAATGAAAATAATGTATTTTAACGTTTCTATTGAAGAAAACTTAAACAAAGAAAAAAAAAATCGGTTCAGGAGTGTCGGGGAGTGTCGGTGCCGTGTCGACAGTGTGTCGGATATTTAAATTTTAAATAATAATTTAATCATCCGACACGTGTCGGACACGGTGTCGGAGCGTGTCGTGTCGTGTCTTATGTCGGACACGACGCACGGCGATCAGATTGAAGTGTCGGTGCATCATAGTTATTAAAACACAAGTGTAATTTGGAAATTGGAAATTGCAGTGGTAGCACCATTTTATTTAAAACTATACACGTATTTTTTTTTTTTTTTTTTGGGGGAGTGGTGGTGGTGGTGGGTTGTTTGATAGTTCCAAGTACACCCAAATGTTGTCATTGATACCTTTAAAAATGATAGTGATAGAGTTAAAGGCATAAAAGACCAAGTATGTGTGACATGTGTATGCTTAAGATGATTGCCAAGTGCCACTGTATTAGTGGTTGCACTAGATTTTGTTATCTAGAATATTGTACAAGGCATATCTACCGCCATAGACAGAAAAGGAATCATTATTGGATTTGAATGAAAGTTGTTATCCTCTTTCTTTGAGCTTGAGCTCCTTCAATGGAGAAAGCTTTCAATCTTGTATAAATTCCTACTGAAAACCCCAAATCGTATCAAGTTGTATCCTACTGAAAACATAAGCACAAAGTCGTATTCCTAACATAAGTGGAGTAGGAATATTCTGTTCGATAAATGTTTTATTCAATTTATTGTATTTCTTGGTTATAGCCCCGTGGTCTCGGGTTGGCTCCTAACACGCGAGTGTTTTCTCGTTTTGTGGAACCTCGAGAATAAATTAAATAGTTGGCCTATTTAATGAATATGCAAATATTATTTATTTAGTAAATAATATGTAATATAGAAAAGACATTTTCTATTATCCAAATGACATAAAAAATGGCGCCACATTTTTTTTGGTTTTGGAAAAAGAAAATTTCTCTTAATTAATTATAATGTGGATAATATAATTATTTATGTGTTAAATATTATAAATAAGAAATTAGTTTTATTATTGGATAAATAGGAAATTTGTTTTTCTATTGGATAAAAGTTTTATTTTCCCAAAAGGAAAAGATAAATTTGTACGTAAAAGACAAATTCTCAAATTATTAGTTATTTTCCTATAAAAAGAGAGTTTCTCCCAATACAAAATCGAATCAATCCAACGCCATTTTTCAGAAAAAGGGACGCCCCATTTTTAAATAAAGGGAGAAAATTTAGTTTTCTTGTTCTAGCTATTAGGAGGAGACAAACCTAGGGTTTTTCAAGGAGGTTCTAATACGAGGATCGACGTCCACCAGTCGTCGCTTGGAGATACAATCCGGAAGACTGCGGCTTCTCTCTTTCTATCGATTGCTCATCCTCTTTTATAGGGTAAATCTTCAACCTTCTCGTAGTTGTATTAATTAATTATGTTAATTAAAATCGTGGTAAAATCGCATGCGAATTTAATTCGTAGCTTCCGTTGTGCATGATCGAGTGTCTCGATCGGTGCTGTGAATCAGATCTCATGGTCCAATTATGGATCAGATCCGGATTCAGGTTTCTGATATCCAGCATGTGGTATCGGAGCCAGGTTAAAGCGGTTTTGCGATCTTGATTGCATAATTAATTAATAAGGAGTGAAATTGAATAGAAATTGCATATTTTATTTATTTTATTTTATTTAAGCTTGGTTGAATGTTCTTGGTTGACGAGCTGGATTGGAGTTGGTACTTGTTTACCGTTAGATCTATTGTAAACCCAAATTTTTCTGGGTGTAGAAAATTATGTAATTTATTTGTTGTAATTTAATTTCCTAGTAATTTAATATATATTCAAATCGGCGGCTGGACGGTATTTAAATATTTTTTGAAGCTGCTAATCAAGCAAGGATGTTGTGGCATAGTGGTTGGGACAATTGCCACAGATTAGGACATGAAGGGTTTGACCCTCCCTGGTTGCGTTTTTATCCTCTCTCTCTTTTTTTCCCAGGAAAGATGCAGTCTTGAAGAATAAAAAAAAAGGGTAAGGGTTGCTGCTGATGGAATTCGAAATCGTGACCTATAAGTTGAATGAACAACGTGCTAACCAACTCGGGTGAAGCGTTTTTGTTGAAAAAACAGAGCAGTTTCATAATATACACAGTGGCAGCTGAAATAATTAGAGACTAGTAAATCCTTTAAACATAGGGCTTATTTATTTATTTAATTTTTCTTTTATAGATTAGATACGGGGGTACCAACGGTCCATCTCAGTGGTTTATTTTTCGCATTTCTTTTTTTATGTGATTAGTTATGTAATATAACCATGCCATGAATCATATTCATGAATTACACTCCTAGCATATACATACATGTAGAAAATTGATTTTGGCATTAATTAGACATGTATGAAAACGATAATTAATTTAGATTAATAATAAATTAAATTAATTAAAGGAAAACGGACTTTTATCGGGATATAAAATTCACATGATAAACTTGATTTAGGATAATAAATTCTTCGGGGATTTAATTATGTAATGGCTACATAAAAAGAATTTTAATAATCGAAAATTTGGAAAATCGTAAAAAGTTGGACACTGACTAGACGGTATTTAGAACCGATAAGTTGGTGATTGCTTTTCATGATTTATTGTTTTTCGATTATTGGAAAAATTCCGAGATCCAAAATTTTTATCATGACATTATTAGGACTATAAAATTCTTTGGTGAATTTTAATTGTGTAGTGTCTACACAAGAGATTTTCTAACTAATCGATAAATTGTGAAATCATTAATATAGTGTCACTAGTTAGACGGTATTTGGAACTGATAAACTAGTGGAAGCTTTAAAATTTTGTGATTTATTGTTTTTCGAATTATTAGAAAATTCATGAGGTCCTAATGTATTAGGATTATAAAATTCTTGGTGAATTTTAATTGTGTACTGTCCACACAAAGAATTTATAAATCCATAAAATTGGAAAGTCGTGAATAAGGACACTAGTTAGACGTTATTTGGAACCGATGAACTAGTGGGAGGATTATAATTGAAATATTCATGATTTATTGTTTTTCCGGATTGTAAAGAAATTCTGAAAATCCTAGTAAGACTACCTATTTTTCAAAATAACGAGTGGGAGCTGGGAAGGTGACAACCGACCCCACGGCATCTACTGTTGACACAAGCAAGTGAGAGAATGGTGACGCCTCGTGCCGCTTTGATTTCAGCCCCCTAAGGATGGCCTTCACCGCTATCAAAATGCACGGCTTGGTCTTCGAAAGGATAGGATTTTGGGTACTCGTCGGGTCACTGATCGACCGACCATAAGGCGGCATACTCGGGGCGTACTTTGAGATCTGAAATAGTAGGTCACACTCACAAGGATATTTTTGGAAATATCTTGGCTGAAAAAGGAAGTTAATCAACAATTAAATGGAGATGTCTGATTCTTAGTTAATTGTTGAGAGAGGTTGTCTCAATTTAATCGTCACCTCTTTGACCTACCCTAAGGCGACACTGTAGGTGTGAGATTAAATCTTTGGAATGATAGGATAAACTGTATGCATGACATCACATTTATTATTCCTAAAATTATTATATGTTGTGGTTTGATATATATTTCTGTCATAATTTATCTTACAACTACATATCATCTCAAGATGACTAGACTGCTTATATGATTAAAATTGACTAATGATGACTTCGTAAAAGTGGAAAAGTAACAAGAACGTTGAACTCAATAATCGAGAATGCAAATTAATTTTTCGGTGGAGGATTTTCCTCTTGAGCCTACAAACTTAAGTGACATTGATAAGTATGTCACTGCTGTCACTCGTGTTGAACGGGAGACAAATTAAAATTAGTTCAAGGATGACGAGAATGATTTGGCATCAATCTCACTGGACATCCCACAGTTCATGAGTAGTGTCTACTCAAATGAACTGCTAGTTCACGGCCATTACCTTTAAAGAAAGCCAAGAATGGGAAGGTAAATGTCTACAAGTGTAAGTCATCTAGACTAAATAAGTTAAAGGCTAAACCGAAATATTAATAAAAGAAAATATAGGTCAAGGAAAGTGATTTCGGATTACTAGCCCATGAATCCTTAGAGACTTTCTTAACCGAGTAATTTGACTCGGAAGCTAAAGTTCTTTTGTAAGAACAAGGTAGCTGGGCATTCATGATGAAGAGTAGACAATGGGCAGTTATTTCAGCTAAAATAGTGGAGTGATATAAGGAAACAAATTTCAGATTTTAATCCTTGAATATCGCAGAAATTTAATTTCTGTTTTCAGATTCGTTGGAACGAATGGATTCACTTTCAAATCAATAATATAGTTGTCTTAAAGAAAGTGAATATGAAATTTGTATACGATTCCGAGACTCGGACTTTTGTTGGATAAAGTCAGAACCACTAAGTAATGTTGAAAAGGTATATGTAACACATCAGAAACTATTAAGACAAATGGTTTCCGTATTTAGATAAACGATTCTTCAGCATCTATTAATTAGTGCATATATCCTAAAGATAAGATCTGAAGTCTGGCTAAGGGTGATTCATATCTCCCAGTCTAAGAACACTATCTCAAAGGAAAAATGACTAAGTAACCTTTCAATTTGAAAATGGTAATAGAGCTGAAGAAGTATCACAACTTGTTCATATTGACCTTCGGGTTCTTATGAATGATACAAGCTAGTGGGAGCTTTTGAGTGGTAGACACTTTGTCTGACGACTACTCGAAACGCCGATTAGTTTATCATAATATTTGGAGGAATCTCTGATATTACCAGAGAAGAGAGTATTCCATGCTCAGATATAGGCTATGGCATGGTTTTGGCGCTAATGCTTGGCCAACTGATGTAAGTCAACTAGTTGATGCATTTCACGATGTTTTATCTCCATTTCTTATGCATTTATTGATGTTCTTGTATCAATTTGAGTCATTATTTGCTTAGTTTCATCCAAATGTGTAGATAGTAATTATTATATAAAATATTGTGTTTTGATTAGTTTTGTACCGGTTATAGTAACCGGACGTCGATTCGTGTTTACGCTTGGTATTTTTGTGATATTTTAGGATTATAGGTTAACCAATACCCCGAGTGACGCTACGTATTGAGTTTGATGGCTAGAAGAGTGTGCCGGAAACTTATGGGTTCAAACGGATCATTTGTCTTTTGCGTTTCTACCGTAGCATACATTCAACGGACATTTGACCCATCTTAGAGGCATTTTCTGGAGAAGACTTCTGAACGAGAGTTGTAGATGAAGAAATGAGCTTTCCAATGCAATTTGAATCACATCAATCGGAGCTCTACAACTCAATTTATGTTGATTTTGCTGAGCTGCTGTGAAATCGGCGCGCGCCAACTTATTGTGGCGCGCGCCGAACATCATTGTAGCTATTCAGAGAGTTTCAGACCTTTAGCGGCATACGCCGAAATGCCACAAAAGAAGTTTTCAGCCATATAAACCCAATTGGGATCGAATTTTTACCCAACTTTTGATTCCCATCTTCTTCCCCAACACCCTAAAACTTGAAGACACCCTTCAAGGGCTCCTCTAGCCCAATCTTAGCATTAGTTTAGTCAATTAGTCTACTTGTAAACATTGAAGCATCCAATCTAGATCTTTTAGAGTCAATTTTGTGAATGAATTTCATCTCCTTGGAGTGAGTTTCTCCATTGAAGAAGCTTTTGAAGTTAATGCAATTATTCTTCCTTGAGGTGTTTGACATCTTGTTGGGTACTTCCTTTATTTACTTCTAGTGCTAGTTTCATAGTTATGAAACCCCTAAGTGACATTTGTGGTTTCATAGCCATGGAAGGCTAAGCTTTTGCTAGACAAGATTATGTATTTGTGATGGTTATTAATCTCTATTAGTTGATTGTGAATGTTACTTTGTATTTCATAGCTTCATGGGTTGTTGTTGTCTTTTCCTATTTTCATTGTTTTGCTTGTTGGTGTTGGATTGATCACTTAGCACTTGCACACACACACTTAGATGTGACCGAAAGGAGATGCTTGGTGTGGGAGAAGGGATAGGAGAACCAGAAGGTAAAATTGACCTTAAGTGGAATTCGATTTCTTATCCGGGGGTTATTGACATTGTCATTTCATTCCCATGATGCTAATAGAGGTTTGCTTGATCAATGCATTATCTTGGCTAGGCTTTTTTTTATATCATTTATCACCCTTTGTAGTAGTGGATTTCTAGATACAATTACCTTCTTGTATTATTGCGACTTAGATCAAGATAATAATAGCTTTTCGGTGTTCAATCTCACAATCCTCGCGGATACGACCTTGACTCACCAACTAGGCTACAGTTGACCCGGTACAATGCCGGTTAGATTGAACACCCAGTAGGGACACGTCAAGATTTTTGACGCCGTTTACGAGGAGTGTGTAACGGTTGATACTTATACTAGCTAGAAAATTCTTGAGAATAAGTCATTCTTTTCTAATCTTTTCTATTTTGATTTTGGTGCTTACCTCTTTGGTAAGTTACCAAGTGTTATTTGATTGTGTTCTTGTTGTTCCTCTCTTGTAGTGGATGAACAAGTTCTCGTCGAGGAAAGGCACCCGAAACTCTCATTGTTATGGATATCAACACATATCTTAGGGATTTTGTTAAGGAGAAGAAAGGTAGTCAAGCTCGTCGTAGTTTGGAACTTGGTGAAAAATCTTCACAAGCATCATCCTATCAAGAAGAAGAAATGGATGTGAATCTATTGAATGCACAAGATGGGCAAGAACATGGGAATGCCCAAGTTGAACAAAACCTAATCCCTCAAAATCCAAATCCTAATCCACACAACAACAATCCACCACCACCGTTAGGAAATCACTAGTTTAACGCAGCGGAATTTAAAATTTGATTTCCTTTTACTAGATTGTTCTTCGTTTAATGCAATAAACACGTTAAGTAGTTTGACGGTTATACCTTAGATGATCTATAAGGTCGTCGCTTTGACCGTAGTCACGGATTTTATCTAATGAAAAACAACAAGTAATAAATTTATAAATCCGGTATTCCCCAAGTGTAGGGATCGTAGTATAGCGATTAATACCGGAGTCGATCTCAAGGAATCGGGGTATCTAGTTCATTAATTTTCCTAAGTTTGAAACCATTATTATTAAAACCTAATATAATAGAACGAAAAGATAAACTGGACTGAGGGTTGTCAGTCCAAAGCCAGGAAGGATAAAAGCGAAAACGAAATCTAAACTATAAACTATAAAATAAACGGTAAACAAGAAGATGATCATGGTGATTAAACAATGAACAAACAAATATTCCTCCGATCCCGCAACCCTTAATTTCCTCTCTAAAGTTATCTTGTGATGATCAATTAAAGATGTGGTTCACCTATCAAAGTATGAATTTCTACTCTCGTAGATAATTCGCCTATCAATCTTTTATCTCTCGATATATAAGATTAACGCTATCAAAACAAGGTGTAAGATCTCTCAATCTAGCAACCTAGAAATCTAACCTATCAACTCTCGTTATGTCAAGTTAAAAATCCAATCTTTCCTATGGTGATCTAAGGTTTACACCGACTCTCGTCATACGGTAAACATCAAATAGCAATACATCTCTCGATATCGATTGCATAACAAATAATCATGGAAAAGATACAACTTTAATCAAATTCACAATACAAATCTAGATTGAAAGTAAAGAACCTGCTGAAACGGATTCACATGGTTTGAACAATTGCTCAGCCTCCAAGCATTCAGCATAAAACAGCAGCAAAACGAAATAGAAAAATGAATATAAAACAAGAAAAATCGCGACCCCAGCCAACCCTAAGGGGGCTGGGGCCGCCTAGGGTTTTCTTCTAATGATTGTGTATCAATAGGTCTCAATAATGTATGATTAGGGTTGAAATCCGCGCTACTATTTATAGAAAATAAAGTCGGCTGCTGCTAAGTCGGTCTAAGGACGCCCGTCCGCCTTGTTGGACGCCCGTCCAGAGTGTTGGACTTGCTTCAGACGCCCGTCCACTCAGCGTCCAAACTCTCTGAATCAACTTTCTTCTCCTGGACGCTCGTCCATATCTTCGGACGCCGGTCCACTCGGACGGGACCTTGAACGCCGGTTCAATTTGGATCCAAATTCGAAATCTTCAATCTCTATCATCTTTCTCTATCCTTTATCCAATTCCATCCTTATCTCTTTCTC
Organism: Gentiana straminea; assembly: GCA_036785695.1. Lineage (NCBI taxonomy): Eukaryota > Viridiplantae > Streptophyta > Magnoliopsida > Gentianales > Gentianaceae > Gentiana > Gentiana straminea. Next base: position 4,107,339 of record JAVUPR010000135.1, read on the forward strand.
ATCATATAAAATTGATCTTCATTTATCTCTTTTTGATCGAAATATGTATCTACAATACATCAAAAACATTGCAAAATGTAATAATAATCAAATAAACATAAAATCATCAATAAACCATAAATCAACCAATTTTGCAATTAAACCTTTTAAAACATCACTTGCTCAATAAACCAATTAAACGCTCATTTTCTATGCAAATTATACAAATATGGAGAGAATCATTATAAAATATAACGGAATAAATCGTATAAAATCACCCTTAACAACTCCCCCACACTTAAGCTTTTGCTCGTCCCGAGCAAAACAAAACAAAAACTAGGCGTAGGATAACAAAATTCCAACCAAAAATACATACAGTCATTGTCAACAAATACAAAGCATATGTAATAAATCAGACGTTCACCCCGGTGTGTGTGCATAGCCATATTAAACTTCCACTAAGTCCACACTTGAATTTTTCTCAAGCAACTAGCAAATACCCATCTAAACCAGCAATAACCGACACTTATAACACGCACCCTACAAAACATAACATGTCCCGAAAAGGATAATAAAATGCGTTTAGGATCTTTCCGACATACTCAGAGGATAATCCCTACAACATATCTGTCAGTTTATACTGGGGATAGTCAGAAGATAACTAAAGTTCCTACCAACTTTCCATAGTACCATTTGCCAAATTTTCTTTAAGATTAACTTAATTCCGCATATATAGCATATGCCCTCATTCCCAGCAATAGGATGTTTCGTGATAACACCCTAGCTGGACTACTATCATCAGGCCGTCGGGAGCTATTGAACCTCATAGTGGTATAGGACATTTCGTGATAATGCCCTACCGCACTCAAATCATTGGCAGCTACCTCCGACATACACATATTTTATTCATACTATTCATCTTAGATTGGTATACAAACCTTAAATTATATCCCTCCTATCACATTCAAACCTTCGGATATTCACAGTATATCATACTCCGACTCTAACCACAAACTATTATAATTCTCCGAACATGCATATTAGCACTAAGTACAAAATTATAAGATAATCGAAAATTACTAATCCAAACGGATACAGCTTTATATTTTAGCTCATCATTTAATATGGCTCGTGAAAAATAGTATCGGGTGAAACATCCAACCTACTAAACATACAGTATACAGCATTAATGACTATATAGTATCGTAGTTGAAAATCAAAAAACTAGTAAGCCAAGCAAAAAGGAATGTACTCGCTCGAGACAAAACAAATTTCTGTTAAAATTTTAAAATTCAGCACTTTGTAAGCATGGTATAAAAATTAAGTTCTCAGCATGGCAATCATAATTAAATTGGGCAAATATCATGCAGGTACTAACTAACCAATCAAACCTTCCCCCACACTTAAACCACAACATGTCCTCAGGTTGTGCAGAATTACAGAAAAGATAAAGAACTTAGCTGATTTGGTAATGATCCGAAGATTGGCTGAAAAAGACAACAATGGTGATGTCATATGGAGTCCTTCCCAGCTTCAAATCCAAAGTTAACTTGACAAAACAGCGATAAATGTACCTGCGTCATTTGAAAAACATGGAACATAGGGAGATATAACATATTGCGCAGAAAAGTTTGATATAAGCACAGGAAATAATTGCTCAGATGGAAAAATCACCTCACAGGGAAAACACAGGACATCTAAGCGTCAAATAAGCCACATAAACTTACAATACAAATATGGACCACATGTGCATACAGAAATATCAAACTCCAAATGAAAGTGTAAATGCGCCTTACAAGATTGATCAAAAAGAAATAATGATAGAGGACACTACAAAGTAGTAGGGCTAGGTGCACTAAAAAGATAAATAAAAATAAAAAGAAAAAAAAAACAGAATAAAATACAATGCAACTAAATGATATGCAACTATACTAAAAAGGCAAAACGAAAATAAAGAAAATAAACTAGCCCAACTAATTCCATATATATCACCCTAATCTAAACACGGTCAAGAATATAAACGTCTACTAAATAACGCCACAGAAGCGTAACAAAATTCGATTATGCAAAGCCACAGAAGCTTGCCATGTGAAGTGTAGACGTGCCTTTAACAACCCTAACACCCTAGATAGACGACAAAAGGAACATCATAAATCAAATTTGGAATCACGTCTAGCTAGGTGAATTACTCAACATGGATTGCAATAGATGGAAAGAAAACCATAACGGTGAAAGAACAGGACATCTACGCATATATACAACGGCCACAGAGGCTCACAATAAAACATCCAAGTCGAATAATGAAGCATGTATATAAAAATTAATCAATTATTTAACATGGATTAGTAGATGGAAAGATATAAACATGCAAGTTCAGAACATCTACGCAAAAATAATTAGCCACAGAAGCTCGTATGAAAATATCCATGTCAAATAAAGCATTAAAAATCAAGTCAAGAAAAATCTGGAACCTGAACGTGCGTTCCTTCTTTCAAACGGGCGTTCGCCTGGAATTTATGAACTGGACGGGCGTCTGGATTAAACCGGACGCTCGTCTAGTTGCCCTAAGACTTAACAGAATAGGTGCATATTGGATGGACGGACGTCCACTCACTATGGACGCACGTCTGGTTACCACAAAGAGTGGCCGGGCGTTCACAGTGAGTAGACTCCCGTCTGGTCTTAGCATGATGCACACAAAGAGAAACACGAGCAACCTCAGAAACCCTAGATATAACATCAAAAACCCTAGATACTTAAGAAACCCTAGAAATCCTTTATTTATTTATTTAAAATAGAAAACAGAAAACAATAAAAGGGGGAAAAACGTGTTGAAATCTTCTGAGCCCAAAATGGAAGGGAAAACAGTGGATTTTGACCTCGAAAACGGTGTTGAACGGCCATAGGCCGTTCATCACGTCGTCGGCGTCGGAACGAGCTTTCCGAATTGGGGTCCTGCGCGCCAAACGGACACTCGAGCCGAAAGTTACGGCCAAAATACTAATGAGTGCTAAAACGATCCCTTGTATCCAAAAGTTCGATCGCTAAAAACGTGGAGTCAGATGATTCAACCTCAGATGTCCCCGAATCAATGTAGAAACTAGAAAGGATAGAAACAAAAACCTATCTACGAAAAATTCGTAACAAAAACAGAAAAATTAATAGAAACTAGACAACCGTACCGATTCCCCGGCAACGGCGCCAAAAACTTGTCATGGATTTTATCTAATGAAAAACAACAAGTAATAAATTTATAAATCCGGTATTCCCCAAGTGTAGGGATCGTAGTATAGCGATTAATACCGGAGTCGATCTCAGGGAATCGGGGTATCTAGTTCATTAATTTTCCTAAGTTTGAAACCATTATTATTAAAACCTAATATAATAGAACGAAAAGATAAACTGGACAGAGGGTTGTCAGTCCAAAGCCAGGAAGGATAAAAGCGAAAACGAAATCTAAACTATGAACTATAAAATAAACGGTAAACAAGAAGATGATCATGGTGATTAAACAATGAACAAACAAATATTCCTCCGATCCCGCAACCCTTAATTTCCTCTCTAAAGTTATCTTGTGATGATCTAATTAAAGATGTGGTTCACCTCTCATAAGTATGAATTCCTACTCTCGTAGATAATTCGCCTATCAATCTTTTATCTCTCGATCTTAAAGATTAACGCTATCAAAACAAGGTGTAAGATCTCTCAATCTAGCAACCTAGAAATCTAACCTATCAACTCTCGTTATGTTTAGATTAAAAATCCAATCTTTCCTATGGTGATCTAAGGTTTACACCGACTCTCGTCATACGGTAAACATCAAATAGCAATACATCTCTCGATATCGATTGCATAACAAATAATCATGGAAAAGATACAACTTTAATCAAATTCACAAAACAAATCTAGATTGAAAGTAAAGAACCTGTTGAAACGGATTCACATGGTTTGAACAATTGCTCAGCCTCCAAGCATTCAGCATAAAACAGCAGCAAAACGAAATAGAAAAACGAATATTAAACAAGAAAAATCGCGACCCCAGCCAACCCTAAGGGGGCTGGGGCCGCCTAGGGTTTTCTCCTAATGATTGTGTATCAATAGGTCTCAATAATGTATGATTAGGGTTGAAATCCGCGCTGCTATTTATAGAAAATAAAGTCGGCTGCTGCTAAGTCGGTCTAAGGACGCTCGTCCGCCTTGTTGGACGCCCGTCCAGAGTGTTGGACTTGCTTCAGACGCCCGTCCACTCAGCGTCCAAACTCTCTGAATCAACTTTCTTCTCCTGGACGCTCGTCCATATCTTCAGGACGCCGGTCCAGGCTGGACGGACCTTGAACGCCAGTTCAGCTGGATCCAAATTCGAAATCTTCAACTCTATCTCTTTTCTTCTAGCCAATTCCATCCTTATCTCTTTCTCATCAATTAAATCCGACATTTATCTCTTTTTGATCGAATTGTGTATCTACAATACATCAAACACATTGCAAAATGTAATAATAATCAAATAAACATAAAATCATCAATAAACCACGTAAATCAACCAATTTTGCAATTAAACCTTTTAAAACATCATTTACTCAATAAACCAATTAAACGCTCATTTTCTATGCAAATTATACGAATATGGAGAGAATTGCTATAAAATATAACGCTATAAATCGCATAAAATCACCCTTAACAACCGTCAACGGAGAGTAGTACAGTGCGCAAGTCGTCCACGCGTCCGGCCTCTATCGCTAATCCACACGAACTCCTCGCCGGAATCCTCCTTGGATAGCTATTGGAAAACTCCGGTTGCTAGACCGACCTTTTTCCTCTCTCACAAACTCACTATAGGTTGCTCTCTATTTTACACAAGAACTATGAGCTTTTGCAACTGTGATGTACAAAAGAGCTTGACACCCACTTCCTTTATATAGGCAAAGTGGCGCCCCATACGGTGTGGAGGAGAAGAAAACCTTTCCCAATAAAATAAGGAAAATCAATTAGATTAATTTATCTCTTTTATTATAATTAATTTTGCCAATATCTTATATTGAATATAATTATCTTATTACCATAAATCTATCAATTAATATCTTATATTAATAGTATGGTAATTTTATTAATTACAGTGCTCAATCCAGATGTATCTTACACACTTAAAAGTGACGCCCCATTAGTCAACTAATTGACTTTCGGAATATTCTTTAATTAATATAATTAATATCTTGTATATTATTTATTCATAATAAATAAATACCACCATATTAATTTACCACTATAACCTTTATAGTCTAGAGATAAACTTTCTTTATTTGGCTATCAACTATAAGCACATTTTAATCCGACTCGATGTTCATATGTGTATGACCCGATAGGCTTCCGAATATGTTGGCCGTAGACACAAAGTGCAATTTACTAAAACGCCCTTCATGCCTAACGATCACGGGATAGCGTCTAGCAACACACCGTGACCCCCAATCATCGGAAGAGTAAAAAACAATGACTACTACCTTTCATGTGAAGCAGTTACCGTGTAACTTTCAATCCTATCACTGAAATAATATCCATACGATCGTATCTCGAGTGTCAATACATTAACAATCGTATCTTATAATCTGGATATCATTTTATCTCGGAATAACACATTTACTCCCACTTTGCAAAGATTCTCGAGAGCTAGACATTCCTTATAAGACGGCCATTTCGGATATTCGATCCCAATCATAGGTTACGCGATTCCCGGACGACCAACCATGTATATTGCGCATGCTTCAATATCATACCCAATCACTACCGCATGATCGCCCCGTGGCTAGGGGAAATCTCAATAGTGTCAAAGCATGACAATCCACACCGTGATGCCATGAAGACTCCGGTCAAAAGGATAATTCACAACCGCCACATAGTGTGACACTTAATGTAAGTGGGTCAGTCTAACGTACGCATTCTCTAATACACGTCCACGTACAGTCCAAGTGTCTCTACACTTTGATAGACGATATCTATCCCTATCTTCTAAAAGATAGAAGACATCCAATACGTGCTAGTCTGATTATACTATCAATGTCCCATTTGATAATATGTAAGACTAGAGACATTTAAGTACCAACCTTGTTATAGTGATTAGAGATCTCATCAACCATAATCACTATCATGGTTTCTCTATCACAGTTTGATACTAGGGACGTTACTATATATATACAACAAATAATATAAAGATAAACAATATATAATAACATAAGTGCTTTTATTAATCATAATAAATTTATTACATGAACTAAATAGACTGTAAATGACCCGACCCGGTCGGATCCGATTGGGTTTAGGACACCTTTCCAACATCAAGTTCATAATCCTATTTGGCTACCTCACATTGATGCTAAAAACTTTTCAATCAAGTCTCATATGTTCGGTCTAGTGGAGAGTAGAGCTCAATTCCATGGAAAGGCCCAAGATGACCCACATTCACATCTTTATAACCTTGAAGAAATATGCAATACGGGATTCCAAAATAGTGCTTGTCAAGAATTTACCCGTCTGGCATTATTTCCTTTTTCATTTAAGGGTCAAGCAAATGAATGTCACTTCCCCACCATCACTAGCAATCATGGGATGATATACAAACCGAGTTTTTGAAACAATACTTTACACCGGGTAGATATTTGGAATTGAAGGTAAGAGTTGCTAATTTCAAGCAAGATTTAATTGAATCTTTGGACATTGCTTGGGACCGTTTTAAGAAGATTTTGAGGGCGTGTCCAAACCACGATTATACTTTGGACATGCAAGTCCAATTATTTTGTAGTGGCTTGCATAAAGGGTCAAGGGCACAAATTGATTTGGCATGCCATGGATCACTTATGATGAGCACGACCCAAGATGTTTATAAGGCTATTGAAAGAGTGACAAGAAATGGGAAATTGTGGGATTCCGGTCCAAGTGAAATAGAAGTTGCCATTGAGGATGAGAAGATTTCGAATGAGGAAGAAATATTGAGAGAAATGGCAGTGATAAATAAGAAGATGGATGAATTACACGCGGGGAAGAGAGAGTTGAAGCGTAAAAAATATGATGATGTGACATTTGGTGTTTTTCATATCGAATAATTATCGAACTCCGATGTATCTACACAAGAAGAAATGAGTTTATTGAGACAACATCGGGATTTGAATAACACTCACACCAATGTTCTTGAACCACATCCTTTTTACCAACAAGTTCTTACTCAACAAGCCCTGTTCATCAAAGTTCTCAATCAACGGAGGAGGTTTCTCATTTGAAAAGCTTGATGGAAAACTTGATGGGAGTTGTGTCTACTCAAGCCGCCAATTTGCAAACAATGATGACTTCTATTGGTATGATGTCTCAAGAGGTTGGTACTTTGAAAACTTCTATGAGTGGGCACGAAACGAGAATGAGAACGATGGAGGCATCAATAAGAGTTATTGAAGACTTTTTGACTAGGGAAGACGAGAGACATAGTAGTAGACCACCGGGTCGTTTACCAAGCAACACCGAGAGAAACCCGAGGGAAGTCAATGCCGTTATCACTCGAAGTGGGAGAGTTTGTGGAAGTAATGGAGTGGCAATTCATGGAAACAATAAAATTGAAGATGACTTGGACAAGGAATTTGAAGACCAAGAGTTGACCGAGGAAGAAGAAGAAATTGTTGATGATTTCTTGGGAAATGATGACTATGTTGAGGTGGAGAAAGAAGAAGAAGAAGTGAAGGTGCCAAGAATATTGAAGAACCCAAGGGCTAGTGATCTAAGAACTCTATTCAATGAACACGTGAGAGAAGATCATGTTGAAGAAAACACGGTTTCTAAGGAGCCTTTGGTGGTTCCTATCCAACAAGCTCAAAGGGAACCAATGCAAAAGTCAAGGAAAGAAAAGCAAAATGACATCAATTGGCGGCCAACCAATGTACAAACTTTAAAGGAAGCTTCACCATCTTCATCAAACGACAAATGTAAGGGAGGTATACATTCTAACCCTACTTTAATTGATCTTGAGTCACTTCCCTATACCCCTCGAGAGGAAATTTTTGTTTCTTATCCACTTCATTTTTTTAATTTCCTCTCGAGGGGTAGAAATCTGAAAAATTGGGGCAAATCCAAGATCAATTAAAAGGGGTAGAAACAAAATTTCGCCAAGATCAAAAATTGGGGCAAACCCAAGATCAAAAATTTCGCCAAGATCAAAAATTGGGGCAAACCCAAGATGGCGAAATTTTTGTTTCTACCCCAAGATGAAGTGGATAAGATCAAAAATTGGGGCAAACCCAAGATCAAAAATTACCCAAGATGGCGAAATTTTGTTTCTTTTTCTTATGAGAGGGTAGAAATCTGAAAAATTGGGGCAAACCCAACACTTAAAAGTAATTTTCAGAAAATGGGCGAGAAGTGGGCGAGCTCGCCCATCATGGTGGGCGAGCCCGACGGCGGGGGGCGGGTAAGTGGGCGGGATGGACAACGATTGGGCGGGGAAAAAGGCGAAAAATGGGCGATTTCGCCTAAAAATGAGCGAGCTCGTTCACTTTAAGGCGGGGGATAGAGAGAGATTTTGAATTTCAAGGGGTGTATATTTCGGATAAATTTTCAAAAAAAGGGTATAAATCGAATTTCCCCTAGATATTATCTACAAAAATTAAATAATAATATAATTAAAAAAAAGAAACCAGCTGTAGAAAAAATAGCAGCTTTAAAAAAAACTGCTGTAAAAACAGATACAGTTTGTTTACATAAATATTTGTTGGTGTAAATATTATCTACAATAATTACATAATAATATAATAAACAGATTTTGAAGACAACGGTGAACAAAAAAAAACCCGATGAAAACACAAAAAAAAAATATGGTGTACATATTATCTACAATAATTACATAATAATATAATAAAACAGATTTTGAACAATAAAAAAAATAAGAAATATTATCTTTTATTTAAATACAGAATCAATGTTTTCATTTTGGATATTAACTTTGAAAAACTGAACCCATTACATATGACTCTATATACATTCACATGATATCATTCATTTGCAGAATTCCAAATCAATTGCAGTACAATCTATCTGTACAGTGAAATTTTTTTACCTCCGAATTTTTTTGCCCATCTTTTTCTTTTCCAATTATTATAATTAACCATGAGTTCACATGATTGTTGTTTGACATTATATCTTTTTTGAATCGATGTTGTCAGGCTTCGTGAGGGTACCATAAAAGTAGTTTTTTTCACTTATCATCAGATCACGGGTGGTGAGAAGAAGGTATTGAAGAAAAAAAAAATTATTTACATACATATTTTTTTTTCCGATTAGGACTGTAATAATGGTATTATTGTAATGTCTTTGTTGAAGGCACGCTACTTACGGAGGAAAATTGTTATTTACGGTAACACGATGTATTAAAGGTAAATATTATATTGTTTAATGGACACTACTATCACTTTTTTTTTTCTTTATAAATTACACGATTTTTTTTGTTGTAACCGTATCTTGATAAACTATATATTGTTTTTTTCTTCTAAAAAACCCGCATAATAATATAACAAAAAAACACTTGTAAAAACAAACGATCACTATTCTTATTTCTTTTTTTAATATACCCTGGCATCTTGACATTTTTTTTTTGTTTTAACCGCATCTTGATAAACTATTGTTTTTTTTATTATACCAACAAAAAAAACGCAAAAAAAAAAAAAAAAGATAAAGAAACCAGATACGGTACAAAAAAAAATACGGAATCCAGATACGATTTGTTTACAAAAATATTTGTTGGTCTAAATATTATCTATAATAATTACATAATAATATAATTAATGCAGTTTTTTTTTTTCTCTCCCTGCAATCATGGGAGTAAATCGTGGGGATGTTCCCTTCAAAAAAAAACAAGTGGGGATGTTTCTCCAATTCCAAAATATATATATATATATATATATATATAAAGGATCAATACAATATGACCACAACATATTCAAGTGTGAAGTCATATTGTATATATCTCCAATTCCATATATATATATATATATATATATATATATATATATATATATATATATATATATATATATATTCTAGATTTTTTTATTTTTTTTTTATTTTTTTCAAGTGTGAAGTCATATCGTATATATTGTATACAATATGACTTCATCAAGCATTGGATGGGGGATATTATTATTGCAATTCACATCTTCAAAACCCATTGCAAATAAAATGCAGAGTAGACAACGCATTTCTCCACACAGAAATATTATTTCTTCTATAAATAGATAAAATAAAAACAGACAGAAGATGGATATATTATACTCCCTCCGTCCTATTTTGTTTGGGACTTATTCCTTTTTGGGATGAATTAGTCCCACTTCTAATGTTTAGAATTAAATTTGTCTCTTAAATGTCTAAAATGACCTCATATAACAATTTATTGAAAAATGTAGAAGAACACAAAAGGATGTAATTGTAATTGAACTATGTTTGTAATGAGTAGACAAGACATTAAATGATGTCTCCTTATTTTTTATGAGTTCCCAAAAGTCCTAAACAAAATGGGACGGAGGGAGTACAAAACAATATGGCGTCATTGGTTAAACTCACCAAGAAAGGTCATCCTCAAGCCAGGGACGGACCTAGCTTGTAAAAGGAGGGTGCATGGCCCCCACTGAGATCCTAAAATCGACGTGTTTTTATAGGTTAAAAATGTAAAAACACTATTGATGCCTCCACTCGCCTTTAGAATTTATTCCGGTGCCCCCACTGAGATTTTTTTCTAGGTCCGTCACTGCCTCAAGCTCAACCCAACATTCTTCTAGGGCTGTAAATGAGTTGGCTTATTCCTGAGCTACTCGTATTCGACTCGCAAGATAGATCGACTCGATTCGGCTTTTTTCGAGTTCGAGCTCGAGTCGAGCTACTCGAATAATTAACCGAGTTTTAAAATATATTAATCAAGTAGCTCGCGAGCTTAATCGAGCTTGATTAAATAATTATTTAATTAATTAATTTATTATAAAAGATTATTTTTCATATTAAAAAAAAATTATTCGAGTCGAGTGTTAGACGAGTCGAGCTCGATCTTGCCATATTTCAATAAAAATTAAATGAATTCAAGGAAAATAATCGAGTTTACGAGCCGAGTCGAGCTATATCGAGTACTTAGCGAGTCGAGTTCGATCTTGCTTTTTAAGGCTCGATCGAGCTCGAGCCGAGTTTTGAGCCCGAATATTTTTTTCGAGTTCGAGCCCTAGAAAGTATCGACTCGACTCGACTCGATTATACCCCTGATAACAACAATGGTCCTAAAAAAAACAAAGCTCAATGCAATATTTTTCATGAAATGAGAGCTATAAAGTGGGTTTTGAGTCACAAAAAACAAAAAGGAAATAGGTGTAAAAGTCTTGCGGTAGTTGAGGAAAACGAAAACACGGGAACTAACATCAGATTTAATGGAAATTGCAAAGGAATTCGTTAGATTCAGTGCATGGAGCAGGTGGAACGGGTAGACGAAGACGGATGGCGACGTTGGAACCTCGGTCAACTTGCAATTGGGCAGGCTTCGGCGGCTAGACAGAGAGAGGAGGAGCTGAGGATAAGAGCAACACTAGTGGGAAGGATGTAGCCATATTCTTCTCCACAAGTGTCATAATATAGTTTGAAAAATTATAATATGTAAAATAGTAGTGTAAAAGTAGAGCACTTTTGTGGATATTATCTACCCCATTGTCTATATACAGAGAATGGAAGAGAGTATCTTCTCTGACAAAAAAATAAATTAACGTCAAACCCATCCTTTTTTTCAAGAACAAAGGATCAATCGGCAAAACTATGAAGAAACTGGATTTATAAAAAACAAAAGCAAAAACAAAACAAAAAAACTAGCTAATGAAATTGCAGAATCCATTCTCTCCTTTATTTAATAGATTGAGTCGTCGAATTTAAAAGGCAAGCTTATGTGCTTCTTTGTTTATTTTAGTTAACCTTGAAGAATTGTTGGACTAGAAGCTGATATTGATTTAAAGAGATGGATTGTCACTGATTTTTTAGCAGCCGACTGATTTTCTGAGTGTTCTTGCCATTGAAGTTACAACGAGAAATACAAATCTGCAGATAAGATGGCAATTGCAGATGAAGAATCCTTAAACTAAAATTTGTGCAGGGAAAATGAATTCAGATACTTTGCAATCGGATTTGAGTGTTCTTTTCATGAGTTAATTTTTGAAGATTTATAGCTCTAGTTGAGGATTAATATTTTTTTAAGGGATTGATTTTTAGGTTGGAGATGAGTTTGTTGGGTGTTCTTCTCGTTTTTCCATTTTTTTACCATTAATGCATCATATCTATCACATCTCATTTACAATTCTATCTAAAAATAAACATCAATACAATGATGCCATGTGTGAAATTGTGTCACACTGGACAACCTCTCTTCGTTCCACCATTAGGGTTGCTCTAAACAAAGGGAAACTGAGGAACATATTCGACTTAGCCTCGGAGACTGACGTCAGATTTGATGGAAATTAGCCTAAAATTCTTTCACTGGCTGACGTCGTTTTCAAATTCCATAGAAATTAGCAAAAACCAATTTTTTTATCCACGTGTCCAGCTTCAATTATTTTATTTTATTTTTGAAATTGCAAAAAACTTTCTTAGCCTCAACAAAACTAGGGGTGCACATGATCCGGTTTTTCGGTTTTTTGCCGTTTTTAAAGCCAAACCATTTTTTACGGTTTCAAAATTTACAAACCAAACCGAACCATAACTAGGTAAAACCATTTAATCCGGTCCGGTTTGGATTGAGTTGGTTACGGTTTTTTCCGGTTTTTGGTCTCTCTATGTGTATGGTGTATATATATACATACACGCAACGTTATTTTATCATGTGTTCCAATTAAGATGATCGTATAAAACAATGTAAATTTTTTTATTTCATCTGGGGTCTCAACCTACGTATGTGAGATAGTTGATTGAAATATTAATAGATAATGAATAGAGATATGATAACTAAATGAGCTATTATTTGCACCACACCTAATCTACTCGTACACAACCTATTATTCAAACTATTATTTAATGCTGCCCATTGGAACGTTACCATTATTGCTTTGAGCTAATGCCGTATAAAATGGGATGAAGAATGCAAAAAAGATCAGCTGAATAATATGAGAAGCCATTCAATAGGGAGAATTTGGGGCAAGAAATTTTTTTTTTCCCATTCAAAAAAAATGTTCCAGTATAAATTTTTGGCAAGATGATAATACAATTTAGAGCAGCCATTCACGAATTTTCAAAGTCAAGTCTAAGTTCTAAGAAAAAAAGGTCAGTCAAGTCTAGATGCTTTGGTCTGTGTATGGAGATGTTTATGGCATTTTTAAATGTCAGTTTTGTAACTTGATCTCTAAAACTGATGGAACTAATCTAAAAGCTGAAAATGAGTTTTGTGAAGTGAAACTGAGTTTTAGGAAAAACTAAGAAAACTGAGTTTTAGTGGAAACCGAGTTTGCTGAATACAAGTGAGTTCTCCATCTGGGCAGTTGATTACAAGTTTGAAAAATCAGTTTGAAGCTGAGTTTTGTCTGGTGGATAACAACTGGAGCTGGGGTCCACATCTGGGGTATTTATGACATTTCCGACAAAGATCTTATGGCGGTTAGGGTTAAGGATTTGTGCCTATAAATACCATTGTTGTAATCGATGCAAAGTGTGTCTTTCAAGAGTGTGTTTTTCAAGAGTGTGAAAATTCTTGTAAGCAGCAGAAGCCCTATATGATGTCCTATCCTTAAAATGAAGAAAAAAAATATAGTTTGCCTCAAATAGCTTCCACAGCAGAGTCTCTATCCCTATTTATTTTTAGGGATATGAACAGGGCATCCCTACTTGTGGGGATGCACTATTCACGCCCTAAACATATTTAATTATTAAAAATTATAAGGATATGGATAGGGATGCTGTTGGAGTGAAATAATAAATATTTAAGGTGCATAAATATGGTTGTGAGGTAGAATATGTATTATTTAATATTATTTGAAATGTTATAGGGATAAGGATAGTGATGCTGTTGTGGAGGTTTTTGAATTGGGATGTTGTAAAATAGGGATTTGTATTATTTTATTTTATATTATTTTAGGGATAAAATTTGGGGATTCTGCTGGGAGTGCCCTAACTTCCGTGCATAATAAAATATCTCATTTTCTGCACGTGGATTAGTCGGCACAACACCGGATACCACGTTAAATTACCGTGTTCTCTTTGTTTCTGCATCTTATCAATTCCCGCCTTATTTTTCTGTTAGATTGCATATGTTTATCTTTCTTCAAGTGAAAGTTTTCTCGTCTGTGTTTCAACAAACTGGTATCGGAGGTTCAGGTTCAAGATTCAGAGAGATTTGCAGGTTGAACGGAGTTGATCTTCACCAAGACCGGTGACCGGTGCTAGGATTCTCTGATCAACGGTCTGTTCTTTAACAAGAAAGATGTCAACAATTAACGTAAAGATTGATAAATTTACAAGGAGGAACAGTTTCAGTCTGTGGCAAATCAAGATGCGGGCCTTGTTAAAACAACAAGGATTGTGGACTCCTTTATCCGGTAAAGAAGATGCCAGTGCATCAGATTACGCCAGTCTGGAGGAGAAAGCACATTCTACTATAATGTTGTGCTTATTTGATGATGTTATCACGGAAGTTGCTGAGGAAGACACCGCTGCTAAGTTATGGCCAAAGCTTGAAACACTGTATATGACTAAGTCATTGACCAACAAGTTGCTGCTAAAGCAGAGGCTGTTTAGCCTAAGGATGCATGAGGGGGTTCAACTGAGAGATCATCTTGATCAGTTGAACACAATATTACTTGATCTCGGGAATATTGATGTGAAGATTGAGGATGAAGATGCAGCTCTGATTTTGTTGGTATCACTACCAGCTTCTTATGAGAACTTTGAGCAATCCTTCATAGTTGGGAAGGATACAGTTGCATTGAAAGATGTATGGTCAGCTTTACATGCCAGGGAGCTGAGACATAAGGCAGTTGGGGCAGACAGTCAGGTTGTTGGACTAGTAGTCAACAGCAGTGGTGGAAAAGGGCATGGGCATCAGTCTGGGAAGAAGAAGAAATCTAAGAAGACAGGGTCCAAAGGTCCTAAATCCACAGATGTTTGCAATTACTGTAAGGAGCAGGGACATTGGAAGTCCAACTGTCCAAAGAAAAAGAAGTAGTAGGAGAACAGTTCTGGAACAACTGCTGTTGTAGCTGAGTTTGATTCAAAGGAGGACATGGTTCTAGTAGCTGGAGAATCAACACATCATGCTGATGTGTGGATTCTGGACTCTGAAGCATCTTATCATATTTGTCCACACAGAGAGTGGTTCTCAAGTTATCAACAGATAGATGATGGTCATATAGCTATGGCAAACATCAAGGTCTGCAAGATAGTTGGGATTGGCTCAGTTCAGTTGAGGACAGAGGATGGTAAATTATATACGTTGAGTGAAGTTAGACATGTTCTATAGATGACCAAGAACTTGGTATCTCTCAGTCTTTTAGACAGCAAGGGATTCAGTTTTAAGGGTGAAGGTGGAAAACAAAGTGTCTACAAAAACTCAGTTTCAGTTCTCAGGGGAGTCAAAAGGGGAACGTTGTTTGTTTTGCAAGGATTAGTTGTGTCAAGGTTTGTTGTTGTAGCATCTTCTGAAGTTTATGAGTCATAGCTGACAAAACTGTGGCACATGAGACTGGGTCACATGGGTGAAAAGGGGATGCAGATTCTTTCTCAGAAAGACCTTCTTGGAGGATGTAAGGTAAAGAATCTGGAATTTTGTGACCATTGTGTGTTTGGGAAGCTTCATAGGGGCAAGTTCTCAAAAGGGATACACAGCACAAAGTCATCACTTGATTACATTCATTCTGATTGTTGTATCAAAGGTGGAGTCGCTGGGTGGTCACAGATATTTTATGTCATTCATAGATGACTATTCAAGAAAGACTTGGGTGGTGATGATGGAACACAAAAGTGAGGCATTCAAGAGCTTCATGCAATGGAATGCTCTAGTTGAAAATCAGTTGGGGAAGAAGATCAAGAGGCTTCGTACAGATAATGGTCTGGAATTCTGCTGGAATGAGTTTGATGGGTTGTGCAAAAATGAGGGTATTGCCAGACATCACACAGTCAGAAATGCTTCTCAGAAAATGGTGTAGCTGAAAGAATGAATCAAACTCTTCTGGAGAGAGAAAAATGCATGCTCTCTCATGCTGTTTTGTCAAGAAGATTTTGGGCAGAAGCTGTAAGCACAGCTTGTTACTTAATCAAAAAGAGTCCTCACACAGGGATCAGTTTCAAGACACCAGTTGAAATATGGTCAAGAAAGCCTGCTGATTACTCAGTTCTAAGGGTATTTGGAAGCACAATTTACTATCATGTTAGTGAAGGGAAACTGGAACCAAGGGCCAAGAAAGGAGTGTTTGTGGGGTATGGTGATGGAGTGAAAGGTTATAGGATCTGGTCATCAGCAGAGAACAGAGTTATTCTTAGCAGAGATGTTGTTTTCGATGAGAATTCTATGATAAGCTCATCAGTGGGGAGGATTGCTGAAACTGAAACTAGTGCTGAAACTGAGAAAATTGGCAGTAAGGTGTAGCTTCAGGTGGAGTCAGCTGAGATGCAACACTCAGCTGAACAAAGTCAGTTTTCATCTGATCAAGTTACTGAACCAGAACTGAATCCAAGCCAGTCAGCTGAATAGGGGTCAGCTGAGCGTCAAACTGATATTGGTCAGCAAAGTATAGCTGTCAGCAGAGCTATAAGATTCAATGTTGGCATACCTTCCAGAAGGTACGGGTTTGAAGATTTGGCTGGATATGCACTTCAAGTTGCAGAAGAGGTGGATGGTTTTGAACCTTCTACTTACAGGGAAGCAGTGAAATGTTCGGAGTCATCTCAATGGCTTGCTGCCTTGGGAGATGAGATGGAGTCATTACTGAAGAATCAGACTTGGGATCTAGTTAACATCCATCTGATAGAAGAGTTGTTACATGCAAATGGATCTTCAAGAAAAAGAAAGGAATGACTGAGGTAGAATGAGTCAAGTATAAGGCACGTTTGGTTGCTAGAGGGTTCAGTCAGAAAGAAGGGGTGGACTTTGATGAGATATTCTCACCAGTAGTCAGACATACTTCAATCAGAGTGTTATTAGCAATGGTGGCACATCATGATCTTAAACTTGAGCAGTTAAATGTGAAGACATCTTTTCTACATTGTGAGGTAGACAAAGAGATATATATGACTCAGCCTGAGGAATTTCAAGTTCTGGGTAAAAAAGGATTTGTTTGTAAGCTGAAAAAGTCCTTGTATGGGTTGAAGTAGGCTCCTAGACAGTGGTATAACAGGTTTGACAGTTACATGATCCAGCTAGGTTATAGCATAAGTTTTTATGATTGTTGTGTCTACAATAGTCAGCTGGAAGATGGATCATACATCTATCTTGTTTTGTATGTGGATGATATGTTGATAGCTGCAAGAAACAAGTCTGATATTCAGAATCTGAAAAACCTTCTTAGTGCTGAATTTGAAATGAAAGATTTGGGTGCAGCCATGAAAATCTTGAGGATGGAGATCTGGAGAGATAGAAGTCAGAAAAAACTGTATTTATCTCAGTAGGGCTATATACAGAAGATTGTTGCCAAGTATGGTATGTCTGCTGCAAAGCCAATAGATACTCCTATGGCATCAAATGTTCATTTGTCAGTTTATGCTTCACAGTCAACCGATGAGAAGAATATATGTCAAAAGTTCCCTATGCTAGTGCAGTTGGCAGTCTGATGTATGCCATGGTGTGCACTAGGCCTGATCTGGCTCAGGCAGTCAGTGTTGTCAGCAGGGTTTATGGCTCAACCTGGAAAGGAACACTGGAAAGCTGTGAAAAGAATGTTCAGATACCTTAGAGGTACAGCTGATGTTGGTCTCATTTAAGGAGGTGATACTCTGAGTTTGGTCACATGATACTGTGATGCTGATTATACAGGTGATGTGGACAGTAGAAAATCAATGACTGGTTATGTTTTCACATTGGGGAATTCAGTTGTTAGCCGGAAAGCAACTTTGCAAGCAACAGTAGCTTTATCAACTACTGAGGCAAAATATATGTCTCTTACTGAAGCAGCCAAGGAAGCAATCTGGTTGAAGGGTCTAGTCACTGATTTAGGACTACATCAGGATCAACCTGAGATTTATTGTGGCAGTCTGAGTGCAATTTGTCTAGCTAAGGATCAGGTTCATCATGAGAGAACCAAGCATATTGATGTGAGATATCATTTTCTAAGGAATGAGAAAATGGTTGTAGTGAAGAAGATCAGCACCAAAAAAATCCTGCTGATATGCTTACTAAACCAGTTCAACAAAGCAAGTTTCAGTTATATTTGGACTTGCTTAACATTAAAAGCTTATAATCAGTTTTCGGAAACTCAGTTGAGGACAGGTCAGCTGAGTGGATTATGTGGAAAAGTCTGGTACAAGTACATCCTGGCGTTGATGAATGCATCTGGTACAAGTACATCTGAACTATGCAATCTGGTGACGTTGAATGAGAGTCAAGTCAATGTGGAGATTTGTCAGTTTTGTGACTTGATCTCTAAAACTGGTGGAACTAATCTAAAAGCTGAAATTGAGTTTTGTGAAGTGAAACTGAGTTTTGGGAAAAGCTGAGAAAACTGAGTTCTGGTGGAAACTGAGTTTTGGTGGAAACTGAGTTTGCTGAATACAAGTGAGTTCTACATCTGGGCAGTTGATTACAAGTTTGGAAAATCAGTTTGAAGCTGAGTTTCATCTGGCGGATAACAACTGGAGCTGGGGTCCATATCTGGGGTATTTATATCAATTCCGACAAAGATCTTATGACGGTTAGGGTTAGAGATTTGTGCCTATAAATACCATTGTTGTAATCAATGAAAAGTGTGTCTTTCAAGAGTGCCTATAAATACCATTGTTATTTTGTGCCTAAAACATTTTCCATTTTTGAAATTGCAAAAAACTTTCTTAGCCTCAAGAAAACAGGCAACGTGGCCAATCATAAAACCAATGAAACTGAAGCAAATGTTGCCACTTGGAGTACAAAGTGTGGGATATAGGTTGATATACTATGTTTTCAACTCTATATATATAGCGGAAAAGTTTGAAGCAAAGAATGCACATTTAGAAAAACACATTCATCCACTCAAAAAAAAAAAAACACATTCACTACTAAAACACATTTAGTAAAACACATTCACTACTACCCTGGGCACGGAATGGCCTCTCTGTTCAATCATATAATTCTTACTAATTATCCCAAGTTGAGATCATCAATATCAACACCATACACCATTAAACCCTCACGATTAGAGTTGCCGTTTCTCGTCAACGATAGTTGCAGATCATCGTTTCAGTTTCAAACACAAAAGATATCTCCTCCTCCCATAATAGCGTGTTCTAATTCCAGTGAATCTGCAACTGCAACTGCATCTGCATCTGCATCTTGGGTTGAGAGTAGTTACATCCCCGGGTGGGCACGTCCATATGCATATCTGATGCGAATGAATAGCTCTCATGTAGGCTGCACCATCATTACTACACCTTGTCTTTGGTCCATTGCGATTTCAAGTGAGCCAGGCAAGATTGTTGATGCTAAAATGGTAGCACTCTTTGCTTTCGTGGGCATCGTTTATCGTGGAATAATTGTCACCATCAACGATATTCTTGATCGGGATGTTGATGCCAAGGTACGTGATTAGACTACTTACAATTTAATTAATTTTCCTTTTCATTTTCTTGTGCACTACTTTTTTATTTTAGTTTTTTTATTTTTAGAAGAGCTTCAATAACTAATTGAACCCTAATTGATATCAAGAAATACAATAATCTTTAATATACTCTTTATCGAAGATCAGATCCAATCTCGTTTTGTGTTAGTACTTAGTATTGATTTTAGGGTTGACACACATAGCGTTTTCAATATTACAGTCAGTTGAACAAAAAAAAAAACAATTTTATTTTTATTTTTTATATATATGAACTTTTAGATTTTCGAGATAACATGATAATAATAATAATAAATAAGTGTCATTTCGGACGGTTGATATTTATTTTAAACGATCGCTTAGTTTTATTCACATTTATCTTATTTTAAATACCAACAAAGGTTGGCCGGATTGGAAGGGACTCGGTCGCTTCAGCAAGAAGTCTCGGGTTCAAGGCCTTGTGGATGCAGCAAATATTGTTGGGAGAGGACTCCACCTTTGATGCCCGATAGTACTTCGAAGGGGAGGTCTTGAGTTCAAGCTTTTGTGAATGTAACAAATCTTGTTGGGAGAGGTCTCCACCTTTGATACCCGATAGTATTTCGAATGATTAGTCTCAGATAATTGTCTGGACAAAATACAAATACAATATTAAATAGTTTTTTTTCACTTTTACCCGTGCTTTTGCTACACTATATATTTTCCACGTACACAAAGAATGTAATCAAGAAAAAAAAAAATAGTAGTGATACATCCACTACTCCTTCTACCACAACATCTTACACAACACAATCAACACCACATATTTTCTTAGGACCCATCACAATAAATAATTGATCACTTTAATAAATGGATACCAAGTATGTAGTGATTTGTGCACTACACAAATGTGTAGTGCACATATCATTTTCCAAAAAAAAGTCATTTCCCAATGTGGAGAATTGGAACCTTCGGGAATTTGACTCGTACGTTAGGCAATACTCGTGTGGCCTTTTTAGTCCCGTAAAGTAATTCTTTTATAACTGCTCTCTAGGAGCCCCCCTTCTCTCTAGGTGATTCTTCCCTCTACAGAGCTGTTAAATAAACCGAGCGTTCATGAACAAAACTCGAACTCGGCTCGTTTAAGCTCGTTCAAGCTCGTTCGTTAATGGTACTGAGCCAAGCTCGATCAGTTTCTCCTGCTCGTTTACTAAACGAGCGAACACGAGCCCTGCTCGTGAACGCTCGTTAGTGTTCGCGAACTAAGGTAATGTATATAATATATATAAATAATATATACACATTAACATTTTACACATTGAGTTTGTAGTTGAACGAGCCAAGCTCGAAAAAAAATACTATTGAATGGGCCGATATCGGAAAAAAAATACTATTGAACGAGCCGAGCTCGAGTTCGAGCTTGTTCGCGAGCTTGATATTGAGCTCGAGCTCAAACATTTTTCATACTTATCGAGCCGAGCTCGAACGGCTTTTTAGGCTCGTTTGTGTTAACGAGCGAACTCGATTACAAGCGAGCTCGAGCTTGAACTTCAGGTACTCGGCACAACTCGGCTCGTTAACGTACACTACTCTTCGGTGTCCGCCCCCCCCCCCCCCCCCCCCCCCCCAGTGATTGCTTTAAACCCTTGCTCTCAAAGAACACAATCCACAAATAGCAAGAATAAAAAAAGATCTCTCAAAAGGAATGCAAAACAGCCACAGCAGTCTCTTAGGGAATTTCATCACAATCAGCGGCGGACGCGGAATCCCGGATAACGGGGACGATAATTCTAAAAAAAAAAGTTGCAATAAAAAATGTATAATAGTGTTTTTTTTTCTGCACCTACGTTAAAAAAAACCTACTATACATCGCCAAAAAAAAACACGACTATATATTTCGTTTTATATGATAAAAAAACACAAGCATTATATATCTCAAAATCCGAACGCATTAACCCTTCTACTTCTAGCAATAAATATTTAAAACATTACAAACAATGTTTTTGACGGAAACCAATATTCCAAAACCGATTAATATTTTTTTAAATGTATCACTTTGGTAATAACAATGTATTCCTATTTAAATGACAAATGTTTTATGTAAAATTATCGAATTATTATAGATGATATGGGCGAAAATAAATATTATGAGAGGACGAAAAATTTTCATAACATACATATAATATAATAGTGTATTCTTCGGATCCGAGGGGCGAGTGCCCCTCCCATAAGGGTGCATCCACCATCATTGTTATCCATTTTTTAATTCTTTTTTTTTTCTTTTATGTATTTAAACAGGTTAAGCGAACAAAACAGAGGCCCCTCGCTTCTGGGGTATTGACATTATTTCAAGGGCTAACCTGTCTGGGTATTCAAATGCTGTTGTGTTATGGCCTTCTTCGTCAAGTAAACGATTTAAGGTTCATGGTGTTTTTATTTAATTAATTAATTATTATTTTTCCACTCAATGACTGTTGAAATGAAAATTTGTTTGCATAAAGCTACTAAAAGTTGTGCTCGAACCTATTTTTGATTATAAAGTCTTACGTCTGTAAAATAATTAATAAAATATTCACCCTAATATAAATGTGAGACAAATGTTTTGTCACTCGGGTGAGCACTTTTAGACCAAACGCGAACGATGGTGTAGGCAGTTGACCGAATCATTTATATGACTCATTTAGCACTACCAGACCCGGGGTCTGGAGGCATTACAGAATGGTATTAGATCGACTATCACAAGGAACTATGCGCTAGCTACACCGTAAGAGACGGTGTAAGGATTCCCTCTATTTACCTCTGGTATGGACGTAAGAGACGGTGTAAGGATGACATCTAGTTACCTCTGGTATGGATGAATCCGGGAACAGTCCTGGCCAAGTCATGGCGAGGACGCCAGTACGTCTCTTATAAGGGGGGAGAATGCTCACCCCCATATAAGTGTGAGACAGAAATGTCTTGTCAACTCGGGTTAGCTCTTTTAGACACTTAAAATAGCAAAGATAACAAAATGCAGAAGCTATTCTCTTTCATTAGTGACATTCATTGTTCTTGATTACAACAGCTAGCAAGATTGAATATATATCCAAATATGTTTTAATTGCTAGTACACCACAGCAGCCTAGAAATAGGACAAATGGCATTACATGCACACTTAAACAACTTATCACACTACAACTTATTACATTAATACACCAAACTACTTATCACACATCTTTATCATCCCCCTTCATACGAAACGTGGTATTGACCAAGTTGAGTTTGTTCCTGGAACTAGTAAAAGATATAGTTCCCAAAGGCTTAGTTAGGGTATCTACAATTTGACTAGAGGATGGCACAAACTAAACATGAATCTGCTTGGCAAGCACTTGATTTCTGACAAAGTGAACATAAACTTCTATATGGTTGGTTTTAGCATGAAACATTGGATTATGAGCTAAGAAGGTGGCACTGATATTATCACACCAAAGAATTGGAGTGTGAGCCAAAGGAACTCCCAGTTCATGAAGCAAATGTCTGATCCAACTAACCTCTGTTGCTGCTGATGCTAAGGACCTGTACTCAGCCTCTATAGACGATCTGGCCACTACATGCTGTTTTTTAGAACTCCGAGCAACAAGGGTTTGTCCTAGATATGCACAATAGCCACTAACGGACTTCCTATCATGTGGGGAAATATCCCAATCTGCATCAGAATACCCAGAAATAGCAAGTGTGCGTGATGCTCTAAAATGGAGTCCCAACTGAAGAGTACTTTTCACATACATGAGAAGTCTTTTAACTTCTTGCCAATGATCAAGAGTAGAAGAAGACATAAATTGACACAGGGTATTAACATCATATTCAATATCTGGCCAGGTCAAAGTTAAGTATTGCAAGGCCCCCATAGCACTTCTGTAAAGTGTAGAATTATGCATGAGTGGACCATAATCTGGTGTTAAGTGATTATGTGCCACCATAGGAGTAGAGCATGGCTTTAGATTATCAATCCCCAATTTATGAAGCAACTGAGCAGCATAGTGAGCCTGTGTGAGATAGAGCCCAGACTTGTCCATGTAAGCTTCTACTCCCAAGAAATGATTGACAGAACCCAGGAATTCTAAAGCAAACTGTTTGTGCCGCTTATCAATAAAAAGAGAGTTAGAAGAAGTGGAATTCCCTATCACCAAAATGTCATCCACATATACTAACACAAAAATGGTAACATTAGCCTACTTGAAAATAAACAAGGAAGTACCAAAAGTGGAATGTTTAAAGCAAAGAGTAGCATGATAATCTCTGAGAGTGTGCAACCATGCCCCAGGGGCCTGCTTAAGGCCATAAAGTGACTTATTTAGATGACAAACATAATATGGAAAAGCAGCATCAACAAAACCAACAGGTTGAGGCATGTAAATGTCCTCCTGCAACTGCTTATTCAAGAAGGCATTATTCATATCAAGTTTTTGAATATCCCACTGACATGATACAACAATAGCCATGATAATTTTGATAGTACAAGGCTAAATGTTTCATGGTAATCCATTCCATAACTTTGCTTGAACCCCTGAGTCACTAAATGGCTTTGTACTTATCCATAGTCCCATTTGGATGCAATTTAACTTTGAAAATCCATTTGTTACCAATTAGTTTCTGTGTAGAAGTAAGGGGGAATCAACTCCCAAGTCTGATTTCTCATAAGAGCCTGATATTCAGACTTAATGGCATCCAACCATTAAGGTTGAGACAATGCTTCAGAAACTGTTGTAGGTTCTGGCATTAAGGAAGTTTGAAGAGCAAGATATGAATAGGTCTTAGGCTTAAATATACCACTTTTTGACATAGTTTGCATGGGATGAATGGGTTGAACAGTATGTGAGGGAGCAGGACTAGGGTTTCTTCAACAGGGACAGTGAGTGAAGGAGCAGGAGACAAAAAAGTAATATCTTGACCAACAGGAGAAGATAGGATGTAGGTGAGTTTGCAAGAACAAAAAGATGAGATAGATTCAGTAGGACTTGTATCAGGAGTGAGAGCATCAGATTCAAACTGAGTAGGTAGAGTGATAGAATGGACGGAGGAAGGAAGAACAAATTCAAAATTTAAGACAGGACTTTTAGAAAACCCTAATTTGTAAGGAAACGCTTCTTCATTGAAGTGCACATGCCTAGATATGTAGACTCTTCCAGTAGCATCTAAGCACTTAAATCCTTTGTGGCGATCACTGATTCCTATGAAGACACACTTTTTAGTGTGAAAATCAAACTTATGATTGTTGTATGGCCTAAGGAAAGGGAAACAAGCACAACCAAAAACCTTTAGGTTATTATAAAAGGGGCTTGTGATAAAGTTTTTCAAAAGGTGAAATGTTATCTAAGACAGGTGTAGGTAAGTAATCAATCAAAAAATCAGCATGTTGGAAGCTTTCCCACCAAAGATTGAGGGGCATACTTGCATGTGCCAGTAAAGTTAGCCAAGTTCTATGATATGCCTGAGCTTCCTTTCAGCCTTCCTATTTTGGTCATGTATATGATGACTGGGATGCCTAAAATAGGTGCCGGAATCTTTTAGAACATAGGTGAAAGATCTATACTCACCTCCCCAGTCAGATTGAACCACCTTAATTTTGGTACTGAACTTATTTTCAACAAGTTTTTTAAAATGAAAAAAGACATCCAAGGCGCCAGACTTGTTTTTAAGAGGATATATCCAGATAAATCTACTATAATCATCAATGAAATGCACATAATATGTGAATCTAGACACAGTGACAGGGGCAGGGCCTCACAAATCAGTATGTATAAGATCAAGAATATTTGTACTAGAAGACTCAGAATTCTTAAAAGGGAAAGCATGAAGTTTTCCATATTGACAGGCATCACAAAACAAATTTTCATTACTGAACTTGGCATTACAAAGTTTCATTACAGAATTCAAAATATTAACTGATGGATATCCTAATATCCTATGCAATAGGACACCACTATTTGGTCTACTGACAATACTTGGAAACCACTGGGACTGGTTTGAAGACTCTGATCATAGCTGAACTGCTAGATGCTTGAAGAAGGATGAGATTTGGAGTGAATGAAGTTCTGGTGATGCTGGGAAGAAGGCAACTGGTACAATCCATTATGCACTCTACCTTGAAGAAGGGTTCTGCCCTTGTCTTTGTCCTTAACAAGACACCGAACATTGTCAAATTTCACAAAAACATTGTTATCAATGGTAAGTGTAGAAACACTAACAATATCTTTAGTTGTACTAGAGCTATGAAGGATATTAAATAACTGAATAGAGGCATGTTTGGTAAGAAAAATAGAGGAACCAAGATGAGTTATAATGAGTTTAGTGCCATTACCTACAACCATGGTCTATGAACCATTGTATTCATTGCTCTACCGAAGTTTGCCGAAGTTTGAGGTCACATGGTTCGTAGCACCACTGTCCATATACCAATTTGGATCTGCAAGAGTGTCAGGTGTAGCAACAAATGCTGCAGGATTTTGCTGTCCAGACTCATTTTGTTGTCCAGACTGGTTTCCATGTCCTCCTGCTGGTGGAATGTTGAAAGTGGGATCAAATCAATACCAGCAAGCAGTGACTTGTGTGTCTAACCTTGCTACACAACTGACATGTAGGTTTTGCTGCACAATTGTTGTTATAGGGGCCTCTCAACCTCTGCCTCTTGACCTATCACCTTTGTTATTAGGTCATCATCTTCCTCTTCCTTGATAGTTACCCCTGGATCCACCATTTCCTGAATCATTTCCACTACTTTTGATAGCAGCATTGGCAGATGGTTGATTAAGATCCAAGGTTTCAATATGAGCCTTTCATGAGTAATAAGCTAAGCCTGCACCTCTGGCCATGAGAGGGCACCCATCCTAGCAGTGATATTAACTATCACAGATTCATACTCCTTGCCTAGACCTCCCAAAGTTGCAAGGATCAACCAGATCTAGTGAATGGATACCCTGCTGCACTCAATTTGTCAGAATAGGTCTTCATTTCTGCTAGGTAGTCTACCTTTGTCCTAGATGTTATGAAATCAATGCGGGAACGCAGCGGAATTTAAATTTTGATTTCCTTTTTAACCAGGATCATCTTCGTTTAAACAATATACAAATTAGAAGTAGACAGAATTCGTACTGGATTGATAAAAAAATATTGTCGCTTTGTCTACGGTTGTAGTTTGTGCACGAATCCGCTCATGTGTTGGGCCTCTACCGTTGATCCACACGAGCAACTGCCAGAATCTTCCCATAGGATTGCCACCAGAAAAGGTCAGTTGTTAAGCCGCTTTTCTCTTTCTCCCAAAACTCTCTCTCAATAAGCTATCTTAATTTTCTAGTAGAAAATAAAACTTGTAATTGTGATACAAAAGAGCTTGACACCCACTTCATATATATAAGGTGTGTGGCGCCATAATGTAGTCTCAATCCTATTGGGAAAATCTTCATGCTTGGAGTAGGGATTAAGAAAACCGATTCCTAATAAAATAATGATTGAAAGTAAATGCTTTAATTGATTTATCCCATTATATCTAATATCTTACATTAAATATTTCCAAGATATATATTATCAAAATCTAATATTAAATATATCTTTATTATATCACTTAAATATATATCAATTACACATGTGCATATATCACATATATATATACACACACACACACACACACACACACACACACACACACACACACACACACACATATATATATATATATATATATATATATATATATATATATATATATATATATATATATATATATATATATATATATATTAATATCCAATATTAATACATAATAAGAGAATAGTATGCTTAATTAATTTGCAATATATATATATATATTAATATCCAATATTAATACATATATAATAAGAGAATAGTATGCTTAATTAATTTGCAATATATATATATATATATATATATATATATATATATATATATATATATATATATATATATATATATATATATATATATATATATATATATATATATATATATATTTCATGCGCCACATAAATCATATATATTGTGGATATTTAATAAATGTACATAATTAATATTTTGTACTATTTATTCATAATAACTAAATACTACTATATTAATTTATCACTATAACAGCGGGATAAATAATTTCTTATTTGTTTATCACTATAATGGTCCCGACACTCCTGTATAACCAGCGGGTGGAATCGCTCCGATTGATTCAGATGCAAATGGCATACTTGGGACTCCGGTGGAGATGGGTGGTCCTCCACCCTGTGTTGTCGAAGATGACACCGGAGCTGCCATCGGCGTTTGCCTTCCGGCTCTGATACCAACTTAAAATAACAAAGATAACAAAATGCAGAAGTTATTCTCTTTCATTACTGAACATTCATTGTTCTTGATTACAACAACTAGCAAGATCTATTGACTATATATCCAAATCTGTTTTAACAGCTAGTACACCTCAGCAGCTTAGATATAGGACAAGTGGTATTACATGCATATTTATACACACAACTTATCACACTAAAACTGATCACATCAAAACACCAAACTACTTATCATATATTTTTATCATAGACCAAGCAAGAATGCTCACAGTCATATTAATGTGAGACATAAATGTCTTGTCAATTCGGGTTAGTATTTTTAGACCAAACGAGAACGACGGTGTAAGATGTTGAACGAATTATTTATTACTTATTTAGCGCTACCAGGTCCGGGGTCTGAGAGCGTTACATTGATACTCTACTTTCAGAAGAAAAAAAATAACGTGAATAACAACGGAAAAATAATTTATTATCATGAATTCATAAAAAATGAATTGTAACACATATATACCTAGAAATATAATAAAATAAATAGAAAAAAATGAAACAAATCAAGGGATGCATAAATATTCACCTATGCCTCTGTTTATATATCTACAGCCGTAAATTGTGGTTTGGATCTCTGGTGCTCGCATTCACTTATCCTCTAATGAAGAGATTGACATTTTGGGTAACATACTTCACACCTTGACTCGTTAGGCATCTAGTCAATTTATTTTTTATATTTTACTGTATAATTTCGTTTTCACTTTATTTTTTTGCATCGGGTGTAATGAATAGTTTCATGTACTTTCTACTTTTCTAATTGTCGAATCAATTTCAAAATTGAGAACTTTTATTATTACAAAATTATATATTTATTCAATGCTGCAATTCTAATGTAGGGGTTGGGGTTGTTGTTTGGAATTTGCGGAGAATAGGTAAAAAAAATAATAATAATATTGAGAGATGGATGATGATCCGAACTCTGCTTAGTGCCAGAAAAAGTGTAATTATCTTTCTCAACTTCAATCCCATTCTAATGGACATATAATTTGAAAAATAATACCGGTATTAATTGTAGAACAAATCGACCCCGCTCAACCAAACCCGCGTGCGCTCATATGTTCCTATATATATGTCCCGTCTTTATTTATGTTAGAAATGAAATAAGAAATGTGACATTCTTAGAAACAAAATATTTCACTATTAGAATTGAATTGTTTTACTACACACCTTGAAAACTATCTTACAACACGTGATCGTTCGAGAATTATTAATGCAGCCGCAAGCTTATCTTGGGCTCTTGATCAACTCTTTTAATTTATGTGGATGGTCTGCTGTTAAAGGAAGTCTTGACCCTCGCATTTTGCTCCCTCTATGTACTTCTGGTTTTTTCTGGACAATGGTTTATGAGACTATATATTCTCACCAGGTACGTACAAGTTTCTTTTTTTTCTTTCATTTTTGGGAGGGGGGGGGGGGTGGTGTGATGGGGGGAGTGGAAGGGAAATTTTATACAGGAAGGAGATGGGAATCGAACCCTGGTTCTCGTCAAGAAGTGCAATTGTCTTTTTATTATTAGGTCAAATCCGATTTCAATACGAACAAGTTTCTTTGCCATCTAGTATCTTGATTTTTTTTTTTTTTCCATGACCTTTAGCAATTGTTCTTTCTGTTGTGAAACGTGCGTCAGGACAAGGAAGATGATGCGAAAGTTGGTGTCAAATCTCCTGCGTTATTACTTGGAAATTCGACAAAAATATGGACATCCGGCTTTGCCCTAGCATGCATTGGTGCACTAATGTTAACCGGTTCTCTTACTAATATTGGTACATATCTTCACAATCTTCTATAATCTAAAAAATAAAATTCACTGTTTTTAAATGGTGCTATTCGCCTTTTGTTTAAGTACTTCCTATAATTAAGCACATTTTTAAGACTCATATACCGAAATTGAAGGGATATTGCTTGCTGAAATAATCTTTTCAAACGGAAATGAATAGTTTTTATTTTATTTTATTATATTGAGGAAAGGAAATGAATAGTTTTATTGATGAAATATCTATTACCATATAGTATTACACATGAATAACGTTAATTTTGTTTTTGTTCTCTTTTCTCTATAAAGGATGGCCATATTACGCATCATTGGCAGCTGCTTCAAGCCATTTAGTATGGCAAATATTAAGTGTTGACCTAAATTCCCCTGAAGATTGCTACAATAAGTAAGTATTTTCTTCGATTCGAATACATTTGAAATAAAAAGGATCATGAAAAACTGACTTTATTATATATATATATATATATATATACAATCTCTCCTCTTTTTACAGGTTTGAATCCAATATGCAGTTTGGAGCAATTGTATTATGTGGCATTGTGCTTGGAAGACTCTATCAGTGATGATTTGGAGGATATTAAAGCTTTTATTTTATTTTTATTTTTGTTATAAAATAATTGACAAAAAATACAAAACAAAAAGATGTCGGGCAAAAACATGAATAAATTTTCTCATTACTTTGTTTTTCACATCCCTCTTCCTTTGCAAGTGTGGGGACTTATTATATATACTAGTACAAGGGAAGATAAAAAGATGTGTATACACTAAATATATTTGATTAAATGAATGTGACTTTTACATAATCTTTGACTCTTGATATAATAGAGAAATATAAAAGTGATTGATTGCATTCAAACATAATTATCTAAATAACTCATTCTTGTTATTATCTCAAACATGATGATACATTTGATAGGATGGTGGACATCCACAATATACATTTTTTTTCATAACACTCTCCATTGGATGGATGTCTATTACACAATAAAATATGTCTTGTTAAAACGTTACTTAATTGGAAAAAACCTTGTGGAAAAAGAATGTCAATGAAGAAAAAAGAATACATATTCATTTGTGTTTGGATTACTTCCCCTGATTCCATCTCTATTTCAGATCTTCGAATTGGTGAATGACAATCTTCTTTTCCGAATGTAGTAGAAAACAATGCTTCTATGAATAAATCTACATTATTGATCAATCAAATACTTTTACTGCTATAATGCTTCACCATTTCTTTTGGTTGTTTAGGCTCATTTGATAGAGACTCGTCCGATGGGACCAAACATTGTTGTCAACATTGTTT
The DNA here is from genome assembly GCA_036785695.1 of Gentiana straminea. Classification (NCBI taxonomy): domain Eukaryota; kingdom Viridiplantae; phylum Streptophyta; class Magnoliopsida; order Gentianales; family Gentianaceae; genus Gentiana; species Gentiana straminea. Next base: position 4,138,491 of record JAVUPR010000135.1, read on the forward strand.
CTCATTTATTGTGCAAGTGTTGGGCTCTTGTTGGCAATGTAGTACATTTATATGCCATGTTGGTGTTGGCCCAGACTTGTTATAAGTCTACCTCCACTATCTAGTTAATTTTTTGGGAGAGATGGTAATTCAACATGATATCAGAGCAGAAAGTCATGAGGTCAAACATTGTTGTCTGTTGAATTACCATTTCTTCCAAAAGTTTAAGCTGATGGAGAGGCAGTTAATTAACATCTTAAACACGCTTCAATACGCACTCTCAAGTGTTGTCTGTTGAATTATCATTTCTCCAAAAGTTTAAGTTGATAGGGAGACAGATAATTAACATCATAAACACACTTCAACACGCACTCTCAAGTGTGGGGAGACAGATAGTTAACATCTTACAAACACTTCAACGCTCCCGGCCCCTCAAGTGTGGGCCGATAACAAGCCTCCAGTGTGGGGAGACAGATAGTTAACATCTTAAAAACACTTCAACACTCCCCATCAAGTGTGTGCCTATAACAAGACTGGGTCAACATGCCACACAAAAGCATATAAAGGGTACACAAGGCCAATAAAAATGCCCAACACTTGCACAATATAAATGGAGAGACAATATCCATCAAGTGTGGATCTATAACAAAATTGGGTCAACATGCATGGCAGAGAAAGGCATATAAAGGGTACACAGGCCCAACAAAGATGCCAGCACTTGCACAATATATGTGGGGAAACAACGTTGGCAGCAATGATTGTTCACATGACATCCCGCTCTCATACCATGTTGAACTACCATCTCTCCCAAAATCTAAAACTGATGGAGAGACATAATTAACATGTTAAACACTTCAACATTGTCAACATTGTTTTTCATTTATATTGTGCAGCTGTTGGACATGTATGTTGGCATTGTAGTAACTTTATATGCATTATATTTGTGTGTTATATGTTTATACTTAAGGAGACGTGTTAAAATGTTTAAGATATTAATTATCTATCTTACCATCAGTTTAAGATTTTGATTGAGATGGTAATTAATTCAATAGACATGACACGCTGATATCTCATTTACTATGATGTGATTCTTATTAATCAGTGTGTCTTAGATCATGTTTTGTCGATTATAATGACTAATGCATTTTCCCAACCCTATATCAACATAAACAATGAAAATGAGAACTTATCACACAACACTCAAAATCCACAATTAAGCAATTCAAATTCCAAAGTTTTGCAAAGGAAAATGCAAGACAACATGACAAACATATATAGGTTCGTTCGGACACAGAAAGAAATCAAACATTATTCGGAAAAAAAAAAAAGGTCTGAGAACATGAATCACACAACAAGCCGGCTTGCGGTTTTACATGAAGAGACCCATGAAATTAAAAATAACAAGTTTATTTATTACTAGAAAGCAGCCCTGCAAGGTATCCCTTTGCGACGGCGTCTGCGCCTCTCCTCTCTTTGTGCAACTCCATCATCTCCTTCGTTTTTATTTTATTTTATTATATTGAGGAAAGGAAATGAATAGTTTTATTGATGAAATATCTATTACCATATAGTATTACACATGAATAACGTTAATTTTGTTTTTGTTCTCTTTTCTCTATAAAGGATGGCCATATTACGCATCATTGGCAGCTGCTTCAAGCCATTTAGTATGGCAAATATTAAGTGTTGACCTAAATTCCCCTGAAGATTGCTACAATAAGTAAGTATTTTCTTCGATTCGAATACATTTGAAATAAAAAGGATCATGAAAAACTGACTTTATTATATATATATATATATATATATATATATATACAATCTCTCCTCTTTTTACAGGTTTGAATCCAATATGCAGTTTGGAGCAATTGTATTATGTGGCATTGTGCTTGGAAGACTCTATCAGTGATGATTTGGAGGATATTAAAGCTTTTATTTTATTTTTATTTTTGTTATAAAATAATTGACAAAAAATACAAAACAAAAAGATGTCGGGCAAAAACATGAATAAATTTTCTCATTACTTTGTTTTTCACATCCCTCTTCCTTTGCAAGTGTGGGGACTTATTATATATACTAGTACAAGGGAAGATAAAAAGATGTGTATACACTAAATATATTTGATTAAATGAATGTGACTTTTACATAATCTTTGACTCTTGATATAATAGAGAAATATAAAAGTGATTGATTGTATTCAAACATAATTATCTAAATAATTCAATCTTATCATTATCCCTAACATGATACATTTGATAGGATGTCTATTACACAAAAAAATATGTCTCGTTAAAACGTTACTTAATTCGAAAAAAACTTGTGGAAAAAGAATGCCAATGAAGAAAAAAGAATACAAATTCATTTGTGTTTGGATTACTTCCCCTGATTCCATCTCTATTTCAGATCTTCAAATTGGTGAATGACAATCTTCTTTTCCGAATGTAATAGAAAACAATGCTTCTATGAATAAATCTACATTATCGATCAATCAAATACTTTTACTGCTATAATGCTTCACCATTTGTTTGGTTGTTTAGGCTCAATTGATAGAGACTCGTGTTGATGGGACCAAATATTGTTGTCAACACTGTTTCTCATTTATTGTGCAAGTGTTGGGTTCTTGTTGGCAATGTAGTACATTTATATGCCATGTTGGTGTTGGCTTAGACTTGTTATAAGTCTACCTCCACTATCTAGTTAATTTTTTGGGAAAGATGCTAATTCAACATGATATCAGAGCAGAAAGTCATGAGGTCAAACCTTTTTGTCTGTTGAATTACCATTTCTTCCAAAAGTTTAAGCTGATGGAGAGGCAGATAATTAACATCTTAAACACACTTCAACACGCCCTCTCAAGTGTTGTCTGTTGAATTATAATTTCTCCCAAAAGTTTAAGTTGATAGGGAGACAGATAATTAACATCTTAAACACACTTCAACACGCACTCTCAAGTGTGGGGAGACATATAGTTAACATCTTACAAACACTTCAACGCTCCCGGCCCCTCAAGTGTGGGCCGATAACAAGCCTCAAGTGTGGGGAAACAGATAGTTAACATCTTAAAAACACTTCAACACTCCCCCCTCAAGTGTGTGCCTATAACAAGACTTGGTCAACATGGCACACAAAAACATATAGAGGGTAACACAAGGCAAACAAAGATGTCTAACACTTGCACAATATAAATGGAGAAACAATGTCCCATCAAGTGTGGATCTATAACAAGATTGGGTCAACATGGTACACAAAGGCATATAAAGGGTACACAGGCCCAACAAAGATGCCAACACTTGCACAATATATTTGGGGAACAACGTTGGCAGCAATGATTGATCACATGACATCCCGCTCTCATACCATGTTGAACTACCATCTCTCTAAAAATCTTAAACTGATGGAAAGACAGATAATTAACATGTTAAACACTTCAACACCGTCAACATTGTTTCTCATTTATATTATGCAGGTGTTAGACCTGTATGTTGGCATTGTAGTACCTTTATATGCATTATATTTGTGTGTTATATGTTTATACTTAAGGAGACGTGTTAAAGTGTTTAAGATATTATAGATTTTTGTCCAGAATGACAAAATTATCAAAAAAATCGGGATAGAAGGAAACTGTAATTTAATAAGGACAAAAGTAGCAATTATGAAGTAACAAATATGAAGTAACAAATGTGGAATAGAGTAAATATGAAGTAACAATTGTGAAACACAAAGTAACATTAACACGTGAAGTAACAATTTTAAAGTAACAATTGTGATTTTTGTCCTTTATGATCATGAAAATATTACTTTTGTCTTTTCCGGACCCATTTATTAATTTTTTTGTCCTTATGGCCCCTTCCTCCAAGATATTAATTATCTATCTTACCATCAGTTTAAGTTTTTGATTGAGATGGTAATTAATTCAATAGACATGACACGCTGATATCTCATTTACTATGATGTGATTCTTATTAATCAGTGTCTTAGATCATGTTTTGTCGCAACCCTATATCAACTTAAACAATGAAAATGAGAACTTATCACACAACACTCAAAATCCACAATTAAACAATTCAAATTCCAAAGTTTTGCCATGGAAAATGCAAGACAACACGACAAACATGAATCACACAACAAGCCGGCCTGCGGTTTTACATGAAGAGACCCATGAAATTAAAAATAACAAGTTTATTTATTACTAGAAAGCAGCCCTGCAAGGTATCCCTTTGCAACGGCGTCTGCGCCTCTCCTCTCTTTGTGCAACTCCATCATCTCCTTCATTTTTCTTCTTCCCAAATGCTTCCGCCCACTGCCCATTTATCTGTACCCATGTCAATACTTTGTACGCATACATTCATATATATAAACAAACAAAATAAAAAAAATAAATGAATAAAATTACATGTGTATGAATGTACTAATAGTGGCAATCTTAATTATATTAAATGAAATGTAATACTAACATATTCAACATGATGTTCACTTATATATGACACATATACATATATTATACAAATTAACGCATTAATAAGTACAGAAACACTGATTTAGTACATGTATAATACAAAATCATTATTTTTTACCTTACAAGCAATGCAGCAGTAACGATATTGATCAGGATCCATTAGCTTCCTTTTGCAGAAAACACAAGACAACTCTTCATCAATCTGTGCTCCTGAACCACAGTGTGGCAGTGGATTCAAAGCTACAAATCCATTTCTTGTTGCATTTGTATGGCTGCAAAATTACATGATTCATCAATTATATATATAGGGTATTTGAAGAGATTATTCTCTATTCATATATATATTTGATAAGTTTGGATGGATGGATGGATGTAATGTAATGCAGTATAATTAAATGAAAGGAGCATAATGTCATGTAATGAAATCATTCCATTATTGTGTTTTGGCCAGGGCCGGCCCTGGCATATTTTGGGCTTAAGGCCAAGTTTCCGAATTGGGTCTTTTAGAAGTTTTTTTTTTATTTTTTTTATTTTTAAAAACATACTTATCGCGTTTTTAACTTCCGTAAATACAAAATTCAATTTATTGATAGTCTCAAAACATACCTACAAAGTAGTCTTTTGAGCCAAGTTAGATATTTTTTTCATAAATATTTTTTGTAATCTCTTGCATACTAGTTGTCGAACGAAATAATGTTATCGCAACGAATGTGGGTTCGACCTCACAGGAGGGCCGGCCCTATACCGTTGGGCCCTCCCGTCACCGTTGGGCTTAAGACGGGCGTCCCTCCGGCCTCACAGGAGGGCCGGCCCTGTGGGTAGTATTAATGTAGTTATCGAAAGATGAGTAGTAAATTCGTAACTTGATCGAAATCTATGGTAATTTGTGTAAATCATTATAAATTTAAATATATTAACACTAGCCTAAAAACCCGTGCATCATGCACGGGATATAATGATTTACTTTTTGAAACTGGGATATTATGAAATCAAAATTACATAAATTTAATTAAGATTAACAATATATGTTAGAACAATTGAAAAATAAGGTCTTTTACTCTACATGTAATGTCTACCCTTTTTTCTGAAAACAAAAAGGATGCACTGATTTTGTAATGTCTACCTAAGTTTTTATTTATCTTTCTCTCTTTTTTCTTAAAGGCTTTATTTCTTACATTATATAGAGTCAAAAGCAAAGATAATATATGTGTGCATTATCGCCGAATTCATTATACTCCGTGTAGTTGAAGGATGAGGATTTTAACTTAACAACCATTAATGATAAAAGGAAGGTTGTCCAGTGAGAAAAGAAAAGACATTATCCTTACAAAATAAACATGCCTTATAATTCAAAAGCAAATGAAATAAGATGGATGAAAAAGATCAAATTATTTAGACACGATTGCAAGTTTTAACTAAGAAAATTTTGTTATATGATAAAATGCTAAGATAATCCGAGATCAACATTATACGAAATACTAAGATTTACATGAATATTCCGAAGATCAAATGCATCGAAGTGGAAAACCACTTGACTCAAAGAAAATCAAAATAAAATTGAAGAACAACTGCTCATTTTAAATAGGCCAGCAACTCCCAACCGGCAAATATGCAAGTGAATTGACAGCAATATTAATCTGTACACCTATTAGCAAAACAAATGAGTTGAATGGATATATTTTGTGTATTCTTTTCAATATGTTTTTACACCTTTTTCCCTTCAAAGCCTTTATCAAGCACCAATATATATAAGTAGTAATATAAGTAGTTAATACTGAGCCTACACGACTAAGCTATACAATAAAACTCAAAATCTCAGAAAGCAAAGGGAAATTCCAGTTATGAATGGCAGAATAATGAAATGTTCAAAAGATTCTCGGAAAAAACTTTTCTCAAGCATAGACGTTGAGCAGGTGCAATGGTTTATTCCTTGAATTGCGATATAAAGGAACAAAACACGTTAATATATTAATAGCAAGAAAGATGCAAACTTTATATAGACATTGCGTAAATGAAAAAGACAAACAAATCACCCATTGAAAAATGAATATGGGAGAAGAATTCACTGGCGGAAATAAATAAATACAAAAGGAAACCAAAAAATAATAACGACTTAAGCTTATTGAAAAAGAAAGTAACCCAATATGATCTAAGAACATTATTAGCCGGTCAATCGACAATTCTAACCCAATCATCGAGCCAAAAAATGATCGCCGCGCCAATGTGATCCCCTGCCATGATTATAGGGGTTTTGATTTGAAATTCAAAATATATTGAAACGGATTGCATTGATTAATGGGAAATATATGATGAAATTTGGTAGCGTGTATGTGACTGCTTATTTTTAGAAAGTCAAGTTATAGATATTTTTATTTTATAGATTTGTTTATTTTCTTTTGTGAAAGAATAGACATGCGTTCACATTTCAATTTTTAAAGGAATGATTTGTTTAAATCACGCATTAAATACAATGTATTAATTTTTTTTCTTTCCAAAAAGGTGAATCTGCAATAAAATTTGAATGATAAATTCCATGCATTAATACATGCATGGTAGCGGGTTTGAAGGGGTAATTAGCGGGTTTGGTGCGGGTAATCGGGTAATTAATTTTAGACACCTTCAAAAACATATTAATAGATAGATTGGAAGAATGATTATCATCTTTTGTCCACCTAACCTATATAATTGATCATCATTTCTTTCTACCAAGATTTTATAGGGTGTTAGCGATAAATTATTATTCGGGGGTAATTCTGATGTAGAGGTGGGTCGCGGTGTGTCGAGGGGCAGCGCCAACTCATGGGGGTTCAAGGGCAACACCCCCGAAACCTAAACCAATACATGCATCAATTAAGGAAAGGAGTAAAGAAAAATTTGGGTCTTTATCAAAAAAAAAAAAACATATTATATTAAGTTGGATGGATTGAATCTACACGATTTTTTTTCTTTTACCGAAACATGTACCGTTTGGCCCTCCCGGCACCATTGGGCTTAAGACCGCGGTCTCTCTGGCCTCACTATAGGGCCGGCTAGCACACGATGAAATGAAATGAACGAGTTTTCATAATATGTGACATTGTGGGTGCATGATGAGTGATCATTACGATAAAGGATTGGGGCCGATACGTAAGGTGGTGGGGATGGGGGTATTGGGGTAGCTAGGGTAGTAGGCATAAGGTAAGGTGTATTACATCTTCCCTTGGAATTACAGTATTTTTTTTGTCTTTGGCGATTTTAAGAAAAATACAAGTAATATTAAATGTAAGGAAAATTAGGGATTAGGACACTTTACGCTTTTTTTTTAATTAACAGTCCTACTTAACATTTTTTATTGGCTAAAGGACATAATTAAAATTATATGACTAAATTGCCCTTTCTTCCACTAGCTAAACCAGTAACCTTACAGAAAGCTTTACCATAAGCTTTCCTGCATTCCGACGCATCATGGCCTTGTTAAGGCATTTTTATCTTTTCCGTTTTCAATAAACTGGATCTCATCTATCTTTCTCGCTTTCGAAGAAATTCAATTCAATGTCTATGTTAGCAAATTTCATCGATGATCTTTAATCGTTTGTAGTCCATTGTTTCGTTTCCATATTCGGTTGATTGATCATCTAATTCGAAGAATTTTTTCTCTGCATATCATATATTCATCAGGTATATTTCTTTTTGTTGTTGAAACGCGGTATACATTGGAAATCTGATTTTTATAAGTAAAATTTAAATTTTCTAATGAAATTGAACACATATTTGAGCTTCTTAAGTTTAATGCATTCTTGATTCTGAATAATCTGTGTTTTTTATGAGGAATGATGTGATTCACTGCTGATTTTTTCTGATTCATTTTTAGAGTAATAGTAAAATAGAATTATGTGTTTTATAAGTTACATTTCAATCTTCCTAATTGAAGTGAACTTAAATCTGAGCTTGTTAAGTTTAATTTGTTCTTGATGCTGAGTTTGATTTTTGTTTTGTATATATTGTGTGTTTTATGAGAAATAATGTGATTCACTGCTGATTTTCTTTGATTCGTTTGTTATGTAGGTTTTTGAATATGGTATTCCTTATTTGTACTTACAATGGAGAGTCATGTGTTTTGAAAATCAAAGAATTTGATACTCTACGTAGTATTAAGCTACGTATATGTGAGAGATGGAGTTCATTGAGAGAAGATATGATCAGTTTGTATTATTCATTACCTGAACAAGCAAATTGTTTTCTCTTCAATAATGAAGATGTTGAAATCATGTTGGCCGTGTCTGTTTCGTTTGGTGCATCACGTGTACAGGCATATGTTGTTTGTAATGCTTCTACTGCGGCTTCTACCGTGGCTTCTACTAGTATTGAATCAGTTGCATCATCATCGATTACTGAATCCGATGATGAGGAGATCAATTTGCTTCCTACGTTTTGTCCTCGGAAGGAGAATATGCAACTGTCTTTCAACTGGGATAAGTGTGTAGAACGTGTTGGTCAAAAGTTTGTTGGTGGAGAAACAGAATTTAGGAAAGCATTGTGTAAAATGTCTATTCATAGTGGGTTTGATTTCATATACATTAAGAATGATGATAAGAGGATTATGGCAGTGTGTGCCAAGAAGGATGAAACAGGCTGTGCTTGGATGGTTAGTGCGAAAAAAGAAATTATTAATGGATTTTTTTTATGTTAAGTAAATGCATGAGTTACATATATGTGGTACGTCATCGCGTTCTTTCAAAGGGCATTGGATGAGTTCAGATTTGGTTTGTGATTTGGTTTGTAATGAAGTTCGTGATGATCCCTCAATAAATCCTACTGATGTTAAGCGTCGGCTTTTTTCAAATCATGGCCTGCCTGTTTCATATTACAATTTTTGGACCGGTATCGAAAAAGCGAAGAATGCTCTGTTTGGTGACATGAAAGAATCATTTAATTTTTTAAATTCATATGTGTCAAAGATTCGTGAAACGAACCCCGGTTTTATGTGGTATTGGAAGTTGATGAGATTTCAAGTCGTTTTAAGAGGGTGTTTGTTGCGTTTCATGGCTGTATTGAGGGATTTAAGCATTGCCGGCCAATGTTGTGTTTGGATGGAGCTCATTTGAAAACGCAATTTAAAGCTCATCTTTGTCAGCAGTTGCGAAAGATGGTGATCAAGGTACTATATTCATTCTATAGCTATAGTTTGTGTTGTTGGTTTATTTATTTATTTCTGTTTTTTTGGCTTTTAATTTATTCTCTTTATTACTTGATGTGTTGATATGAATCTGTTCTTTTTGTATCAGGCTTGTACCCTGTTTGTTTTGCGGTTGTTGACCCTGAAAATACTGAGAACTGGCATTGGTTCTTTATGAATTTGAAGAACATAGTTGATCCCACTAGGCGAATTACGTTTATTTCGGATAGAAATACTGGTTAATAGATTCTAGGCCTATTGTTTTCCCAGATTCAGACCATGCTTTTTGCCTTTTTCATATTAAGTTGAATTTGAAAGACAAATTTAGAGCTTCTAGATTCAGCAAGGGTTTTAAGAAGCGTATGGTTTATCTTTTGCGACAGTGTGCTTATGCACCAACAGTTGATCTATATGATAGTTTGATGAGTGTTATGTTACAAGAGGGTAAGACAATTGTACATGATTTCTTTACCGCCTTACCTGCTGAAAGATGGACGACTGCTCATTTTAAAGGCATGCGATATGGTGAAATGTCTTCAAGTGCAGCAGAATCATTTAATTCGTGGGTTGTAAAAGAGAGGCAATTACCCATATGTAATATGATTGATGCTCTGCGCTTGAAGCTTATGAATCGAATTTCTGGTATGTTTCTGTTTAATTGCTTTTTGTATTAAGTATTTTAAATCATCTTGTATATTTTTTTCATAATGACATCCATTGGATTTATTTGTAGAACGTAGATCCGCTTGTGCTTCATGGAATTCTGCAATATGGCCAAGTATAGACAAGATATTAGCAGATTCATTTGGTACATCTAAGAATTGGAGTATCATCAATTCAAGTGGATATGTATTTGAAGTGCGTTCAACGCCATCTTGTAAGGTTGATCTTGAGAATTTTACTTGTTCTTGTAAGTTTTGGCAATTGAATGGTTACCCATGTGATCATGCGGTATGCCGTATAATGAAAGCTGGTCTCCCCTTGCATGAATTTGTTGATGTTGGATTCCGTTCGAGTTCATATGCTGCTTGTTATGAATCTGCAATCCATCCGTTGCCGTTGGTTTATGAGCCGCAGGATTCCAATGTTGTTGTTTTACCTCCTATTTCAAAGAGGCAACCTGTAAGGCCAAAGAAGAGGCGAATTCCTTCAGAGGTGAATCCAAACGGGAAATGATGTGCAGTCGGTGCCATAAGTTAGGGCATCATAATCGGAGGACATGTGTTGCTTCGTTATGATGTAGGTTGTAACACCCCAAAATATTTGGGTTGTAGCGGGACACATAAGATACCATATTTGGTTATATTGATTACGGTGGTCGTTATAAAATAAACAAATAAAAACATAACATAACCTCATTATTGTTATTTTCGTTTGTAAATGACCGTACATACACACGTCTAAGCTCTTTAAATTTTTTTTTAAAAAATAACGATTTCACATCTATCTCATTTCCTTTTTCAAAACATAATGATTAGGTTTGTTTTTTCCTTTTTTTAAACATAATGATTAGTTTTATATTTATATGTATATATTCAAACATAGATACACGGTTGCTTTTCTTTTCCAAAAGAAATGATAGGATTGAAACTCTTGATAAGGGATAATGACGTAGGTAGTGGTTGGGAATTTTTTTTTTTTGGGGATATTATGTGTTTAATTTAAGGATAAAGTGTAGGTTTGAATATCAAAATTTAGGATAAACTAATATTAAAATTAAGAGATAAGAGATAAGAGATAAAGTTAAATCAAAATTTTAAATATTGAAGTAGGACTTATCCATAGAAATTTAGTACTATAAATAGGACATGGGACTTGACTCCTTAGCACACAAAAAAAAGAGAGAAAAAGTAACTCTTCTAGCAGACGGTCGAAGGAAGGATAGTTGGAGCGAAATTGTGACTGTGAGTTCCATTTCTTTCTTTTTTTTTTTTTTTTTTTTTGGCCGATGCGTGTTTCGAAAATTTATTTATTGTTATACTAGTATAGTAAAGTACTGCTTTTATCACTGCAATATTGTGAGTCCCTCTTTTACACCTATTTATTTACGATTCAAAGTTTTAAATCATAGGCAATAGGCATTAGCTAATCACTGTTTCGATTGGACAACATCAATGTTTCGTGTATATATATATATATATATATATATATATATATATATATATATATATATATATATATATATATATATATATATATATATTAAATGAAAAGGAGCTATGCGAAGAGTTATACTTTTGATGCATCGTACTATTTTGGTCAAATGCTGGTCTACGTGAATTGGGTCAATGCAATGTGAGTTTTAGATAACAAACAATGTGGATCTGTTATTTTGACACCGTGAATTCTTAACTAAAGTAAACTTGTTTTTATTTTATTTTATTTATTTTGACCCGGATCTGTTATTTGGTTATTGTTACAGCTTCGAATCTTTATTTTCATAATATAGAGGAATTTTAATCATTACTTTATGAAATGATACATATACGTACTTATTATGTTATAAATGGACACATTGACATCATGTTTTCTAGCACACATTGTTTGCCATATTTGTTTTAACTATTAGGAAATAAAATTTTCCCATCGGGTAGTATGCCTGTTATCCTTTTTTTTCTTAATATATAAAGTTTTATTTTTTTATTATTATTTTTTCAATAGTTGCCAAAAGAATTAGAAAACCCCGTTTACGAAAAAATGATTTTTATTACCGGTTGTAATGTATGGTCTTGACATGTATAAATCATATTACCAATTCCCAAGGAAGAAAATATATAATTAACAATGATAATCAAGTCTTGTTCATGCTTGATAGCATGTGCAATGCAAAATTCTTAGCGACTAGGTGAGTCGGGGTTATTGCACCGCAGAACGGCTAGTCACTGGTCTCGGGGCCTCTTGACCTTGGTTCATCGACAGTCCTAGAGTGATGGTACCAAATTTTCCCCCAATGTTCCATGTGCATGGCCGGGAAAGCAAGGGCCGACGGTCATGTCATGGTTCGGAGGGCAATGAGGGTTGGCTGGAGCCCTTTTGGGAGGATCACTGGGCGACAGTCTGAATCCTTTCCCTGACAATCGGCCGGAATTGTCAGGCAATTGCTTGCTTGCTTGTGAAGTGCGGTAAAAAACATGTTGGAGTAGGGTGGTAATGACTCACCGGCTAAGGTAAACCGGTGTCTGACTTGAGTACGCCTAATTTCAAGAAAATTGCTTTATATTTTTGCAAATATCATATTTTTGCCATGTACTAACGACAATTAAGTGCGAGGTAAGGAAAAAACCTTTTGTTGTAACATTTAACGTCTTTGTAACTATTGTTTTTGTATATAAAGATTCACGGGCACACACTGGAACTCACTGGCTTTTTTTTTAGCTCACACGTTTGTGAAATGTTTTCTTAGGTTTGGAGGAAGAATACCAGGGTGGTGAGGTAAGCAGAGTAACCTTGGAGGCTGTTCTGGGAGAGGGAGTAGACGAGGAGTTCAATGTGGATCTGACAGCTTAGTGTCAAGCTTGATATTTGTTTTTCAGTTCCTTTGAGTTTCATGTTTCCAGTATAATAAGAATTTGACGATGTTCTTTCATTTTGGAGTCGCGACTTTTTATTTCTATTTTCTGGATTTAGTAATGTTTGAATAAAGATCTAGTTCCCTCAATCATTTTTCTTGAGAATTTTGTACTTGGGCGGTGGATCGCCGGCTTGTCCCTTTGACCAGACCCCAGTGGACCCTAGGGGTCGGGGATAGGCCTATTACATAGATGACATTCATTAGTATAAATCTGCTATTCTAGACATTTTCATATTTTAGCTTGTGCTTATTATTTTGCGACTCTATTCTTCTTAATTGAGTGACTTATCTATTGACTCTTATATTTTACATTGTGGTTCTGTAAATCTTGGAGGCCCCAAGTCTCATACAAAGTCTATGAATTATATCTTTGTGTTTTATGTATTTTATTTGAATGTTCTTTCCTGTTGTGTTTGTAGCATTGTGTGCATTATTGTATTATATGTTATGTACAAAATGAATTCATGCAAACAATCCAAATTGACGAAAAATTCACCAAACTTTTGTTGTAATGAACTTTGTTTTGTTTTGAGAGTTGGTTTTATATTGTTACAACACTTTTCATGAGTTTCACTGTCGAAATTCACTAGTGAATATTAAAAGTGAATTTTCTACTAACAGTGAATTTTAACAATGAATTTCAAACAAACGTAATTTTTCACAGTAGCACTGTAGTAACTGAACTTATGAATCAAAATTATAAATTTACTAATCAACCAATAGACAAAAAGAAAAGAGAATACTTAATAATTGAAATATGTAAACATTGATTGAAATAGTTGTCTCCTTGTAATTCAAATCTTGTCCACAGTAATTCAAATTTTAGGACAGACATAAGAAAATAAGCAATAGGTTTCACTTGGCATACACATTAATAGTGATGTTTGTGCTAATATGAAGATAAGTTGTGTAGATCCCTTGGAATCTACACATTAACAGTTATGTTTGCCAACATTGCAATGTTCATCTTATTAGATGTAATACTATTTACTAAGAAAGCTTTGAAATCTTGCACTTCATTAGTGTTCTATTTCTTGTCAATTGGCTGATTCAAGGCAACTGCAGTAGATGTAGTACATGACATATATTGCGCAGTCATTCCTGCAAAATTTTGGCATTCACATTAAACTTGTCAGCCATTATTTCCATTACATGTATGAATCAAAAAGTCTAATGAATAATAGTTACGTATCCGATCCCAATTGTGGAAGCTTTGCAACCTTCTTGATTTTTTTGGCTTTTACATGTAAGTATTTTTGCTGAAAATTAACACATGTTTAACACATTTGATTAGTATAGAAACTTTTACTGTAATATTAACAACACACATACAAATAATACTTACAATGTCAAGTGCATTTTTCTCAAAGTGGTCAGCAGCACCTTTCCGGCTAGCCAATGAGTTGTACATGTGCCATTCTCCTTCTTCACCCGAAGCAAATGTGAGTAATATCCAATGATATGATTCATTCTTCACACCTGGACAACACAACGGAATGAGAATATTTTTGCCTTTTTCCATATGTCGTTTCATACTATCGACAAAATGATTTGAGTAGTTCCCAGTTGCTTCATATTTCTTGCAGTACGCCTGCGCGCAATCAATCACCATTTTTTGTTATGTATTATACAAAAATGAAAAATGTATTCACACTGATTTTTAGTAAATGTTTCGGTGTATATTGCAAGTGAATGGTGAATACTTATAACGACCATTCAAGAAATTTTGATCTCACCCAAGTTGATGCTGGCAATATGTGAAATTCCTTTCGGACTTCTTCATTTCTGCTTAGCATTGTTGCAAATGCATCGATAACCTGTAAATGTACATGTCATTTGTTAGTTGGTTTCTTGGAATGTTGTCGTAGAAAAAGTATTTAGATCGAATTGTTTACCTTGTCTGCAATGAACGATCCCTCTAGTAATTTCACCATGTCATGGACAGTGATTGTGGTAGCACTCTCAATGTCTGACCATACTAAAGAAAATCAGAATACTAGCATAAATGAAAATCAGAATACTAGCATAAATATAAAGACTGAAGTGGTGTTTTTATTGATTGATGAAAATGTTACATTGGTACTCCTTTATATAGGAGAGAAAGTGATACTATTATTTAATAGCAATATTCACACATTAATTGTAGATATTACGTATTAATTACAGAATAATTATATATTATGTAATTATTACGTATTAATTACAGAATAATTATATATTCTGTAATTAATGTGTGTATATTGTTAATATTATTTATTTGAATAATATTGTCTTCTATCACCCTCCCTCAAACGAGGCCGGGTTTGGAGGCTGAGTTTGTCTTGACATAATTTGGAGGGCATCTCCACTCCGACGGTTCTTTCGGAGTCCATAGGTGTGATATTTGTGGAGGGCATCTCCACTCCGGCGCACGTCTTTTTCGGCTCTTCCGGAGTCCATAGTTGTGATTTTGGAGGGCATCTCCACTCCGGCGGTTCTGTCGGAGTCCATAGTTGTGATGTGTTGGAGGGCATCTCCACTCCGGAGGTTCTTCCGAAGTCCATTAGTGTTTGTTTTGAGAATTTGTTTGGTAGCCTTCAATTGTGCCCGTTGCATCGGATCCGTTTTGTGCTTGCATCTGAAAAGGAGATATATAATGGATACCAAAAAAAATAAAAAGATGTTGTATGTAAGATTTTTATTCGTAAATGATATCTAAATAAAATTCAAAACTCCTAGATGCAAGGAGAATGTTTGTGACTCGTAACAAGGCAACAGCAGCAGTGTTGAGAAGATTTTTGCATCATTTAAAACAAAAGAAAATTTATAAACCCATACTTAGATGCAAAACTAACTCCTAACCAGCCAAACACCGGGTAGTTGATAGTATAGCGAGATAAGTAAGGGGTCGATCCACAGGGAATTGGGATGTTGAAATCTAATTTCATTAACTCTCTCAATTGTTACTACTAGTTATTACTAAAACTAAAACAGACAAGTAAACTGGACAGAGGACTATTAATCCAAAGCCAGGAAACAATAATTGCGAACCAAAATAAATAAAACTACAACTACGAAAAACAGTATAACTAACGAACCCATGATAACGACTAAAGCAATATAACATAGAACAAACATGATCCACCATCCCGCAACCCTTAATTCTTCCCTAGATTATCTTATGATGATTTAATTCAAGTTGTGGTTCACCTCTCTTAAGTAATCTTCTATCTCTCGATTTTAAAGATTAACACATCATAAAACGAGGTGCAAGATCTCTCAATCTAACAACCTAGAGATTCAACCTATCAACTCTCGTTATGTCAAGGTTAAAAATCTCATCTTTCCTATGGTGATCTAAGGTTTACACCGACTTTCGTCATACGGTAAACATCAATAGCAATACAACTTTCGTTATCGATTGCATAACACATAATCAAAGGAAAGAAAACAACTTTAAAATTAAACTCACAAGATCATCCATGGACAAGAAATAGAAGCTGCTGAAAAGTATTACATGACTGCTCCAAGTTCAAAGCTTCGAGAGATCATCATGGTGATCGAACAAGAAAAGGAAAACAAAAAGAAGTAAAACCTAATCTAACCCGGATCACCCAAGCACAAGGCTTGGGTGATCGGCCTTGGAAGCCAAGAGGGAGCGGCTGCTCTGTGTTTTTGGTGTGTGGAAGAAAATCTGATCAAATAATATATCCCTGAATGAATTGGGAGCTGCTGTATTTATAGGAAATCAGTGGCAGAGATCTTGAATGCCAGTTTCGAGTTTGAACTCCCAGTTCGGGCATGTAGAACGCCGATTCGGGTCGTGGAACGCCGGCCCCACTGTCTTCCGAGCTCCCGCATCGCTTTGGACTCCTTTGAACGCCGGTTTCGGTCCCGAACGCCATGTCTACCTTGGAACGCCAGTTTCATGACTCAAACGCCGCTTGAGCTGCTCCTGAGCTGATCCGACTTTGATCCTTATCCAATATCTCTAACAAACCATCCTTATCCTTTGTAACAAACCTTATCTCTTGGATATTCTAGATGATTCATGACTTGATCTCCTTGATCTTATCCCTTGCCACTTGTCAATTCCAAACTTCAACACTTGTGAGCTCCTAATTAATCAATGAATAATACCAAAATGTAATATAATTCCAAAATAATAATAAATCATCATTTAAGCACTAAATTTGATACATTTTGAAATTAACTCATTAAATATATCATTTGCTCAATATTTAAATATAAATCTCGATTTCTATGAAAAACATAAGATTATGGGGGAAATTGATATAAAATATATCGTTAAAAATCGTATAATTTGACCCTGAACAACTCCCCCATACTTAGCTTTTTGCTCGTCCCGAGCAAAACAAAACAAAAACATACTATCAAGAATCCACATAACCTGACACTAGATGTAGTCGTGCTCACGACAAGCTAGTATTCAGCAAATCGAAGTCACTCGGTGATTGTGTGTGCGTAACCTACTAAACTTCCACCAATCCTCTCTTGATGTATTAAATCAAGCACTAACGATCATCCGGTTAAATAAACGAAAGTTTCATTCTCGTCTACAAACACTTACCCTACAAAAATTACTTGGCAAGAATAAAGTAACTAACTCACATTTAAATTCTTTTACTTGGTGTCAAGAAAATACCTTTCAGGTCTCTACTGGGTTTAGATCAACTCGACTCAGAGTTCTAAAAACACAAACTTCTCGCGTCTCAAAAGTATAACACTCTCCCCTAATTTAGAGGCAGTCACCCTGAGATCACTCAAACCCATACTGTCCAAGGTAAACCACACTCCCCAATTGGGGCAGTATCCAAATGGACTCGAGGTGAAATTTATCATATATATATATATATAAGATATTATATTCTCGCCCAAACTCTTTGGAAACTCTTGATCAGGTATCTTTTCTAACACATTCAAGACTTTTA
Source organism: Gentiana straminea (assembly GCA_036785695.1). Taxonomy (NCBI): domain Eukaryota; kingdom Viridiplantae; phylum Streptophyta; class Magnoliopsida; order Gentianales; family Gentianaceae; genus Gentiana; species Gentiana straminea. The sequence continues at coordinate 4,156,580 of JAVUPR010000135.1, forward strand.
AGGTTCTCAAGAACACTAAGGTACTGAGATTCTAACTGTGAGTATAGTACGAATTCTTAACTTTCATCAATGCTAAATAAGTGTTATCTGCATCGAGAGTTGGCTATCCTTTAACTAACCGGAGACTATTTTATATTTGGTTCTTCATCTAATAGGTTCGTGAAATGAAATTCAAGTGAGTGTCGATCTACTAAATCTATTCTTAGAACATGACACGACTACTGAAAACAACTAAAGGTGCCGATTATAAAACTAGCATGCAAGTGAAATGACATTACTCGGGACAAAAACAAAAATTTTGAAAAATTTAGCATTTTTCATAGAAATATGACTAATATGGCAAAAGAATGTAGATACTAATCCCTTCCCCCACACTTAGATTGCAACTTGTCCTCAAGTTGTACAGAAATAAAAAGTTTAGGAACTTAGCCGATTGTATTTCCAAGCCGGCAATTCGGAAAGAACCCCCGAAGAACCAAAATTGCTTGACTATCCTTGGAAATGTGGAGCATCACGGATCCAAGTAAGCTTGAATAGATCAAGTAGACTTGTGGAGCATCACAGAATACCGACATCGACGTGAAAGCGCACAACAACCTATCAAAAGTGTCCCGCATACTTGATCGGTGCAAAAAGAGTCTACGGGGAAAAAGAATTATACATTGAAAACACAAGGAGAATAAATCATAGAGATGTTTCGGATGAAGCTCGATAAGGATGGAACATATACATGGACATTGCAAAATAGTAGGCTAGGTGCAACTACATTACAATGCAAACTACATGATATGTAATCCTAATAAAAGAAAACGCAAACAAAGCTCAGCCGAGCGGGTTGTGAAGACAACCCTACGGTGACTACGGCCCTTAAAGAAAAGAAAACAATGCAACTAGATGACATGCAACTAAATGAGATGCACAAATAAAACAAAATAAAAGGAAGAAAACTAGCCCACTCATTTGCAACATGACATGTATAAAATAAACGTCTACCAAATAATGACAAAGTTACGATAAACGACAAGTCTTGTCCATTACAATGCGGTGTAGACGCGCCTTAAGACTCATCAAAAGTGATAGCATTATGGAAAACCAACAGTTAGCTATACTAAACAGATATAACTCATAAGACGCGATGGTAGCATACGGAAAACCGACAGTAGCTACCCATATGAGTTACAAAATAACAAGAAAGCACATAAGTCTCAAAGCTTAAAAGATTCATCACAGCGGTATGTAGCATACGGAAACCGACATTAGCTACTAAATAACAATAAGACCAGTTATAGCTTACGAGAACCGACAGTCACTATAACTTGCATAGATGAATCAAGTATATTAAAGTAAATCAATTATTTAACATGGATTCGTAGATGGAAAGATATGAATATGCAAGTTCAGAACATCTACGTAAAAATAAAAAGCCACAGAAGCTAGTATAAAATTATCCATGTCAAACAAAAGCATTAAAAATCAGATCAAGGAAAATTCAGAACCTGAACTGCATTTCTCAGACCAAACGGACGTTCATGCAGCTGGACGAGCGTTCATCTGAAAATTTAGCACTGAACGGGCGTTCCATCACTCAACCGGGCGTTCCACCTGTAGATTATAACCTGGACGGGCGTTCACTTACCTTGAACGCTCGTCCCACACCAGATATGCAACAGATATGCAGGAAAATAACAGCAAGTCCCAAAAACTCTAAACATACATCATATATCACAGCACCGCAACCCCATCAAATTAGCACAGAGGGTTAGATTACACCTAAACATATAATTCACGTTTCATAAATTGAGTAAAAAAACTTTTTGCACTTTCTTAACCCAACGGTCATCGAAACATGGCAAAAATAAAAACTCTCAATTTATTAAACGCTACTTTTATTGAAAACAGTAAATTGTAACAAAATCGAAGAATTAATTCAAGTAGATTCAACAAAACACCGATTCCCCGGCAACGGCGCCACTTTTGTTGAGAAGATTTTGCATCATTTAAACAAAAGAAAATTTATAAACCCTAACTTAGATGCAAAACTAACTCCTAACCGGCCAAACACCGGGTAGTTGATAGTATAGCGAGATAAGTAAGGGGTCGATCCACAGGGAATTGGGCTGTTGAAATCTAATTTCATTAACTCTCTCAATTGTTACTACTAATTATTACTAAACCTAAACTAAAGCGGAAAATAAACTGGACAGAGGATTTTTAGTCCAAAGCCAGGAAGGATAAAAACGATAAAAACGAAATAAAACTACTAACTATGAAATAAATAAACGAAGATGATCATGGTGGATAAACAGTTGAACAAACAAAATCATCCTATCCAACAAATCCCTCTATCTCCTCTCTAAGATTATCTCATGATGATTAACTAAAGATGTGGTTCACCTCACAAAGGTATGAATCCTACTTTCGTAGTAATTCGCCTATCAATCTCATCATCTTTCGATCTATAGAGATTAACGCATACAAAACGAGGTGTAAGATCTTTCAATCTAATAACCTAGATAATCAACCTATCAACTTTCGTTATGTCAAGGTTAAAAATCACATCTTTTCTATGGTGATCTACGGTTTAACATGACTCTCATCAAATTAAACATCAACAAGCAACGATCTTTCGATATGCATTGCAATGACAAATAAACATAGAAAAGATACACCTTTAGATAAAGATCATACAAACAAACTTAGATTAAAGAATAGAAAAACCTGATGAAAAGGGTTCAAAAGCTTGAACATGCTCAGCCCCAAAAATCAGCAAAACAGTAACAAAAAGAGAAGAAATTAAAGCACCTAATCTAACCCGGATCACCCGAGCACAAGGCTCGGGTGACCGGCCTTGAGACTCCAAAAGAGTGGCTGCTCCTTGGAATTTTATGTGTGAGAAGTTTTGTGACTGATTTCTGAATGGAAGGATGCCCTGAATGAATGGGAACAGCTGGTATTTATAGAAAATCAGTGGCAGAGATCTTGAACGCCAGTTTCAGAGTTTGAACTCCAGTTCAGGCATGTAGAACGCCAGTTCTGAATTCAGAACGCCAGTTCAACTTGATTCTGCTTGATTTCTGTACTCTTTGAATGCCTCTGAACGCCAGTTCAAACTCCAGAACGCCAGTTTGAGCTTTTGAACTCCAGTTCCGCCTGTGCTGAGCTAATCCGATGATTCTTTGTCCTTATCTCTTAACACCCCATCCTTATCCATTGTAACAAACCTTATCTCTTGGATATTCTAGATGATTCATGACTTGTCCTCCTTGATCTTATCCTTTTTCCACTTGTCACTTCCAAGCTTGAACACTTGTAGGCTCCTAAATAATGATCAAATGATACCAAAATGTAATATAATTCCAAATTAACAATAAATCATCAATTAAGCATAAAATTCGATATGTTTTGGAATTAACCCATTAAAAATATCATTTACTCAATATTTAAATATAAGGCTCGATTTCTATGAAAATAATACGAATATAGGGGAATTTTATATAAAATATATCGTTATAAATCATACAATTTGACCCTTAACAAGCAGCAGGATTTATTTATTTATTTATTTATTTATTTTTTTGGGATGCATGTTGGAAGGAAAAAAAAACGCAATAGAGGTGCTGTGTGAATTTTTTTTTTTTTTTTTTTTTTTTTTTGGGTTCATGCAGTATTCGTTTGATGAATTGATGTTGGCTATGTGCATGTAATGAATTTGCTGGTGATTTAAAAACAAGTGGACGAAAAAAAAAAGAGGATAAAAACAGAAGAGTGATTGGGAAAATTGTTTAAGAGCGGAAGAAGGATCGGGCGAGGGTTCACCATTGTTAAGGCTTTCGAACCCTCGCCCCTGCCTCTGATACCATAAAGAAAATCAGAATAGAGGAAGAGACTCTGAAAGGTGGTTTCTTATTGAATTGTTTTTTTTTTCCAATGATACAATAGAGAATTTATAGGCTTATACTACTTAGCCTCTAAGCAACATTTATTACAAAGATCATATGTAATCAAAATACAATCATAAGAATCATTTAACATTAATTATAAGAATTATTCTGCATTAATGGTGTGATCAACTGTATCTTCAAATTTTGTCTTCTATCAACAACTACTTTAGCTACTCATAAAAACAGAGAAAACCACAAAATATAAATATATATCTAAATACATACATACATATATATATATATATATATATATATATATATATATATATATATATATATATATATATATATATATATAGATATATATGCGTATATAGATATATATATATATATATATATATATATATATATATATATATATAACAAGAACAAAACGAAAGAAAACAAAACGAAATAAAATAACTACGGCTATATATATATATATATATATATATATATATATATATATATATATATATATATATATATATATATATATATATATATATATATATATATATATATATTTATACTAATTGCATAAAAATGAAAGAAAGCAATAATAAAAAAAACGGAAACGAAATTATATTAAAACGATAACTAGTCGGGTTATTACACCGACATTATAACTACATATATGTATAATTATAGGTCCCTCAAAACATAAATAAAAGAAGGGAAAAGATGAAAGGAGGATGGGGAAGAAGAGGGGCGCCTCAAATGGAAGGGGAAGGGGAGGTTTTTATAGGCTAGAAAAGGGAATATGCTTGGAATATGCTAAGTTCAAAATATCTAGATATTTTGGCACCAAGTTTGAGCCGAATCGAGTTGTTTCGTATAATACCCATAACTTGAGTTGTAGAACTCCGAAAATCATGATTTAAACGTCATTAGAAAGCTCTCGGAAAACTCTACAACTTTCATGAAGGACTCTTTTTCAGAAAATGTCGTTTTGATGAGCCATTCGTATGTCGTGTCGTTTTCGGGATTTTCCACTAATACGAATTGATTAGCCACTTGACCACCATTTGAGTTGTAGAAGTCCGATTGACTTGATTCAAAATGCGTTGGAAAGAATATTTGAAGATATACAACTTTCATGAAGAAGTCCTCCCCTGAAAATGCCTCTAAGCTGGGTCAAATCTCCGTCGAAAACATGTAACGATTTAAGTACTTAGGAAAATTTGCTCCGTTGAACTCGTAAACTTATGGCACCTTCTTATAATCCTCTAAACACCTCTTTTAGACTCAAAACATGTCGTTACGTGGAATCTTGGTCAATGTATAATCCTGCAATGAACCACCAAAATACCAAACGTAAATCCGACACGACACTCCGGTTACTAAACCGGTACAAAAACTAGTAAAAACACGATAAAAATACGATATTTTATATAATAACTACTACTAACATATTTAGATGAAACATAGGAATTAATGACTCGGCGATATAAAAATACTCAAAATGATATCAAAAACGGGTTGAAAAGTTATAAAAATAAAGATGAATTTTTCCGTCATCATCATGCCTCGCTAAAAGGTGCGCTAAGGCATCACTCAAACGCTTAATGAATGAAAACTTAATAGGAATAAAATCCGAAGATCTAGAAAGACGATCATGATCCAAGCATCCCAAAGCAAAGCGGTGAGGTCCTCCGAACTCGACAAAGCCGCCGAACACGTGGAAGGTAATCACTTTTCACCTTTGTCACGAGAACCTCCGAAACGCTCCGCCTCTATCCTCGATCAAAATGATGAGAAAACGAAGTTGTGATCGTCCCATTATAACACCAAAAATAATTCCAACCCTAAACGATGAATCCGTAACCGAAGCATCGACTTTGCGTTTAATGACACCTGCAATTGCGTGGACTTTATCGGGAGACTCGGCGCATTCGGATAAATGGGATGTGCCAATTGCAGGTGTATTCATAAAATTTCTTCGGGGGTATTCATAAAATTTCTACGGGGGTCCAATTTATTTTCGGGGGTAAGCATTACAAAGAAAGCGGTTATAGTTAATGACCAAACAAGGAAAGAATTTATCTCAAACTATAAAGGTTATAGGGGTAAATTAATATAGTGGTATTTATTTATTATGAATAAATATAATACAAGATATTAATTATGTTGATTAATTAAGTATGTGTATTTTGATACACATAATTTCGAATATATATATATATATATATATATATATATATATATATATATATATATATATATATATATATATATATATATATACATGTTGTTGAAATGGTGTCCTAAAACCAATCGGGTTGGACCGGATCCGACCGGGTCAGGTCATTTATAGTCTATTTTAGTTTATGTAATAACTTTATTATGATTAATAAAAGCACTTTTGTTATTATATATTGTTTATCTTCATGTTATTGATTGTATATATAGTAACGTCCCTAGTGTCAAACTGTGATATAGAAACCTGCTGGATATACAGAAACCCGAATCCGGCGTCAGATCTGATTCACAGCACTGATCGAGACGCTTGATCATGCACAGCGGAAACTACAAATAAATTCGCATGCGATTTTACTACGATTTGATTCGCATAAACAATTGATATAACTATAGGAAGGTTGAAAATTACCCTTTAAAAGAGGATGAGTAAAGCAGTCGACCAAAGGGAGAAGCCGTGATCTTCCGGATTGTATCTCCAAACGACGACTAGTGGACGTCGATCCTCGTAGTAGAACCTCCTCGAATATGCTCAAGAAAAACTCAAAGTTTTTCTTCTCCCAATGACTAGAACGAGAGACTAATTTTCCTCTTCTTTTTTTAATAAATGTGGCGCCAATTTTTCTTTGTCATTGTGTTGGGACGAACTCTCTTTATATAGAAAAATAACTAGTCAAGAGAGTTATCATTTTCACAATACAATTATCTATTTCCATAAGGAAAAGATATTTGGCATAAAATAAGAGATAATCTCAATAAATGTTTAATGATTATAAAATCAATCTCTTATTTTTCCATTAATTATCTAACAAAAAAATAATTAATTAAACATGTGACATAATCAAGGAAAATTACTTCTCCCAATTTTCTCACTATGTGTGGCGCAATTTTTGATCTAAAATGGCATTGATATTCTAGGTCTATTTTGTGTTGGGAGAAACTCTATTTTTAATAGGAAAATTACTAATAATTTGAGAGTTTATCTTTTACATACAAATTTATCTTTTCCTTTTAGGAAATTAAAAACATTTATCCAATAGGAAAACAAATTTCCTATTTATCCAATAAGAAAACTAATTTCTTATTTATAATTATTTAACACATAAATAATTACATTATCCACATTATAATTAATTAGGAGAAAATTTATTTTCCCAAAACCAAAATAATATGGCGCCATTTTAATGCCATTTGGGATAATAAAAAATGTCTTTTCTACATTACTTATTATTTACCAAATAAATAATATTTGCATTCATTAAATTGACCAACTATTTAATTTATTCTCGAGGTTCCATAAAATGAGAAAACACTCGCGTGTTAGGAGCCAACCCGGGGACCATGGACCTATAACAGAGTAGCTACATTAAAATGAATAAAATATTCATCGAACGAATATCTCTCGCTCAACTTATTAATTCCGTAATTACGCCACCATAAATCCGAAAGCGAACTCTATTGATTATAGATATAACTTATTCTCAAAACGTCGAGTCGAGTCGATAAGCGTCCATTGATATAATCATTACATATAAACTTACCCTCCATAGACTATCCGTAATGAAGCGGGATTATTTCCATAAACCTTTCAATATCTCTTATCCTTATTTACCATTAACCCACTAGTGATCAATTAGTTCATAATCAATACGAACTCCGCGGATCGATCAGTTTCTAGAATCCTTCCCGCAGGAAGGAATGGATTCTATATCTGTGAGACACACACTTCTCACTCATTCCAGATACCAACGTGAAAGTGATTCGGACCGCGCCTCTTAGTGATCCTTAACAAACACATCAAACCCTAACCTGAAACCAGTAGGAGTACGCAATCACTTCAGGATTAAGGTTAATCCATATATAATCATCTTGTGATTTAATAAGATTTCTCAATCACGAAATTATATGAGAAACTCATATTAAATCGGTCCAGTCCTATATGACTACGTCATATATAAATGCCCCACTTAGACAAACAATGTCGACGGTCCGATAAGACGGTCACACCATAAAGTGTTCGGACGCATTAATGGTGGTTTAATCAATAAACCCCATACTTTGATTAACTTCACCACGGACTAACATTTCAAGTGTATCACCATAAACTTAATTCTCGCGTGCATCACACACTAAGTTATATGGCTACATATGATACGACTTAGGGTTTTCAGTAGTGTATTACTTACAAGCACGAAGCAAGTAATAAGATGAGAATAAATCTGTCATTTATTAATTCTAAAAATTATTACATAAATTGTCTTTCGGGCGCTACTTCCAACAATCTCCCACTTGCCCGTAAGGACAAGCAGCAATTGCCTTTCGGGCACTATATCTAACAATCTCCCACTTGCCCATAAAGACAAGCAACAATTGTTTTTAGAGCACCACACCCTTATTCTTTCAATCCACAACATTCTCCCACTTGCTCTAAAGAAAATCAGACATATCTCCCAATTTTATACCCGCCAAGCGCTTATCAGTTACAATAGATGCCACACGACTTGGTAAAGGCGATCGCCTAGGTTGTCGGCTCGAGGCGATCTTTAGGACCAAAAACGTCGCCTCTCGCACGGTCCGTCCGACAGTGGTACTTTCTCTCAATATGATTTTGACCTCTTGTGATTGCGAAGAACTTTTGCATGAGCTACCTCTCAACTATTTTCACGAAAAAATGGTATCGGCTCATCGAGACCGGAATCACTTCCCGGTCCAACAAAGAACTTCTCAAGCCACACCGCATCTTTAGTCGCTACGAAAGCTGCTATGTATTCGACTAATAGAGTCAATTTGGCAATGCTGGATTGCTCCAGACTATAGCTACATCACTATGAGTAAACACTAAGCCTGAGATCGATTCACGATCATCCTTAATCCAACAAAATAATCAGAATCAGAGTAGTCAACAACACTCAGGTTCGCACCCTAATACACAAGCATATGATTCCTCATTCTCTTAAGATACTTGAGGATGCACTATACTGCTATCAATAGTCGAATCCATGATTCGATTACAATTGACTTTTAATAATCTGACATTCCCAATTCAAAAGAGAACTTATCTCATTTTCTCTATATCCGAAGATTTGAGAGAATTATTCCGTGAGGGGTTGGGTAGGAAACCTCTCGTTGAATGTTGAATATGAAAATGCATTATCATCTTAAACAATAAGATGGATGGGATATTGCCACAACTTGTTCTCATGAATTCGACCGAATCGATTTCTAAGAATATAGTCCACTTCTCTGATTCAGAGAAGCGTTGGCTCGTCAGTTCTTGACTTCAGATAACACACTCATGTTGTTCTCAACTGTTGCAGTGTTATCCTTTATAAACACTAATGTCTACTACTTTACCAATATTGATTCTCCAGTCTACAAAAGACTCATCAATATTCTGGTCAAGCCCACACATTTCAAAACATGTGACTTTTAATGACCTAGAGGTTTGCTTTAATCCACCAATGGATATAAGCATCTGTCATTGGCTTTAAGCTAAAACCCTTCCGTTCCGAATGAATTCAAGCTCCTTTGTTTGGCAAGAAAGTTTCAGGGCATCACCCCTGGTAATCTTTCTGCTTTCCATAGAGTCAAGCAAGTCTGAATGGTGAGAGAGTTCTGGGTATCACCCCTATTGAACTACCTACTTCTCAGGGAATTATCCCTAGACCACTTGGCTTTGCCTAGAAAGATAAACTTTCATTCGACTCTTTTCCATGTAGATCCATTTACTCCTATTGGGCCTGAGACACTCAGGTGGTTCTATAAGATTGTGAACCTCTTTTTATAGGTTTATGGCTTTAAACCAACCTCTTTTTATCAGAATCCTACACAGTCCTTCCAAAAGACCATAGGTTATCAATCACCCTAGTAAACTGTTAAGTCTGCATAATCACAGCGAGTTAATGGATAGACCATACTCCCACTGCATTTGGGTGGATTGACATTCTGATCTAGTTCAGTAGTAATTATCAGCGTAATCCCCAACAACCAATGTTGGATGTGGTCTGATTAAATCAGATAGTAACTCTTTGAGCAACTTTACTTCAAGGTCCAAGGTGTTGGAAGGGTGTCCTAAACCCAAACGGGTTGGACCGGATCCGACCGGGTCGGGTCATTTACAGTCTATTTAGTTCATGTAATAACTATATTATGATTAATAAGAGCACTTATCTTATTATATATTGTTTACCTTCATATCATTTGTTGTACATATGTAGTAACGTCCCTAGTATCAATCTGTGATGGAGAAACCATGATAGTGATTATGGTTGATGAGATCTCTTATCACTATAACAAGATTGGTACTCAACTGTCTCTAGTCTTACATATTATCGAATGGGACATTGATAGTATAATCAGACTAGCACGTATTGGATGTCTTCTATCTTTTAGAAGATAGGGATAGATCTCGTCTATCGAAGTGTAGAGACACTTGGACTGTACGTGGACGTGTATTAGAGAATGCGTACGTTAGACTGACCCACTTACATTAAGTGTCACACTATGTGGCGGTTGTGTAGTTATCCTTTTGACCGGAGTCTTCATGGCATCACGGTGTGGACTGTCATGCTTTGACACTATTGAGATTTCCCCTGGCCACGGGGCGATCATGCGGTAGTGATTGGGTATGATATTGAAGCATGCGGAGTATACATGATTGGTCGTCCGGGAATCGCGTATCCTATGATTGGGATCGAATATCCGAAATGGCCTTCTTATAAGGAATGTCTAGCTCCTGAGAATCTTTGCAAAGTGGGAATAAATGTGTTATCCCGAGAGAGCATGATATCCAGATTATGAGATACGATCATTAATGTATTGACACTCGAGATACGATCGTATGGATATTATTATAGCGATAGGATTGTAAGTTACACGGTAACTGCTTCACATGAAAGGTAGTAGTCATTGCTTTTGACTCTTCCGATGATTGGGGGTCACGGTGTGTTGCTAGAAGCTATCCCGTGATCGTTAGGCATGAAGGTAATTTTAGTAATTTGCACTCTGTGTCTACGGCCAACATATTCGGAAGCCTATCGGGTCACACACATATGAACATCGAGTCGGATTAAAATGCGGTTATAGTTGATAACCAAATAAGGAAAGTTTATATCTAGACTATAAAGGTTATAGTGGTAAATTAATATGGTGGTATTTATTTATTATGAATAAATAAAATACAAGATATTAATTATATATAAATTATGTTAATTAAAGAATATCCGGAAGTCAATTAATTGGCATATGGGGCGCCACAATTGAGTGTATAAGATACACTTGGATTGTGCATTTTAATTAATAAGATTACCATAATATTAATATAAGATATTAATTGATTTTGGAAAAATAGATTTTTGGTAATAAGATAATTATATTCAATATATGATATTGGCAAAATAAATTATAATTAAAGAGATAAATCAATCTAGGAGATTTTCTTTATTTTATTGGAAAAAGGTTTTCTTCTTCTACACACATATGGGGCGCCACTTTTGACTATAAATAATAGGTGGGTGTCAAGCTCTTTTGTACATCACAATTGCAAGAGCTCATAGTTCTTGTGTAAAATAGAGAGCAATCCATAGTGAGTTTGTGAGGGAGGAAAAGGCCGGTCTAGCAACCGGAGTTTTTCCAGTAGCAATCCAAGGAGGATTCCGGCAAGGGGTTCGTGTGGATTAGCGATAGAGCCCGGACGCGTGGACGGCTTGCGCACTGAACTACTCTCCGTTGACGGTCAAAGCGACGATCTTATAGATCATCTGAGGTATAACCGTCAAACTACTTAACGTGTTTATTGCATTAAACGAAGAACGATCTAGAAAAGGAAATCAAATTTTAAATTCCGCTGCGTTAAACTAGTGATTTCCTAACACAAGGTTGTTATTTAAACATCCTTTCAGAAATGTTGTGACAGTACAACTGTCACTTTCCGATCTTAAGAACTAATGACCAACCTTCACTCATTGCATTAAGATATTTCACGAACAGTAACCATCTGAACGTGTATGAAAAATCTCCAGTCCTACCTTTAAGCACTAGTGCTAAATGCCTCTATTTGCGGAAGTGGAGTAAATGCACTTCACTCTTTATCCACAAATTTATAAGCATCTTCTAGGTGGACTTCTCGGTATTACATAATAATGTAAACCGTTATTTTGCAACCAATATTTTAATTGAGTTAAGCGATTGTATTGTAGCATATCAATAACTATACAAGACAATCTATGGTTTATCCTTTCGGTGAAATCATTTCACTCGGAGCTAGGCCAAACATCGGTGCCAAAACCATGCCATAGCCTATATCCGAGCATGGAATACTCATTTCTCGGTAATATCAGAGATTCCTCCAAATATTTAGATAAACTATCAACATTTTGAGTAGTCATTAGACAAAATGTCTATTACTCAATTTTGGTCCCTTGAAAAGGCTTTGTTTAAGTTTAGAGGGGGGTGAATAAACTTAACACTTAAAACTTTTGGAGTTAACAAACTCAGCAAGGTCAATAGCCTGCTGACTGCTCAGTAGTCTGCTGACCACTCAGTAGTCTGCTGACTGTTGATGTAACTGAATTTGTTGTAGTGGAATATATTTAGTTTAAACATTATTACTTGTTGTTAAAGGAATGATACTAAGTATTGGATACTCAGTAGTGTAATTGTGTGATTCAGTTGCTAGTTTCAGTAGGTTGATGTGATCAGTATACTAAATGCCGAAAGTAAGTAGGCAAATTTTATAGTGATTCCAAGTGGTGTAATCCTTTCAGTCCACTCTTCTCGTGTGATGTTGGAGGAAATTCACTAGAGATCTTTGAGGTTGCAGTTACAAAAATCCCTAAGTTGTTTGTCCTTCACCAATGACTATGGCTTCACAAACTGAACACTTGAAATAGGTAGGATTGCTGCTCCAAAGTATTCCACTGGTCCTTGAAGGGTAGGATTGCCTCTTCACCAGCTCCACCACACACACAACAATTCTTGACACCCAAAAGATGCTTCTCTGTCTTCAGCAGGTTTCTTGTAAAAGAAAGATTGAATCAAGTAAATGATTCAGTTGTCAGCAGCTTGATCAGGATGAAATGATCAACAGCTTGATGTACTCAAGTGTGTATACTTGATGTAACTTGATAGCATGTTACACTTGATGATATTTCTTGATTAGTAAGTTTAAGCTCAGTGTATGTCAGCATGTAGATTTTCTTGATTTAACTTGATAGCTTCGTATGGATCATATGTTCATCTATTTTTCATGTTCATCACTTGTATCTGAATCAGGAGTCTTCTATTTATAGGTGAGAATCCTGTGACTTATGTTTGAATTTCAAACATAGCCGTTTCAGACTTGTCTCCATATTGACTTGCGTTTTGTCTCTGTTCATAGTACTGACACTGTCAGTTAGCTTTTTGTCAGTTTTCAGACTGTCCACCCTTTGACTAGTATCCATTGGATAAAGCTATGAATCTTTCCAACATTCCTTTTATCTTGACCATTGATTTGTTGACAAAATCAAGGCTTTTAATCCATCCTTATCCTTTTAATCTTCCGATGTAACCTTTGATTAAATCGACAAATATACTTAGCAAATATCTAAAGTATATCGGCCTCGCCGATGTACATATCGTCGTCGACGAGGTTTAAGTCTCCGTCGTGTTTTATTAACACTTCGGTGGCTTCTTCTCATCTAACTTTTTATAGTGAAGTTAGAGTACACCATTTTGAACATAACTAAGTCCAATCACCACTTAACATATGGAACTTAGACCTTGGACACAAGGTATATGTAATCAGTTTAGGTTATCACAGACTTCCCTAAATTCTGATTCCATATCTTTGACTTTAAATACTAAGTTTGATCCCTTAGCCTTCAATAACTGAGTTTGAACCCTCAGCCTTCAGTCTTCAGCAGGTCCCTAGTAAGTCTACTAACCTAGACACTCTATCGACCTAGATAGGTCGTCGATAAAGTCACCGACCTACTTACGGTGCTTGTTTGATCAAACCTATACAAAGATCAAACTCTAATAAACCTATACATTTGATCTAGACATCATTTTGCCTTTGATCTATAACAGCTAGTCTGGCACTCATCATTAAAACTTGAAATATGTCCAACACTCAAAAGCTCCCACTAGCTTGTATCCTTCATAAGGCCCCGAAGGTCAATATGAACAAGCTATGATACTTCTTTAAGTCCATTACCCTTTCCCGATTGAAAGGTTACTTAATCATTTTTCCTTTGAGATAGTGTTCTTAGACTGGAGATAGGAATCACCCTTAGCCAGTCTTCAGATCATATCTCTAAGATATATGCTCTAATTAATAGATGCAGATGAATCGTTTATCTTAATACGGAAACCATTTTCCGTAATCCTTTTTTTTTTTTGACGTGTTACATATACCTTTTCAGCATTACTTAGTGGTTCTGACTCTATCAAACAAAAGTCCGAGTCTCGGAATCGTATACAAATGTCATATTCACTTTCTTTGAGGCAACTATATTATCGATGTGAAAGTGAATCCATTTGTTCTAATGAATCTGAAAACAAAAATTAAAGTTCTACGATATTCAAGGATTAAAATCCGAAATTTCTTTCCTTATATCTGTCCCGGATTTTATCAATACAAAACAACAAGTAATAAACCGGTTAACCTCAAGTGCAAGGATCGTAGTGTAGAGGCTATGCCGGGTCGATCTTACGGGGAACTAGACGAATGTGAATCCTAGCTTTTGTTTTTAACTAAACTATTGTCACGAAACTAACCTAAACGAAGAACTAACCTAAACAAATATGCATAAAAGTAACTAGACAGAGGAAATTAATCCAATGCTAGGCAAGATTGAAAGCGATAAAAACTAGAGTGCAATTAAAAGTAAACTAATCTAGCAATTCAAGTTTAAAGGATTAAAATCAAATTATAACGAACGAACAAGCAATTGATCCACCTATCCTATCAACATTCAATTCTAATTCGGATTAATTCGTGATCTCTACTCAAGTCGTGATTCACCTAATCGAAGGCATAAACTCCTACTCTCGTAGACAAGTTCGTTTCCTAATCTTTTATCTTTCGATGTTAAAGATTACGTCTTTCTAACCTAGGCGTGAAATCTTTCAATTTCTAATCTAGAAAGTCAATCTAATAACTCTCGTTTTAATTAGATCGAAGATCTATTCTTTTATCACGGTGATCTATCGTTAACATGATTTTCATCAAATAAACAATCATCAAAGCAAGCATCTTTCGATTGAACATGCAAAAACATACGAAACATGATAAAAGAAACGAACTTGAAATAGATACTCACAGATTAATCACGAATCAAAACTGAATTGTTGAAGGAAGGCTTCACAACGCTTGTTCAAGAGGGTTTTAGCCTCTTAGCATCCTTGTTGCAACTCGAATTGATGGAATAAAAGACATGAATCTATCTAATCTAATCTAGGAATTAAATTGCATAAAAGTAGATAAAAACTGTAGAAAAACGCAGCCAAGCTGCCCCTAGGTTTTTAGGGTTCGAATTATGTGTCTAGGGTTTGAGAAATCGCGCCTATTTATAGATTTTTAGGTCGGTTTAGGCTAAGGCGGTGCTTGGACGCCCGTCCACTATCTTGGACGCTCGTCCAGCAGCTTCTGGACGGAGGCGAACGCTCGTCTATGCAGCGTTTGAAGGCTCTGAATGTAAATCGCACCTCTGAACGCTCGTTCGGTTGAGCAAACGCCCGTCCACCATGGACGGACCGTGGACGCTCGTCCATCGATGCTGGAACTCGATCTCTTGAGCATTATCTCTTCCTTCTTCCATCTTTATCCTTCTTTTCTCATCTCTATCTCGATTTAGCTCGAATTATATCAACATTTGATCATCAATTTAGCCTCCAACATGTATCTACATCACATTAAGACATCGCAAAACGTAACACAATCCAAATACTCATAAAACCATAATCAAAACACGTACACAACCTCATTTTGCGAATAAACTAATTAAAATCTCACTTGCTTAATAAATCATTTAAAACCACATTTCCTATGCAAATCATATGAATTATGGAGGAGAACATCATAAAATACAACGTTATAAAACGTATAAATTCACCCTTAACAATATCACTCCCACTACCTTAACTAAAATAACTGCCCGTTGTCTACTCTTTTATCATGAATGCTCAGCTACCTTGTTCTTGCAAAAGAACTTTAGCTTTCAAGTCAAATTACTCGGTTAAGAAAGTCTCTAAGGATTCATAGGTTAGTGACCGAAATCACTTTCCTTATATATCCTATATTTTCTTCGATTAATAATCCGGTTTAGTCTTTAACTTATTTAGTTTTAGATGACTTACACTTGTAGACATTTACCTTCCCATTCTTGGCTTTCATTAAAGGAAATGGCCTTGAACTTAGCAGTTCATTTGAGTAGGCAGTACTCGTAAACTGTGGGATGCCCAGTGAGATTGATACCAAATCGTTCTTGTCATCTTTGAACTAATTTTGTTTTGTCTCTCGTTCAACACAACTGACAGCAGTGACATTCTTATCAATGTCACTTAATTTTGAAGGCTCAAGAGGAGAATCCTCTACCGAAAATTAATTGCATTCTCGATTAATAAGTTCAACGTTCTCGTTACTTTTCCACTTTTACGAAGTCGTTATCAGTCACTATAATATTTTTAGCAGTTTAGTTACCTAGAGATGATATGTAGTTGTAAAAATAAATTATGACAGAAGTATAAATCAAATCATACACCACAACAAATATATGTTTTAGGAATTATAAATGTGATGTCATGCATGCAGTTTATCCTACCATTCGAAGGATTTAATCTCACACCTCAGTGCCACCGACGGGTAGGTCAAAGAGGTGACGATTAAATTGAGTCATTCTCTCTCAACAATTAATTGAGAATCAGACATCCCGATTTAATTGTTGATTACCTTCCTTTTTCGGCCAAGATGTTTCAAAAAATATCCTTTAGAGTGTGACCTACTGTTTCAGATTTTTAAGTAGACCCTGAGTATGCCGCCGAAGGGTAGGTCAGTGACCCGACGAGTACTCAAAATCCTATCCTTTCGGAAACCAAGCCTTGAATTTTGATAGCGGTGAAGGCCATCCGAAGGGGGGCGCAATCAAAGCGGCACGAGGCGTCAACATTCTCTCATGGTGCTTGTGTTAACAGTAGAGGCCGTGGGGTCGGTTGTCACCTTCCCCGCTCCCTCTCGTTATTTTGAAAATTAGGTCGTCTCATTAGGATTTTTAGAATTTCTTCACAATCCAAAAATCAATAAATCATGAATATTTAATGTTAATCCTCCCACTAGTTCATCGGTTCTAAATACCGTCAAACTAGTGTCACTTATTCATGATTTTCCGATTTTATGGATTTATAAATTCTTTGTGTAGACACTACACAATCAAAATTCACCTAAGGATTTTATAATCCTAATTATACATTATGACTTTATGAATTTTCTAATGATTCGAAAAACAATAAATCACAAAATTTAAAGCTCCCCATAGTTTATCGGTTCCAAATACCGTCTAACTAGTGACACTATATTCATGATTTTCCAACTTGTCGATTATTTAGAAATCTCTTGTGTAGTCACTACACAAGAAAAAATTCACCAATGAATTTTAAAGTCCTAATTTTATCATGATAAAAATTTAGGATCTCATAATTTTCCAATAATCGAAAACAATAAATCATGAAAATCAATCATCAACTTATCGATTCCAAATACCGTCTAGTTGGTGTCCAATTTTTCATGATCTTCCAATTTTTGATTATTAAAATTCTAATTTATGTAGACACTACATAATTAAATCCTCAAAAAAAAAATTAGATCCAAAAATTAAATTTACCCCGCAAATTTTATAGCATGTGAATTTCATATCCCGATAAAATTCCGTTTCTTTTGATTAATTTAATTTAATTTTAATCTAAAGTAATTATTGTGTTGATACATGTTTAATTAATTTCAATATTAATTTTCTACATGTATGCATATGCTAGGAGTGGAATTCATGAATGTGATGCATGATATGGTTATATCACATAAATAATCATACAAGAAAATAAATGCGAAAAATACACCACTGAGATGGACCGTTGGTACCCCCGTATCTAATCTATAAATAAATAAACCCTAAGCATAGAATAAAAACTAATCTACTATATTCTTCAGCCGCTTCAGGTATTTACTTTTCTGCTCTTGTTCCTTTATCATAAATTGCTCTAGCTGAGTTGGTAAGAGTCTTTTCTTCCTTCATCACCACTTGAGTTCAAATCCTTGCAGCATCATCTGCCCTCCCCTTTTTTCCGGTTTTTTTTTTCTTTGCGGGGTTTTTTTTTGTACAGTAAAGTAAAAAAAAAATCGAACAGGGAAGGGAAAAACAATAAAAAAAAAGTTAGAATTAATCCTGCCAAGGGGATTCAAACTCGGGTCTGCGCACAGTTGAACCTGTGTCATGTCCACTATGCCGCGGCTCTTCTTCTTCACAGTCTTGTTCCGATTTAATTAAATAGGCATTCGGCCGATTTAAAAAAAATTGCAGAAAATTAAATTGCAATATTAAATTACATGATATCCTATACCCGGGAAAAACGGGTATACAATAGATCTAACGGTAAACAGGTACCAAACCCAATCCATCTGGTCAACCAAAACATTCAATCGCATAAAAAAATTTAAAAGATGCAATTTTATTCTATTCCACTCCTTATTAGTTAATTATGCAATCAAGATCGCAAAATCGCTTTAACCCGGCTCGATACCACATGCCGGATATACGAAACCCGAATCCGGATTCGATCCATAATTGGATCGTCAGATCTGATTCACAGCACCGATCGAGACACTCGATCATACACACCGGAAGCTATGAATAAATTCGCATGCGATTTTACCACGATTTAATTCGCATAAACAATTAATATAACTATAAGAAGGTTGAACATAACCCTTTAAAAGAGGATGAGTAAAGCAGTCGACCAAAGAGAGAAGCCGTGATCTTCCGGATTTTATCTCCAAACGATGACTGGTGGACGTTGATCCTCGTAGTAGAACCTCCTCGAATATGCTCAAGAAAAACTCCATGTTTTTCTTCTCTCAATGACTAGAACGAGAAACTAATTTTTCTCTTCTTTTTTTAATAAATGTGGCGCCAATTTTTCGTTGTCATTGTGTTGGGACGAACTCTCTTTATATAGGAAAATAACTAGTCGAGGGGGTTATTATTTTCACAATACAATTATTTATTTTCATAAGGAAAAGATATTTGTCATAAAATAAGACATAATCTCAATAAATGAGATAATGATTATAAAATCAATCTCTTATTTTTCCATTAATTATCTAACAAATAAATAATTAATTACACATGTGACATAATCTAGAAAAATTACTTCTCCCAATTTTCTCAGTAGGTATGGCGCAATTTTTTAGCGTTGATATTTTAGGTCTATTTTGTGTTGGGAGAAACTCTCTTTTTAATAGGAAAATCACAAATAATTTGACAGTTTATCTTTTACATACAAATTATCTTTTTATTTTATGAAATTAAAAAGCTTTATCCAATAGGAAAACAAATTTCCTATTTATCCAATAAGAAAATTAATTTCTTATTTATAATTATTTAACAAATAAATAATTACATTATCTTCATTATAATTAATTAGGAGAAAATTTCTTTTCCCAAAACCAAAATAATATGGCGCCATTTTAATCCCATTTGGGATAATAGAAAATGTATTTTCTATATTACATATTATTTACCAAATAAATAATATTTGCATATTCATTAAATAGACCAACTATTTAATTTATTCTTGAGTTTCCATAAAACGAGAAAATACTCGCGTGTTAGAAGCCAACCCGGGGACCATGGACCTATAACCAGTAGCTACATTAAAATGAATAAAATATTCATCAAACATAATATTTCTACTCAACTTATTAATTCCTTAATTACGCCACCATAAATCCGAAACTGAACTCTATCGATTATAGATATAACTTATTCTCAAAACGTCGAGTCGAGTCGATAAGTGTCTATTGATATAATCATTACGTATAAACTAGCCCTCTATAGACAATCCGTAATGAAGCGGGATTATTTTCGTAAACCTTATTCAATACCTCTTATCCTTATTTACCATTAACCGACTAGTGATCAATTAGTTCATAATCAATACGAGCTCCACGGATCGATCAATTTCTAGGATTAACAAATAAGGGGATTGTTTTTCTACTTCCCTCAGGAAGGAATGTATTCCATATCTGTAAGTCACACACTTCTCACTCATTCCAGAATAGTGCCAACGTGAAAGTGATTCGGACCGCGCCTCTTAGCAATCCTTAATGAACACATCAAACCCTATCCTGAAACCAGTAAGAGTACGCAATCACTTCAGGATTAAGGTTAATCCATATATGATCATCTTGTGATTTAATAAGATTTCTCAATCACGGAATATAAATGAGAAACTCAGATTAAATCGGTCCAGTCCTATATGACTAAGTCATATATAAATGCCCAGTTAGACAACTAATGTCGACTGTCCTGATAAGACGGTCACACCATAAAGTGTTCTGGGCGCATTAATGGTGGTTTAATCAATAGACCCCATACTTTTATTAACTTCACCGCGGACTAATATTTCAAGTGTATCACCATAAACTTAATCATCGCGTGCGTCACATACTAAGTTATATGGCTACATATGATACGACTTAGGGTTTTTCGTAGTGTATTACTTACAAGCACGAAGCAAGTAATAAGATGAGAATAAATCATGTCATTTATTAATTCTAAAAACAATTACAAAAATTGTCTTTCGGGTGCTACTTCCAACAAAACCATTATAGTGATTATGGTTGATGAGATCTCTGATCACTTTGATAAGTTTGATACTTAAATGTCTCTAGTCGTATGTACTGTCAAATGGGACATTGATAGTATGATTAGACTAGCACGTATTGGATGTCTTCTAACTTATTGAAGATAGGGATAGATCTCGTCTATTGAAGTGTAGAGACACTTGAACTGTACGTGGACGTGTATTAGAGAATGCGTACGTTAGACTGACCCACTTAGGACATTGATAGTATGATTAGACTAGCAGTTGTGTAATTATCCTTAGGACCGGAGTCTTCATGGCATCACGGTGTGGATTGTCACGCTTTGACACTATTGAGATTTCGGCTAGCCACGGGGCGATCATGCGGTAGTGATTGGGTGTGATACCGAAGAATGCGGAGTATGCATGTTAGTTTGTTCGGGAATCGCTTATCCTATGATTGGGGTGAATATCCGAAATGGCCTTCTTATAAGAAATATCTAGCTCTCGTGAATCTTTGCAAAGTGGGAGTGAATGTGTTATTCCGAGAGAGCATGATATCCAGATTAATTATAAGATGTGATCGTTAATGTATTGACACTCAAGATACGATCGTATGGATATTATTACAGCGGTATGATTGTAATTTACACGGTAATTGTTTCACATGAAAGTTAGTAGTCATTACATTTGACTCTTCCGATGATTTGGGTCACGGTGTGTTGCAAGACGCTATCCCGTGATCGTTAGGTATGAAGGGCATTTTTCGTAATTTTCACTTTGTGTCTACGGCCAACATATTCGGAAGCCTATTGGGTCACACACATAAAAACATCAAGTCGGATTAAAATGCGGTTATAGTTGATAGCCAAATAAGGAAAGTTTATCTCAAGACTATAAAGGTTATAGTGGTAAATTAATATGGTGGTAATTATTTATTATGAATAAATATAGGTGGGTTCTATTGGCACATGCCAAATTACTTCTGGCACCCATTTACTTCCGGCACCAGAAAAAATTACTTCGGCACCACACTGTTTTCAAAAAGAGGAACGTCATCCCCACTGGTGTTCCTCCTTGAACACCAACGCCAGTGACACTGACGTTGGTATTCAAGGAGGAACACCAGTGGGGATGACGTTCGCGTTATAAAAGTGGCACAACTTAAGGACGTCAGTCCACTGGTGTTCCTCCTTCAACACCGACGTCAGTGACACTGACATTGGTGTTGAAGGAGGAACACCAATGGGGATGACGTTTTGTTCAGCAGAAAAAAATATTCAAATAATGGGTGCCAAAACTAATTTGGTGTGTGCCAATAGAACTCACCTAAATATAATACAAGATATTAATTATATTAATTAAAAAGTATTCCGGATGCCAATATTTGGCAATATGGGGTGCCTCTCCTATGTGTATAAGATACACTTATACTGAGCAATTTAATTAATAATATTACCATAATATTAATATTGGATATTAATTGATTTTGGGAAAATAGATTTATGGTAATAAGATAAATATATTCAATATAAGATATTGACAATATTTAGTTTTTATTTAATATAAGATATTATAATAAAAGAGATAAATCAATTAAATTGATTTTCCTTATTTTATTGGGAAAAAGGTTTTTCTCTTTCATCTATTTTTTAGAAGCTAATCCCAATCAGTTTCAGAGAAGGGAGGGGCGCACCATACCTCTATATAAGAGGAGGTTGGCTAACTCTTTTATATCATCACAATTCCAAGAGCTAATAGTTCTTGAGTAAAATAGAGAACTTCTAGTAGAGAGTTAGAGAGAGAGAGAAAAAAGCCGGTCTAGCAGCCTGATTTTTCTGATAGCAATCCAAGGAGGATTCCAGCGAGGAGTTCGTGTGGATTATCGATAGAGGCCAGACGCGTGGACGGCTTGCGCACAGTACTACTCTCCTTGACGATCAAAGCGTCGATCTTATAGATCGGCCAAGGTATATTCCATCAAACTGCTTAATGTGTTTATTGTATTAAACGAAGTCGATTTTGGGGATCGGAAATCAAAATTTTAAATTCCGCTGCGTTAAACTAGTGATTACCTAACATATGTATTTTGCAAATTAATTAATCATAGCATTATATTAATTAAAAAATATTTCGGATGCCAATAATAGACTAGAGGGGGCGCAGATTCTAGTGTATAAAGATACCATAATATTAATATTGGATATTGATTGATTTATGGAAAATAGATTTATGGTAATAAGATAAAGATATATTATATTGTCAATATATATCTTAGAAATATATTTAATATAAGATATTGAATATTACTTGAGATAAATCAATCAAAGGGATTTTTCTTATTTTATTAGGAAAATGTTTTATTTCTCATATATCTACTAGAAGCTAATCCCAATCAGTTTGGGAGACTAGAGGGGTGCCACTTTCTATTATAAATAGGAGGATTGGCTAGCTCTTTTGTAACAATTCTAAGAGCTAATAGTTCTTGAGAAAAATAGAGAGCTTCTTAGAGAGAGTATTGTGAGGGAGAAAAAGGTCGACCTAGCAGTCGAATTTTTCTAATAGCAATCTGGGAGGATTCTGGCGAGCTGTTCGTCAAGATAAATGACAGAGGCCAGACGCTTGGACGGCTTGCGCACATCTACTTCTACCGGACGGTCAAAGCTTCGATCTTTAAGATCAAGAAATGTATAATTTTTGTCCTCATTGTTATATGTTTATTGTTTAAACGAAGTCGATCCTTGGATCGGAAATCAAATTTTTATTTTATGATGCACTACTCGTTTGATTTCCTAACAACTGCATCATTGTGGTCAATGCATCGCGGTGGTCAATGAATCGTGGTGGTGAATGCATTGGGGTGGTCACTACATTGTGGTATCTCTGCATCACGGCGTCTCTACATCGCGGCGTCTCTGTATCGTGGTGTCTCTGCATCGGAGGTGGTCACTGCATCACGGTGTCTCTACATCGGGGGTGGCCACTGCATCGCGGTGGTCAATAGATCTGGAGTGGTCAATGCATCGCGGTGTCACTTCATCGAGGCATCTCTGCATCGCGGGTGGTCACTAGATCGGGGTGGTCACTGCATCGCGGTGTCTCTACATCGCGGTTTCTCTGCATCAGGGGTGGTCACTGCATCGCGGTGTCTCTGCATCGGGGGTGGGCACTGCATCGCGGTGTCTCTGCATCGGGGTTAGACACTGCATCGCGATTTTCTGAAATTAATTCGGAAAAATATCAAATGAGATATCAAAATAAAGAGGACAAAAAATATGAATTAAGGTGAAATAATAGTGTTGATCGGAGTTTTATATCAAAAAAATATAGTTGTTTGAAGTCGAATTTATAAAGGAAAAAATCGATTTTTTGATAAGTCGGAAAAATATCAAATTTCATCGTGGTGTTGCTTCATCTCGGTGTCGCTTCATTCGGAAAAATATCAAATGAGATATCAAAATAAAGAGGACAAAAAATATGAATTAAGGTTAAATAATAGTGTTGATCGGAGTTTTATATCAAAAAATATAGTTGTTTGAAGTCGAATTTATAAAGGAAGAAATCGTTTTTCTGATAAGTCGGAAAAAGATCAAATTTCATCGTGGTGTTGCTTCATCTCGGTGTCGCATCATCAAATGTCACTTCATCGTGGCGGTCACTGCATCGTGATGGTTACTTTATCCCGGTGGTTACTGCATCGCGGTGGTCAATAAATCGCGGTCGTCACTCCATCCCGATGGTCACTGCATCGGGGGTGGTCACTGCATCGTGGTGTCTCTACATCGGGGGTGGCCACTGCATCACAGTGGTTAGAGCAGTTGACGAGCCGAGCCGAGCCGAGTATTGGTGGTTCGAACTCGAGCTCGTTTAGCTCATGAGCTCGTTCGAGCTCGTTCGTGTGATAAACGAACAAAAAATTATGTTCGAGCTCGGCTCGTTAGACATATTTTTTTCCTTTTAGCTCGACTTTGGCTCGAATTCGGCTCGAGTTCGGTTCGTTAAAATATAAAACATAAAGTGCAAATGTAAAAATAATATGTTAGACATTAAAATTACATATATTACACAACTAAAATTACTATAAAAATATCTAAATATTATATAAATCAAATCTATAATATCTATTAGATGAATGAATTATCCTCTTTTGAGTCAGAGTTACTGTAAATTGATGTATTTATATAAGCATGTTCGCGAACATTATATAAGCATGTTCGCAAACATGTTCGCGAACATTATATAAGCACGTTCGCGAACATAATCGAATGTTCGCGAACAAGCTCGAGCTCGGCTCGTTAAACAAACAAGCCTACAGTCATGTTCGAGCTCGGCTCGTTAAGCTAAATGAACAAACGATCACGAACACTAACGAGCCAAACACGAGCTTGTTCACGAGCGGCTCTATTCGTTTAATAGCACTAACGGTGGTTAATGGATCGGGGGTGGTCAATGCATCGAGATGGTCACTGCATCGGAGGTGGTCACTGTATTGGGATGGTCAATGAATTGCGGTGGTGAATGCATTGAGGTGGTCACTGCATCGCGGTTGTCAATGCATCGCGGCGTCTCTGGATCGGGGTGTCTCTGCATCGGAGGTGGTCACTTCATCACAGTGTCTCTGCATCGGGGGTGGCCACTGCATAAGACATTGTATAAGGTGGGTGGTGTCATTGCATGAATCGTTGCAAATGTTGTTGTCACTGCATAAATCGCAACAATAAGATGTCACTACAATAAGATGTCACTGCAATAAGATGTCCCTGCATCACGATGTCACTTCATCATGAGGGTCCCTGCATCCATGTGGTCCCACTACAAAAAAACAGCAGTTTTGCGACGGAAGATTACCGTCGCAAACAAGGGTTATTCCGTCGCAAACCATGATTTGCGACGGATTTGCGACGATTTTTCTTTGTCGCATTTTTTAGTCGCAAAACCCCAGTTTTGCGACGGATAAACCGTCGCAAATTGTTTGCGACGGATTTTGCGACGGATAATTACCGTATTTTATTTTATTTGATAATTATAATTTCCGTCGCAAAAAATGTATAGTCCGTCGCAAATAACAAATAGCGACGGAAATATTCCGTCGCAAACATGTAAAATTGCGTCGCAAAAATGTATAATCCGTCGCAAAAAATGTATAATCCGTCGCAACTTATTTTTGTTAAATAATTTATTTATTTTTAGATCTTTTCATATCCGTCGCAAAATGAGCCTTTTCCGTCGCAAATAATATATTGCGACGGATATATCCGTCGCAAAAAATAAAAATAAACAGAAAATTATGGTCGTTTTGTTTTAAAGCCCGGCCAAACCACCGCTGCAAAACAGCCTTAATTTTCCCCGGTAGCATTACAATTGCTACCGGCTATCAACAACAACAATATAAACGGGAATACGATATCAAAGGGGATATGTCAAAAAATACGTCAAAGGGGAAATGTCAAAAAATGAATAAAACGATATGTCAAAGGGGATACGATAAGCCAAAATAAATAAAAATGTATCAAAACAATGTCACCCGGCCGGACCCGGTGTACTACCTAAACCCACGTCACCTCCTCCAGGTCCATGATCGAATGGTCATCTCTCGTGCCGCCTCGTACCCGGGTTGCATCCCTCCGGAGGGATGCCGCCTAACCGCCGGGTAATCCACGCCTCCATCCGCGCTAGTCCGTCATCCCGACGCTTTCGTCTCTCTCTAGCTCCTCCAACCACGCCCGGGTTTCGCACGAGTCCGTTCGTCTCTCGCCATCTCCGGGTGAGACGGGTGATTATGCCCGGAGAGTATGTCTCGCCGGACGAGTGTCGAGCAAAGCAGCGGAGCTCGTCGTAGTACATGGAGGCACCGACCCCATGCCAAAAACTCTCCCCTTCTTGTCGTAACCACCGCCGGCTTCGTAATAAAGACGCGACTCGTCGACGGGGTGTGTCGGCCGCGTCTCCCGGGCTTTCGCCTTCTTCGAGGTGAAGACGTCCTGCAAAGTATGATATAAATTTGTTAGTAACAATAATTACATGATATATATATAATGTATATATAATATTTAGAATACATAACGTACCATGATTTTCTCAAACTTCCTCGAGACGAAGTTGCCCGACTTCTTCTTCTTCGAACTACTCACCAGATCACCGACTGATAGGGGCGCTCCTCTATTGTCCTCCATGGCCCGAGCGAAATCGATAACGCCGCGTCTGCCCATAGCATGTGTCCCAGGGATCTTCCCTTCCTCACCGGATCCAGAAGCTCGGTTTAGCTTCTTTTTCGCAGATGTTTCCTGGAACGCCTATTCCGACATAAAATAAACAAGTTAGTACATACATATATATATATATATATAAAACAAGTATTGTTAATTAAATATTGAATAATTGCTTACGGGACTCCCAATCCACTCCTCGAACTGACGGAGAATATCCGGGGTCATCCAAAGCCGAGCACGGGGGTTTGTTTGAGCCCGATACATATAATCGGGACCCCGTTGATAGCATACCGCTCAAAAGCTTCCCTAACCAGGCGCTCGTGGCGTAACTCGAAGCCGAAATGACCCCGCAACATAGTTATATATATATATGTTATATGTATAGTTATAATTATAGTTATATTTATATATAGTTATATTTATATGAACGACGTACCCTAAATGCGTTCCACCACCTATCCCGTCGCTCCCGGTCGGCATTATGCCACGTGGTGGCAAAAGTGTTGAAGCCGCCGATTATGGCGTTCTTGGCCATTTTCTTGACATAGTTGTCGGTAAACCCGTCATATTGAAAACAATAAGTTGTTAATATATTTGGTTAATCAAAATATAAATAAAAATACAAACAAATTAAAGCAAGATATGTATTAACTTACCATCTCCCCTCGGGATCCAAAACTCGGCAATCCAAGGTCACCATTGACAATGACACCAAAATCCTCCTCGTTCATCTGGTGTATCTCATCATCCAAACCTGCTGTCTGTGAGGAGGAAGACGCTCCGGGGGAGGGGGAACTACCCCTACCGCGTCTACCTCTACCTCTACCTCTACCTCTACCTCTACCTGACATCTATTTGACACAGAAAATGACGTTTATACTAATATAAATGCAATTATAATAAAAAGGCGTTTATACTAATTAATAATAAATTACAATGTTTAATACATTATTATTCACTATCATGACAAAATAAAATATTTAATACATTATTATTCACTATCACTACTAGAATGGAAGAGTTCTTCCTCCTCTTCATCGCATCTAGATCATCAACCGATTCTTCTTCCTCTCCATCTTCTTGTTGAATGAAATCCTCCATCTCATCATCATCCAAGTCATTATCCCCAACATCGGAGTCAACATCGACATCAACATCTTGGTGGACAATGTTAAGAGGATCGATAATCGGGAAACATCATTGATCACTTGTTCTTGGAAAACGGTTTCCTCGACGGGAGCATCGATAGTCGATCTTGCCTTTGTTTTGAAAACAACCGACCATTGATCTTTGTCTTTTTTCAAACTTGGATATGGAGCATAGTAGACTTGCTCGACTTGATAAGCCGTAACAAATGGATCATAAGCGCCATATTTCCTACCACGATGAACTTCAACTATCTTATAATCTTTATGCACATTCATGCCCCGTTCGTAATTATCAAACCAATCACATTTGAACAATACGGCTTTGTAGACAAGCCGAATGTCCATAATACACCAACTCAATGATTTCATTTAAAGTGCCATAATAGTCGGCACCTTCCGTGGAACCGACACAAACTCCGTTGTTGACCGAAGATTTACCAATATCGCTTGCTCGGTTGAATGTCCGAAAGTTGTAGCCATTAATCGAATAACGTTTCCAAGTTTTGACTTGACGAGAAGGACCACTTGCCAAAGCTTTTAGCAAATCATCATTCAACAATGATGCTTGTTGTCCAAACCATTTGGTAAATTCATGTTCATGTTTATTCCAAATATCCGTCGAGGTCAATTGAGGTCGTTGAACACGAATAAATTGCTCGAACAATCTAAGAATGAATCATTTTGTCGCTTAATGTATATTTGTTCGTAAAAAACTATTAAGCATTGTATATATGTAGTAATGAGGTACTTACAAGTTCATACGGTTTCATGATTTCGCAGCTTAGCCAATACGTACTTGTGCACAAAGTCATATTCTTTATTATCCAAGAACCTCGTCTTGCACTTCCCGCTTGTTGTACCATTATGATCACGGAATAACTCGTGTAAATCGAAACGATTGCCGATGCCGAAGTCTCACCAACAAGAAGATTCTTTGCTTTTGTTTCAATATGATCATCGTAATACATAGAACGTAAGTTTGAAATCTCTTCCAACAAATACGCATTGCATATTGATCCCTCTACGAAAGCTTTGTTACCAATCTTTTGTTTTAAGTGATTCAAAAACCTTTCGAATGGATACATCCATCGATATTGCACGGGACCACCAACTCGACCTCATACGGCAAGTGTACCGGTAAATGCTCCATCGAGTTAAAAAACGCCGGAGGCAAAATCTTCTCTAACTTGCAAATAATCTCAAAGCAATGTTATTCTCTAAACGAATCACGTCTTCTATTTTTAGGGTAGCAAAGACACAAGTCTCGAAAGAATTGACTTATCTCGCTCAATGCATTCCATTCATTTTTCGGAATCAATTCTCGAAGGGCAACCGGCAACAAACGTTCCATAAAAACGTGACAATCATGGCTTTTCAAACCACGTAGAATGTATTCATCATGATCTACGCACCTACTCGTGTCCGAAGCATAACCGTCGTGGAATTTCAACTTGGTGACCCATTCACACAACACTTTTCTTTTCTCGCTTGTCAAGAACAAGTGTACAATCGGGGCGCTTTTCGCAAAGCTCTTTCAAATCTTTAGCAGATTTTGGACCACAAGTTAGCCTTGCCTTTAACGTCCATAACCGTGTCAATCAGTTTTTCAAAGAAGTTTTTCTCAATATGCATCACATCCGGCAATGTCGAAGCAAAGAATGTTTTCCAATACGGAAGATCCCAAAAAATGCTTCTTTTCCACCAACCATTCTTGGAGTTTTTAAGCCGTTTCAAGTCCGAATCCGAGCCATCAATGATGCTTGGTAGGTGTTGTACAAATTCCCATACCTCCTCACCACTCAATCTACGGGGTGGAGTCGCGTGTTCATACCGTTTGGACTTCAAAAACCTTTATCGTTGCGAAAAATATGGTCTTCGGGAGAAACTCGCCGATGACAATCAAACCAAGTGCATTTACCACTATGTTTGAGCCGTAACGACTTGTTTCCATCACCACAATAGGGACAAGCTTTCACACCACCGTAGTCCACCCGGATAACATGCCATACGCAGGAAAATCATTGATAGTCCACATTAGTGCAGCCCTCATATGAAAATTCGTTTTGTGGATACATCGTAAGTAAACAACCCCGTTTCCCACAAATGCTTCAACTCCTTAATCAATGGTTGCAAATAAACATCGAGGTTTCCTTTCGGATTTTTCGGCCCCGGTACAAGCACCGATAAGAATATAAACCGTCTTTTCATGCACAACCAGGGCGGAAGATTGTATGGTGTAACCATGACCGGCCAAAGCAAGAGTAGTTCTTCCCAAAATTACCAAAAGGTGCAAAACCGTCCGTGCAAAGTCCTAACCGCACATTTCTAGGCTCCTTAGCAAACTCGGGTGCATTTGGTCAAAATGCTTCCAAGCTTCGGCGTCACTTGGGTGGGCCATTATACCGCTTGTCCCGGGGTTTTCCGCGTGCCACCTCATTTCCTTGCCTATATGTTTCGTGGCGTACAACCTTTGCGCCCAGTCCAATCGGGAAATAAGTCATCACTTTGTTAGGCACACGTTGACCTCTTGCGTTCGTTTTCGGTTTATATCGATCAAGGTCACACTTCCGACACTTGTCCCGATTCGCGTCCTCCTCCCAAAATAACATACACCCCGCGGGACACACGTGTATTTTCTCATGGGGTAGCTCTAATGCCTTTAACAACTTTTTGGTTTGATAGAAGTTCGAGGTCATTAAGTTATTCTTCGGAAGAATATCTCCTATCAAACCGGTAACCCCGTCAACGCATTTGTGAGAGAGGTTGTGATCACATTTCAAAGTGAGCAACCTAGAAGCCGCTTGCGTACGGAGACACTACTTCCATCACATACGTGTTCCTCTCGCGTTTTTCAAAGATTTCAAAAAACGATGCAACTTCGTGGTTTGGTGTCTCATTGTTCTCCTCTTGGTTAAGAAATTCTTCTCTTACGTGATCAATCCTATCACGTAATGCGTCATTAACCATGTCCCGATAAGGGTTCACATTCCGTTCTTGCCGAACGTTGATCGGAATGGGAAACTCTTCACCATGACACACCCAATCATAGTAGTTTGCGCAAAACCCATATTTAGTTAAATGTAATCTCACGTCATGTTCGATTGAAAATTTAGTGTTCTTACACTTACTACATGGACACTTCATCATTCCATTATTTGCCCGAAACGAATCTAATCGCTTTGCATGTTTTATGAATTCCTCCACTCCATTCACAAATACCGGGTTAAATTTCTTGTTAGCATCCAACCTCTCGTACATCCAACTCCGTTCTATTCTCTTCATTTTCAATCCTACACATCATATCATACAAAATACGAGACTAACAATAGTCTTTGAAGGTTGTCTCAACACTTTTGCAAACTCAGGTTTTACTCAACTTACTATGAAACTAACAACACTATAACCTAAATTTTCGATTCATGGTCAAAGGTTCGACGTCAAAATAATTCGGAGGCTTTGCCGGATAACAAAGTACCCCCAAGCACCATTTTCCAAACGGGTAGGAACAAGACCCTTTCGAGGACCTTATGTATGTTATGCTTATCATGTAAGCACATACTTATCATCATTTCAATCCAAATTCAACAAACCAATTCAACCAACATCCGGTTTCTAAACTAAGCATTTTCAACCAACATCCGGCTTTGCACATACTTAAGCATTCAACAAACCAATTCAACACACCAATTCAACCAATTCAACCAACATCCGGCTTTGCACATACTTAACCATTTTCCTAACTTATCTAACTAATATACATAAGTAAGCATTTTCTAACTCATGATTACTACACATATATATCTATAAATCTATACTACATATGATACACTATATAATTTCCTATAAAAAACGAAATAAAAAATATACATATACCATATATATATATACATATACATATACATATACATACATACATAAAAATATACATATAATACATACATAAAAATATACATATACATACATACATAAAATATACATATACATACATACATAAAAATATACATACATATACATATACAATATATATATACATATACATACATATATATATATATAAAAAACGAAATAAAAAAAATATACATACATATACAATATATATATATACATATACATACATACATATATATATATATATATAAAACGAAATAAAAAAAAAATATACACATACATATACGCGGGGGGGGGGGAGGGGGGGGGGGGGGGGGAAATCGGGTCAGGGGAGAGGGGAGGGAAGAGCATACCCGTGGGTGGCCGCGGCGGTGGTGGGAGGAGGTGGCGTTGCCGGAAGAGCTTCAAAGCAGGAGGTGGGGGTGGGGGGCGGCGGGAGAGAAGAGGGAGATGAAGAAGAGAAATGAGGAAGAAAAGGGGGAAATGCGACTGATATCCGCCAGTTTGCGACGGAAAATAATGTCCGTCGCAAACAAAACCTAATTCGTCGCAAACATGTGCATACGCATTAATGAAATCGTTATAAAAATTTATTAAATATTCCGTCGCAAACAATAAAAATTCCGTCGCAAAACTCCGTTTTGCGACGGAAATTAAAGTCCGTCGCAAAGTTTATCTAAATTTAGAATAATAAAATAATTTAATAAATTTTTATTCGATGGTCCGTCGCAAAATGATAAAAAATCCGTCGCAAATTTGCCCGCCAAGTGAAAAAATCGGTCCCGCCAAGTGTCCCGTCGCAAACATTAAAATATCCGTCGCAAACGTAAATTTGCGACGGAAATGCGGTCCGTCGCAAAAATGTATTTATAAAGGAAAAAATGCGGAAATGCGGTCCGTCGCAAAAATGTATTTATAAAATGTATTTATATCAAAAAAATATAGTTGTTTGAAGTCGAATTTATAAAGGAAAAAATCGATTTTTTGATAAGTCGGAAAAATATCAAATTTCATCGTGGTGTTGCTTCATCTCGGTGTCGCTTCATTCGGAAAAATATCAAATGAGATATCAAAATAAAGAGGACAAAAAATATGAATTAAGGTTAAATAATAGTGTTGATCGGAGTTTTATATCAAAAAATATAGTTGTTTGAAGTCGAATTTATAAAGGAAGAAATCGTTTTTCTGATAAGTCGGAAAAAGATCAAATTTCATCGTGGTGTTGCTTCATCTCGGTGTCGCATCATCAAATGTCACTTCATCGTGGCGGTCACTGCATCGTGATGGTTACTTTATCCCGGTGGTTACTGCATCGCGGTGGTCAATAAATCGCGGTCGTCACTCCATCCCGATGGTCACTGCATCGGGGGTGGTCACTGCATCGTGGTGTCTCTACATCGGGGGTGGCCACTGCATCACAGTGGTTAGAGCAGTTGACGAGCCGAGCCGAGCCGAGTATTGGTGGTTCGAACTCGAGCTCGTTTAGCTCATGAGCTCGTTCGAGCTCGTTCGTGTGATAAACGAACAAAAAATTATGTTCGAGCTCGGCTCGTTAGACATATTTTTTTCCTTTTAGCTCGACTTTGGCTCGAATTCGGCTCGAGTTCGGTTCGTTAAAATATAAAACATAAAGTGCAAATGTAAAAATAATATGTTAGACATTAAAATTACATATATTACACAACTAAAATTACTATAAAAATATCTAAATATTATATAAATCAAATCTATAATATCTATTAGATGAATGAATTATCCTCTTTTGAGTCAGAGTTACTGTAAATTGATGTATTTATATAAGCATGTTCGCGAACATTATATAAGCATGTTCGCAAACATGTTCGCGAACATTATATAAGCACGTTCGCGAACATAATCGAATGTTCGCGAACAAGCTCGAGCTCGGCTCGTTAAACAAACAAGCCTACAGTCATGTTCGAGCTCGGCTCGTTAAGCTAAATGAACAAACGATCACGAACACTAACGAGCCAAACACGAGCTTGTTCACGAGCGGCTCTATTCGTTTAATAGCACTAACGGTGGTATGGATCGGGGGTGGTCAATGCATCGAGATGGTCACTGCATCGGAGGTGGTCACTGTATTGGGATGGTCAATGAATTGCGGTGGTGAATGCATTGAGGTGGTCACTGCATCGCGGTTGTCAATGCATCGCGGCGTCTCTGGATCGGGGTGTCTCTGCATCGGAGGTGGTCACTTCATCACAGTGTCTCTGCATCGGGGGTGGCCACTGCATAAGACATTGTATAAGGTGGGTGGTGTCATTGCATGAATCGTTGCAAATGTTGTTGTCACTGCATAAATCGCAACAATAAGATGTCACTACAATAAGATGTCACTGCAATAAGATGTCCCTGCATCACGATGTCACTTCATCATGAGGGTCCCTGCATCCATGTGGTCCTAGCATCGGGTAGTCACTGCATCGGGGTGGTCAATGCATCGCGGTGGTCACTGCATCGGGGTGGTCAATGCATCACGGTCGTCAATGCATCGGGGTGGTCACTATATTGGGGTGGTCAATGCATCATGGTGGCCACTGTATCTGGGGTGGTCACTGCATCGCGGTTGTCAATACATCGGGGTAGTCAATGCATCGCAAAGGTCACTGCATCGGGGTGGTCACTGCATTGCGGTGGTCAGTGCATCACCGTGATGAATGCATCGTGGTGGTCACTGCATCGGGGTAGTCAGAGCATCGCGGTGGTCAGTGCATCGGGGTGGTCACTGCATCGAGGTGGTGAATGCATCGCGATGGTCACTGAATCGTGGTGGTCACTACATCGCGGTGGTCAATGCGTCGCGGTGGTGTTGCCTCGGGTGGTCACTGTATCGCGGTGGTCAATGAATCGCGGTGTCACAATATCGCGATGGTCAATGCATCATGGTGGTTAAAAAAAAAAACACACACACACACACACACAACACTAGCGTGTCTTGCAAACAAAAAACAAAAATAATAATAAACATTTGCTTCATTAAGAGTATTTTGGTCTATCTATCTATTTTGTGTCCTTATAACCAATTAAAATTTTAGCATGTCCTATTTGTCTAGCTTATTAAGTCTATTTTGTGTCCTTTTGAACCATTGCCCCTTAATCATATTAAAGGTGCTGTCGTCATTTTGATATTAAGTCAAAATATTAAGCACTCTTCTTAATATTGTGTCTTTGACATCCATGCGATGCTTAAATAGAAACGAAAAGATTGATTTCTAAAGTTTGCAGTTGTATTTGTTGTAACTAACGTTAGGATTAATTAGCTGGCAGTTTTATGATTTGAAATTGTAAATCGTATATTTGTGGCTTCTGCCATTTGTGATACGAGAAATGATAATAGAAGGTTTTTAGTGAGACCTATCGTGTCATTTGTATAGTTTTGGAAATAATGTTTGGATCGAAACACATCGTTATTAATTTGGAAATTGGAAATTGCAGTGGTAGCACCATTTTATTTAAAACTATATACGTATTTTTTTTTTTTTTTGGGGTTTGACTAAGGAAACTATTTAAATAAAAACACATGCAATCAAACAACTTTCTGAACGATATAAGGGAATTATACAATCTAGTCTGGCACATGGTCCAGTATATTTTGATGTTTATCCTAATTTACAACTATCATTATCAGATATAAATATACTAGATTCTTTAACAATGAATGTTAAAACGCATGGTTATAATTATGCATCTGGATCTGAGATAATTTGTATATGTTATAGAATTTACTATAAACCTTTACATACTTTAAACCCTATGTGTAGAATAAAAGATAAATCTTTAAATGAAACTATTCTAATAGAAACAAATTTTAGTAAGTCTAATATTACGACTAGAAGATCTATCAAATGGGAAGAAATCCCTTTGCCTGACACTTGGCAAATTGCAAATGCAGTACCAAGGATTCCGGTGATTTGTCAGGATGTAACTAATATAGATCAAAGTACAGATGGTAATATTTCTATTTGTATGAATAATAATTGGGAAAATAATTCTACAAATTCATTATCTAGATCTATATCTATGAGATCTTTTATTTCTCCTTTTGATAAGATTCATATTCCTGAGCCCAGTAGGGTCTCTACTTCTCAATTAAAAGAATCTCAGTTACGAGAGAATTATGTTAAAAATTTATCAATGGATAAAAATAATATAGTAAGAGGAAAGGGAACTATGGATTCAGATATTACTGAATCAGAAATGGATTATAATATTTAAATGGATTTTACACCAAAAATTGATTTTAGTCCAGGTTCTCTGGCTAGACAAACAATTAAAAATGAATTTAATCTTCCTAAATGGAAACCTTTCCGGGATTGGTTTTTTGAACATGTTTCAAAAGAAGATAGAGATTACTATCAAGATGAATTTTATAATTATGTAAATAATGAAAATAAAATGATTACTTTTATATCATGGTTTATTTCTACTTATGTTCCACAATATTTATACATAATTGAAAGAGATTTTCAATTAGATGGAGGAAAAATAATAAAAGGCATATACCCTCCTCAACAGGCCTTTACCATTGAAAGAAGTGGTAAGATTTTAAATTTCAATGCATTTT
Organism: Gentiana straminea; assembly: GCA_036785695.1. Classification (NCBI taxonomy): domain Eukaryota; kingdom Viridiplantae; phylum Streptophyta; class Magnoliopsida; order Gentianales; family Gentianaceae; genus Gentiana; species Gentiana straminea. The sequence goes on from JAVUPR010000135.1 coordinate 4,193,367, forward strand.
CTATTTTGTTAGAAAATGATTCTTTAAAATTTACTATTAAAGAATTAAATTTATTATTATCAAATCAAAATTATACTAACTTGTATTTAAATACATTAGGAGAACAGATAGCAATAATCTCTGAAAGAACAGAGAAAATTTTATCTATTATAAAAGATATAGCAAAAGATAAAAAGATTAAAGATAATAGTAAAGATATTGATAATATCGTGATAACCTCACATCTTCAACCCCCTCCTGATACTAAGGATTTTATTTTAAAACCTAGGGGAGATTTAGAAAAATTTCTTGAAGAAAAATTTAAGAATCTTAAATTAAATACTTTAAACCAAGATATTTCTAATATTATTGGATCTGGCAATCATAGTGACACAGTCAAATTTGAAATAAATAGACTTAAAAGATATGCTGATCGACCTACTCAGCATAATTATTATTACAGAAGACCTTCACCTATGGATACTCTCCATGAGGAACATGAATATGAGATAAATAATAGTTATTCGGGAAAATGTATTTATGAATGGAATCTTGATGGTTATGCAGATAAGCAAATTTATAATATGATACATAGAATGCTTATGTATAGTTCTATTTGTAAAACATCAGGAAATACTGATAAAAATGTTGCTAAAATGATAATTTCAGGATTTACTGGCCAACTCAAAGGTTGGTGGGATAATTATTTAAGTATTACAGATAAAGAACACATAATGAATACAGTTAAGCAAGAAAATAATATTGCTACCGAATATGTAGTTTACACCTTGGTAACTACCATACTAGAACATTTTACTGGAAGAATTTCCGATAATTGTGAAAATATTCGCACATTATTACAAAATCTAAGATGTAAGACATTAACTGATTTTAGATGGTATAAAGATACTTTTCTAAACAGGGTTATGGAATTACCTGATAGCAATAGCTCTCATTGGAAATCTAAGTTTATAGATGGGTTACCCTATCTATTTGCTGAAAAAGTCAGGAAGAATTTAAGAAAAGATTTTCTTAATATTCCTTATGAGGATTATACTTATGGTAAATTAATAGGAACTATCATTCATGAAGGGTTAGCTCTTTGTAATGAAATAAAATTGAATCAACAAATTAAAAGACAAAATCTGTCAGAAAAATCACAATTAGGTAGATTTTGCGATCAATTTGGAATGGATATTCCATCATCTTCGAAACAATCTTTTAAAGATAAGAGAAAAGAAAAGTCTTTGGATTCTTTTTATAAAGGAAAGAGAAGGAAAAAATATTCTAAGAAAAAATTAGAAGAAAAAGAATTAAAACGTGAAAAAAGTAAAATAAATAAAGAAAAATATAAAACAGATAAAAAATGTTTTAAATGCGGTCAAATAGGTCATTATGCAAATAGATGTAAAATGAAAAAGAAAATTAATTCTATTGAAAATGAAGAATTAAAATTAAATCTTTCAAAAATACTTTTAAATACAGAATCAGAAAAATCTTTTTCTGATAGTGATGATTCTGAAAGTTCAATAGAAGAGAAGAATTTAGCTCAATTAAACAATGAATCAGTTTATTCTTCGGAATCTGATGCTTGTTGTAAAGCCTGCATACAGAATATTTCAGGTGATAAACATGATAAAGAGCAAGGAGAAGAATTTTATAAAATTCTTTCTCAATTTAAAGATTTGGAAATAAATGTTTTATCTAATAATAATATAGTTGAATTTCTTAAACTAATTAAGAATCCTGAGCTTCGTTCTCAATTAATAGACAATATGGCAGAAGTTCCGTCATCTTCTAATAATGAAGATAATATAAAAACTTCTCAAGAACCTTACTCTATGAGTAATGTTTTAAAAATATTAAAAGATAGACAATCAAGACAAAGTCCCACAACATTGGGAGAATTGTCAAAAGAAATAATTTATTTAAAACAAGAAATAACTAATTTAAAAAATATTAATAAAACCTTAGATGAAAGGATCTCCCTTATTGAATATGATAAGAAAGGAAAAGGAAAAGAACCTATTTCTGATATATCTAATAAATATTCAGAATTAGAAGGTTTTGAGCAAGATAATTTCTTGAATAATTTGAGTATTATATTCTCTCAAAAATGGTTTGTAAAAATAAATTTATTGATAAATAATTCTTATACACAAGAATTAATTGCTTTAATAGACAGTGGAGCAGATATGAATGTAATACAGGAAGGATTAATTCCTACAAAGTATTTTGAAAAAACTACTATGACTCTAAGTCATGCTGGTGGAGAAAAGCTTGATATAAAGTTTAAACTTCCTAAAGCATATATTTGTAAAAATGATGTTTGTATTCCTACAAGTTTTTTACTTGTAAAAAATATTACTAGTCAAGTTATTCTTGGCACACCATTTATTGAAAAGATATACCCAATAATTAAAATTGATAATAAGGGTATTATAGGTACTTTTGAAGGTAATAAAATTATGTTTGATTTTGTTACTAAACCTATACCCAATTTTTTAAATGAAATTAAAGGTTTAATAGAAAAAAAGAATTTACATATTAATTTCTTAAAAGAAGAAGTGAATTCATCTTCAATTGAAGAAAAGCTTTTAAATCCAAAGCTTAAAGAAAAAATAAATAATTTATTATATAAGTTTTCTTTAGAAATATGCAGTGACCATCCTAACGCTTTTTGGGATAGAAAACGACATATTATTGATCTTCCTTATGAAGATGATTTTGATGAAAAAAGAATTACTACTAAGGCTAGACCTTGTCAAATGAATTCAGAATATTTAGAACATTGTAAGAAAGAAATTGAGTCTTTATTACAAAAAGGATTAATAAAACCATCTAAATCTTCTTGGTCTTGTACTGCTTTTTATGTTAATAAACATAGTGAAATAGAGAGAGGTGTACCTAGAATGGTAATAAATTATAAACCTCTAAATAAAGTTTTAAAATGGATAAGATCCCCAATTCCCAATAAAAAGGATTTATTAGATAGATTATATAATTCTATAATATTTTCTAAATTTGATTTAAAATCTGGTTACTGGCAGATTCAAATATCTGAGAAGGACCAGTATAAGACAGCTTTTAATGTTCCTTTTGGACATTATGAATGGAGAGTTATGCCATTTGGTCTGAAGAATGCACCTTCAGAATTTCAAAAAATTATGAATGATATATTTACTCCCTATAGTGAGTTTATGATAGTCTACATTGATGATATTTTAGTATTTTCAAAAACTATTGAAAATCATTTTAAACATTTAGATATATTTAGAAAACTAATAATACAAAATGGATTAGTTATATCTAAACCTAAGATGTCTTTATTTCGACAAAAATTAGATTCTTAGGACATAATATTGAAAAAGGAAATATTATTCCCATTCGCGTAGTATTGAGTTCGCTTCAAAATTTCCGACATAATTTTGGATAAAACTCAATTACAAAGATTTTTAGGTAGTCTTAATTATGTTTCTGCTTATTATAAAGACTTAGCCAAGGATGCATCTATTTTGTATGATAGATTAAAGAAATCTCCTAGTCCTTGGACTGATCAACATACCAATGCGGTTAAAACAATCAAAAATAAAGTTAAAAGTCTCCCTTGCTTAATGTTAGCAAATCCTTTATGGGATAAAATTGTTGAGACAGATGCCTCGGATATTGGTTATGGTGGGATATTAAAACAGATTTGCCCACAAACTAAACATGTTTATCTTGTTAGATTCTATTCTGGTAAATGGAATAATGGTCAGAAAAATTATGCAGCTGTAGCAAAAGAATTTTTAGCTATTGTTAAATGTATTTTAAAATTTCAAGATGATTTGTACAATAAGAAATTTATTATTTACACTGATTGTAAATCTGCGAAATATATGTTTAATAAAGATTTCAAACATGATGTTTCTAAACAGATGTTTGCAAGGTGGCAAGCCCATTTAGCCCCTTTTGATTTTGACATTTTTCATATGAAAGGAGAAGACAATAGTCTTCCTGATTACTTAACTCGTGAATTCTTGCAGGAATCATGACAGATAATTCAGTTCATAATTCTGAACATAATTGTTATTTTGTCAATGAATTTTGCTGGCATAAATGGTTAAGGAATATCAGGATTACTGTTGAATGTGAAAAGGGCACAGTCCAAAAGCAAATAATACATAGGGAAATATCCGGGAAACCTTTGAAGGTTTCATTGCCTACAAGATGTTGGTCATGTACTAATAAAATTCATTAATAATATTTTAATGATTACAGGAATGTTGTCCAGAGGATCAGGACGGGGAATTCATAATTCCTATCGAGGTAGAGGAGGACGAGGAAATATCCTTGTTCAACATGGAAACAGAATTTTATATTCGGACAATATATCCGGAATTGGAAGCTCCAGTCAGAATAATAATTCTGATAAAGAATATGAAGAATTCCTTGAATATAGAAGGAAGAAAAATGGGAAAGATAAAGCAGTTGAGGAAATACCCTCTTATGCTAATATCGTTATACAAGAAGAAGAAGATATAACTTCTTACCAAGAAAATGAAAAACAAGGAATAATATTCCTAATTGAGTATGATGATCTCAAAAAGAAACATGACCCATGGTCATTGATGGATAAATATTTGGATAATAATCCATTTCCAGTAACTGCTTATAAGCAGCGTTCTTATTATGAAAATTTATTAAAAGCCTCTGAATGTGAAATAACACATTTTATGGCTAATGATCAGAAAGAATATACTTTCTCTAAAATTGTGATTAAAAGGATATATCTTCCAAATGAATGGGGTATATCATTATTTAAAGAAAAAGAATTTCTTTTTACAGAGAAAAATATTTCTCTAAAGTATAATTATTGGGATTATATCCAAGCTTTTACCAATGTTTTTCTATATGAAAACAGAAAACAAAAGCATACATGGTTTATAAAAGTATGCCCAGAAGTATATAAACATCTGGAATATATACCAAATTGGTTTCAAGAATGGTGGTTATATCATGGACCATCGGTAAAAATTTTACCAGAAGAATTTAAAGAATTATATTCTCAATGGGTAGATATATCTCCCAAAATCTCTGAATTAAGTAATCAAGGACATTTAATAAATTGTTCTGGATCACTATATTTCTTTTTGGAATTTTCTATTCCATGGATTCTTAAATGGACTCCAATTGTAGATATAACTACAGACAATATACCTTGTATAAAGAGAAAATATTTCTCTAAGTTCTGGTCAAAATTGACAAAGAAAGACCCCCAGACTGGTCAATTGTTTGGAGAAGATTTATTTCAAGATATAAAACAAAAAATTCGACAATTTGAAGAATTGGAAGATGATATTCTAAGTGCAGAATGTAGCAGCCAAAGTCCTTTTCAGAATATTTCAGGAAAGCTTAAAATAAAAGGGATTGTTTCAAAGAAAGAAATTTTACAACATTATATGTTGGAAATGAAGAAAGATTTAATCAAAAATTTTGGTCACAAAATTGGAGACGACAAATCAGATACTTCAATGTCCTCTGCAAATTTGGCTGGAGAATCTCAAGATCCAAACCAAGAGATAGATGAAGACATCCAAACAGTGATCGCAAAATTATCAGAATTTCAAGAATAAAGACAGCAATTATTGAAGTGAATTATTGCTACAAGACATCTTTGGTCCTACCAGCTTGTCGTTTATACCGACGCCAACTTTAATAAAGTTTTACTCTTTTGCTTTTACTTTTAGAATAATGTGGCAAAATGTTCGCCACTAAGTTTGCTTTTAATTTTTTAATAAGCCCACTTGTTTTGGCTTTTGGTCTATAAATAGATTAGTTTTATGTTTCATTGAAGGTACGCTTGAGATTTGTCTCGCCTTCTTTTTATCTCACTACCATCTTGTAAAAACTTTTTGGCATATTAAAATAAAGAAGCTTGTTCTGATTACAATCTCGACTTTGTAAGTTATTTTTAATTTTTATTTTGTTATTTATTTTTATGGTTAGCCTAATGATAGGCTAAAAGGTTATAAGTGTTAAAATATAATGTGAAGATATATTTAGATACAGATTGGTCTTGGAATTGAATTAGGAATGTGTATATTTTGATTAGGGTTGATCGTAAAAGCGGCAATTTTATATAACAAGGTTTTGATTAATTCGGCATGAATATAGTTCGATCCTTTTGTAGCCTCCTCATACCCGCCTTAGCCCAGGAGTGGCGTTTAGGGTTCTTTGGCTTTTGCAATGTTGGATTGATATTATATTCATAGACGGAATTCATAATCATGTAAAAATACCAGTTTGTTATATAATTTAAGACGGTTTTCCTCATGCTCGTAAACATACCCATTTTGACCATTATATACACAGTCCCATGTGCCAGACTAGATTGTATAATTCCCATAAGGGATTTTTTCCAATCTAAATTTCTGCCATCTCTTAGAGCAGCAATAAAACTTTCTGGAAGATTTTCCAGTGTTAAAGGTTTAAAAGCAATTTGTACTAAACCGATCTGAAGAAACTTATGTGTTCTTTTATACGGAAAAATATCTTTTTCGCTTAATAATTTAATTATCATTTCTTCATTATTTAAAGAAATTGATTCTTCAGAGGTTTTTACAATTTGTCTTAAACCTAATTTTTCAAAAGTGCCCAATTGGTATATAGTTTT